>VXAZ01018004.1:908618-976250 GCA_013399875.1 Gymnorhina tibicen
ACGGCAGGCGCGCACCGCAGCGGGGGATGCCCCGCGGCTCTCCCGTACCCGGAGCGGGCTGTTGAGGAGGTGCGTTTTGCGGACGGGTTTGGTTGGTGGTCTCTTGTGTGTACTGGGGGAGAGAGGAGGGTGGTGGTGTGTGTGCCTTTTCATCTGTTCTATGTTCCTTTTTTTGTCCGTGTGTCCGTGCCCTGCCCGTGGCAGCGGCCCCGCAGGCTGGCGCCAGCCCCGGTGGAGTCTGCCGGGGGCGGCAGGACCCGCCCGCGCTGCCGGGGGCAGCGAGCCAGGGAAGCTCGGGGGGTCAGTGAGGTGCTGGGCTTAGCCCGCGCTCATTGTGTGCGGGGGGCAGAAAACCAGCCCAGGCTCTGTCAGATGGGCACTTTTCTTTAAACTAGCCCCTTTGTGGACACACCGCTGCCCTTCCCGAGCCCCCGGCTGGGGCGGAGAGGCTGTCGCGATCCTGCCACCCCGCTGGTGGAAATCAGCGCTGACAGGCAGATGGATGGCGATTTTCTGATAACTGTTTTCTTTCACTGGTAGTGTCAGTCGGTTAAATCCCAGTCTTTTTTGGGAGTCTGCCTCCCGAACGGGTGACAGAAGGACTTCAGAGCAATGTTAGCGCCAGGTTGGTTTCCAACACCAGCTCGCCTCAGGTGGCTTCTGACCCCTTGTCCCCCGCGCCGCCCTGCCGGGCTGGATCTCTCCTTGCACCCGGGTTTCGCTATTGGAAACTTGCGGGTACGAGCCTGGCCAGGGCTGGGGTTGCAGGCAGTGGGAGCCTGATCTGGAGGATCGCTCTGGAGAAAAATGACTTTTCCTTCCCTCTGGCAAGCTAGCGAATAGCGTGTCAGGATAATCCCGTATGTTTCAGGAAGAGGTGTATGATGCAATTCAGGTGTTTACATAGGGAGTTTAGGAACTTTTGTCTCCTGCTGTGGCTTGTTTCTGGGCAGAATCTCAGGCAGACCGTGTTTTCTCTCGACTCTTGTTCCCACAACTTTATAAGAGACTATTCTCCTGTTGAGCTTTCTGTTCTCCCATGTATTCTGCTTACAGTCCTGTTATCACTTGTATCAGTACATTACACTAAAAACGAGCGGGCAGTGCTGAAGTAGTTGCCCTTTTAGGTGGTGTTTTGCTTTGGGAATGATTTTGTGAGAGTAAAAACGTTCTAGATTCCATTGCCAGCATCTGAGATGTGCCTGAGGGTAAAAAAAAAAAAAAGAAAAAAGACGTGTTATGTACGTAGTATACGTAGTACACGTATATATGTGTGTGTTTACAGAGGATTCAAAGTGATGGGACAAGTTCTCTTGAGTGGGCTATTGTTCTGGAACAGCAGGGGTGCCATTAAAAGTACCAATAAAGACTGGGATTAGGGTGATTGGTAGAGCAGAACTCTGAACCGTTGCAGTAATTTTGTATTGTAGCAGCATTCAGAAATCCCAGCTGCAAATCACATTACAAAAAGAGAAAGCCAGTCCTTGGCCTCAAAGGATGACACAGGTACAGCAAACAATTTGTAAGAGGAAGGAACAGAGGGGAAGCCAGTTGTCTAATATTACATAGGTTAGGCCAGAGCTCAAAGTTTCCAGACAACTGGCTTTACATATTTTGTCTCTGTTATAATATGTTTTCATTATGAATTGAATCTTTCCTGATTATGGAACAATTTTCTAAGAACTAGCAATAATGTTTGATGTATAATATGCAGAATCTATATTTAATGCGTAAAATGAATAAACATCGAAAATTTTTGAACTGGGAGATCAGAATAATTCCAGCTGGAAGTGTACAAAGTTATTTGAATATGTCTACATAGGGTATCATATATTCTGTAATTGTACAGTAGGAATTAAATGGAGCTTGAGTTGCTTGGAATTTGTAGTGCTGGTTGAGGCAACTGACCATCATGATAACAGTGGTTTATTGCACTGCTTTGAAAGAGCTCTTGCATTTTATGTTGCCATTATGCTACTTTTAAGTAGTACTATTTTTTCAAACCAGCATAATGAGGTGCAAAGCATTTGGCATTCACCCCTGTAAAACAAGATTTTAGTGCTAAATTCAGATCCCTGCTTGACGGTATCTATAAAATACCATGCTTATGCAGGGTGTCATATCAAGGAAAATGGACATCTAGGTTAAAGCTGTCTTAAAACATTTTTGTCATGAAATGACAGTCAGAACAGCAGCTTCAACCACATATTTACTCTTTTGAAAGGGAGTGGTTTCTTACCTTAGACATGGAAGCTCTGACAAAGTGAACATAAGGTAAGTGGCCATAATAAATGGGACACTTCAATGAGATTAATTACAGATTTGAACATGAGCCTCTTCTGTCTCAGCCGATTGTCCTGACCAACAAGTTATTTCAGACTGATTTCTTTAAATATGCAGTTTGAATATAAACAGAAAAGCTTTTTTTGTTCAATTGTCAGATACAACAGAAAATATTCTTCCAATGCTTTTATTCAGATTTTCATGACCATGATTTTTTGTCCAATTCTATTAAAAAAAGACAAAATAGAGTATTTCTCATCTGACTTAACCCTAACAAAACATAACAAAAGCTCAACGACAACAACAAAAAAGCCCTCAACCTCAAACAGGCAGCATGGTCCTCCTTGTACAGTCTGTCAGTTCTATCTCAAATTAATCCTCTGTGTTGGCTTGTCAGTGTCTTTCTGATCATAATCTAGCAAACCTCACTTGCAAATTCTGTCTTTTTTTCCACTTCACCTTCTTTCTGCTTCTAGCTGTTATTAAGATAATTGTAGCTAATGAACATAGAAAAATGTTATAATCCTGCACAAAATTAGCAGTAGTTGGGGATGCAGCTGATGATACCTGGGAATATCGTGTTGTCACTTGTTGGCAAGAACAGCAGCTACTGGAGATACTTGCCATTTTGTGGGACAGACCTGCTGGTTTAAGACTCTGCCAAGTTCATGTGAGTTACAGTTTGTTGCATCTTTCTGAAAAAGATGACAAATATTTTTTGGCTCAGTAAGATGAAAAACCATCCTGGCAGGCATCTAACGCTAACCTTTGCACTTAGATTTGTTAATTTTCCTTAAGGTGTGTGTTTCATGTGGTGCCAAGCATAGCTGTTAATTCATTTAGCTTTTTAGAGACATTTCACAACAATCAAATAAACATTAATATGTGCGTATATATAGAACTATTCACACAGCCTTTTTGTGGAGTAATTATTAATAAATATGTTCTGATTCATGGCTGTAACTATGTATATTCCTGGCTGTCTTATTACACATACAGAAGAGGAAGGTTGGATAATGGATTTTAGTTTTTGTTCCTTCTTTCTAAATGTTTTACTTTAAAATATCACTCTCTCTAATTCCTGCAAACATTATGTCTGTTTGGTCAGGGAAAGACTTTTCCCTAAAATATTTGGGATCATGAAAGCAAGGTGTGCAACCTGAAGTGTTGGCCTGGCTTCAGGTCTTGATGGTGACAATGTGAACTCTCAGCTACTGAGTAATGCAGCTGAAATCTGTGATCATTATATTTTCCCCCAAAGTTACATACTAGATTTGCAATATCGTTTGGAAAAAGGCTTTTGTTTCAGCAAAACTTGTTCTTTCTGACAAAACCCAAACCTGCTTTCAGTCAGAACATCTCTATGTTCAGTATGGATGAATATTTTAATACAGAGGATTGGAGGTATCCACTGCAAAACAATTGAGGTTAATTTAAGTTGCAATAGCAGAAAAATACTATAAAAAAATCATTTGCTGTCTTGTGCTGTAGGAAGAGATGACTGAGGTTTTTTCCTAATGGATATAGCAAATATGTATCTTTTTAATGGGTTAGTTACTGTGGAGTAACATAAAAAGGGACACTTAAAATTGGACTAAAAATTAATTAAACAGTCTCAGCAATGAAGCCTCAAAGGTAAACAGCTTCAGGGAGGTTGTCTTGACTGTGACTCTTGCATCATACATAGAGAAGTACCTGGTTAATTCCAGTCATGCTGGAAATGACTTTTTCCTTTCTGGAATGAATGTATGTCTAGGATAAGGTATCAAATCTTAACTTCAGTGGCCTTGAGAACATGGAAGAGCACATGCATCCCCAGCAGTGCGAGGCTGACAGCTGTGTTGACTCAGAGATACAGGCACTATGGCAGCCAAGCTAATTTTTCTGGTGCTTCCAGGCTTAAGCCCCTCTCAACTGGGGCTGGGAGAAAAAGTTCTGCAGCTGCAGCACAAGCATACAACAGAACCACTTCAGACAGTAAAATCCAGGTCACTGAAAGATACTGCTTGTGGTTCAGAAGACATATTAGTTTTTACAATGGCCAGTGTCAAACTGGGAGTGAAATGTTTCTTGCAAGTAGAAATTCTGTGTTCATGTGAAATGATATTCAGCAGACCTGAAGTAAACTGGTGTAAACCTTTTTTAAAAAAAGAAGAAAGTTCTGATACCTAAAAATCTTTGCATCTGCTTTCCTGAGAAAATGGATTATTTTGTTTTGAAATTAGAATAAGGTACAAAATGTTTGGAAAGGCTGTCTGCTGGATGTGTGGAATGTCAGTATAATTGTGGGGTTTGTTTTGAAGCAGATGAGTACCTTTCAGGTAAAGGGGCTATAAAGAAATTGTTGCTGTTTGTATTGCAGTAGTTTATTGTGGATCAATTCTCAGCTGAGTTGCCTTTGTGTCAGGTGGTGTTTTATTAGGTATAATAAAACAAAAGCATTTATCCAACTGCATTTATCTTAGAGTCTTTGAAATACCATGTAGAAGCAGGGATTATGTTGACAATTTTGTGTTGATAGTTTCACATTTTTATGGTATCAGCAGCTAAATTCCATCACAGAAGCTTAATCTGAGCAAGTGCCCAGGCTTCCTGTGTAATCAGAAGAGAGAGATGAATAACCTTCTGGTGGTAGGTATCTGAATTTACAGCCATGACACTCTCTACTATGCCAGGCTGCTTTGGTATCAAAGTGGAGTGGCATAGGCATCCTTGCCTGTAATTGTGCAAGTCAAATGAGGGCTCCAGCCTTCCTGAAGGGAGTACTGTGAGTGCCTAGGATTTCCCGGGCAGTGTCCTGGATGAGAGCTAGAAAAGTAAAGTTTTGCTGTTTGTCAGATCTAGATTGTAGATAAATATGCGGTGTGTCCTAATTAGGAGTTTTATTTAAGGGACATTAGTGATATAACACCCCAATCTAATTACTCTTAAGCTTCTTGCTAATTTTGCAATTAGTGCTGGAGCAAGACTTTTTATGGAAAATTCACCCTTAAGGAAATCAGAACCACCAACTTCTAGTGCTCATAGAAAGCTTTATTTCTGTGACAATGTGGTGTGGACAATGTCTAAAAGAAAATAGTAGTACTTTTACATGATGGCAAAGACATAAAATCTGTCAAGTGCTTTCCAAAAAAAGTTATAGTCAGTTTTTGAAACCCACATGACTGGATTTAGAATGTGCATCTGTAGGATCAAATTCTGCTCAGTTATTACCTAGTGGAGAAGGCATGCTTGAATCACTTTATACCACAGTTATCTTTGGCCTTCAGAGGATGAAGAGGAGGACTCAGGGTGTAGCCAGGGTTTACTGGCTGTATGCTCTTGCAGTTTATAGCCAAGGCAGCTTTTTATAAACGTAGATGATAAGGTGCAAGTTGGAGCAGCCATAAGGCTGCTCTAAAATGTAGCAATGCCTTACAAGGATAAAGGTGTTCTTGTAGCTTGTTTCCAGGTAATCAGCGTAGTGTGTTTCAGTTGGACAGACAGCCTGGTGGAGAATATCCTGGCCCATGAATCAGGTTGTCATAACAGTTTTCTCCTCATAGAAAGTCTCTCAAGTGTTGTCTCAGTTTTGATGAGCAGACTTGTTCTTCCCAGAGACTGATATGACTAATCCTTAGTACTTAGGAAGGCAGTTCATGTTTTGCAGAATTAAAACTTCATGATTTTCCCTCTTTAAATGCTAGATTTCTAATGCTTTGGAAGATGGGGAGCTTTATATTCACTCTGGAGTAATATAATATAAATAAGGTCTGGAGAGAGAGATCTGTTTATTAGTTAAATGGATGTAGCTGGAAAAGAAACAAACAAGCTCTCAGGCTCAGAATACCTTATTCCCTGATTGGACTGATGAAGCAATTAAGCCTAAACCTTGTCACTTGTTTTTATTGTGCAACCGTTGTAGCAGGCTTTTAAACTAATCTTTTGCTTATTTGTCTTTGTAAAAGAAAATGGTTCATCCATAGGCAGAGCTGCTGTGTGCTTGGGAGTGTGGACATGTGCGTTTAATACAAAACAGTCAGAGCTGCTTCAGCATGCAAGATCGTGCCCTGGGCTCACGATTCCTCAGTCCTGTCACATCTCTTCCTTTCCCAGCAGGACATGCTCGTCTACATCCCAGTGTGCCAACACAGCCATATAAAGGAAAGGATATAAAAACACTGCAAGCCGCTCTGCTTCTACTTCCTACCACAGATACTGTTTTTGATGTCAAGTGGCTCGGTACTTCCTTGACCCCTTTCACTATTCCTCACTGAATGTGTTTTAACATCAAATAATTTGGCTCCTGTTGTGGTGCCTGAGCCACCAGTCGGGACGGCTGGGGGACCAGGGAGCCCAAGAGCTTGGTGGTGGGTAAACTCAGAGGTCTGAGACCCCCCACAAACTCAACTGGTAGGACTCCTCCCACCTGGTCCTGTGAACCTGTGTGGATCAGGTCCCTCTGGTTGGTCAGCAGCCAGACGGTCACTCTACCCCTGGGTCACACCGCATTGGTCCTCAGCTGTTATCCCTCCCCCTGTCTGTGCCCCTTGATAAGAACCTGTGGGGCTGAGGCCTGCCCTCTTGCTACCTGGCCTGCCTGCGTGCTGGTCAGAATAAACATGGGATTCCCTGGCAAGGGCCGCCTCTGGACTCTTTGCTTCTGGTACCGCCTGAGCTAGCAAGCTCTGTGTGAGCGTGGCTGCGTGCCTTCATTGCACGGTGAGAGAGAAGCTGTACCATGAGGTGCCCAGGCACCACCAGGAGTTCCTGAGCCAGGATCTCTTAGGGACAAGCTGCAGCCTCCTCCACCAGCCAGGCCACACAGAGGCAGGCTCTCACTTCAGTCCCAGTCTCCTGACTGTTCACGCCGCATATATGCTAATGAATTCAGTATCCCTACCAGCGACAGAGAAGTAGTTCCTTGTGAAGAGGGGCAGGGGGGCAAATAAGGCATTGTTGGCAGGCTAATTTCCTTGGGGGTCTGCTCTGGACACAGTATGGGCACAGACCCTGCCAAGTTTGGCTTCCTCTGCCTGGGACATTTCTCTAGCACTCTCACAGGAGGTCTTCTGCCTTTAACTAACCCCTCATGCCTGTGATATAAAGGTCTTGGAAGCACTCCTGAGTGTCAGATCTAGCTGGGCTTTAACATGAGCACAACCAATAAAGAGACCCTAGCCGTGAAGGTGACCATACCTTAATACGCAGAGGGGTAAGTGGATGGTGATAGCCATCAGAAGTTTTACTCCAATTCTGTATCAACTGGGATTTTGGTATCTAAGCATCTTTTCTATGCTCCCAGGTGTATTCTTTCTCCCCTTGTGAAAGGAAATATGCATACACAGGACCTGCAGGGCAGTGTAATAGACAGCCAGTGCCTTGAGACCAAAATTGTTCATCAGGGTGGGGAATCCTGTCTCAGTGAGTTAAGGTTGGCTCATGGTAACTTTCATCCAAAGGGTGAAATTTTTGTGTGTTTCATCTGTTGGTGTAACTACTAATCAGGCTTTCTGAATTTATGTGTGAATTAATACTCACTGCAACTACTTCCTTCCAGAATCCCCAGGGATTTTTTTTTGTTTGCTTCCCCCAGAAAAAGTGAAATTTTATTCCTTGGTACACAACTGGTAGCTTTTGCATTGGTGATGTCCCCCCATCATATTCCCTCAACTTTTAGTCAAACAGAGGATGTCTGAGGTAGATGTTACATTTCCCTTACAAAGCTTTAATTAAAGGCACTGGGTATGGGGAACTGTGCAGTTGTTGCAGAAAGAGGAATCCTGGGCACGCAAAGCGAGAGCTCGCAGCAGCTGGGCAGCGTCCTGCTGGCTGCGGCATCCGCTGCTGCTGCTGCTGCAGCACTCCGTGGGCCAGAGGGAAGTTGTGTTCCAGTGGACCTGAATACCTGATCAGTAATTAATCTAGTTGCCAACAGTGCAAGAGGGCAGAGTGAGGTGGTTTTACTATGTTCTTCATGTACTTTTCCAATAATGGAAAACACCAAATGTCTTCTCATTACTAGTTTTAAATACAGCTATTGCACATTGTGTCTGCTAGAAAGAGCAATCAAAGGTCCTCATTATTTGATGTGGACGTTGAAATGCAATGGCATTTCAAAGCTTTTGGGCTTTGGTGGCCTAGGTCCTTTACAGACATACAATAAATGACAGTCACTGCTCTCAAAAACTTTCAGTCTATCAGATGAGAGAAGAGTGAGGGGAAATTAGATAGTGTCCACAGTGACAAATGAAATAGAAAACAAAATTTAAGTCAGAGGAGTTTCATTGGCTAAGAATGCATTCCTTTTCTGGTTTTCTGTTTTATATAGTAAGCCATCATTATACTAGCTAGGTATTAATATTTTAAGTACTGTAATTTAAGTAAAATCCATAGGATTTTAAAAAGTCAGTTCAGTTCCAATGAGTAGGACCGAATTTGTCAGCGATTCGAGAGCAAGTACCACAGAACATACTGTGCCCTGGAAACAGGACAAAAAGAAAATGTTGGTCTGTTTTTAAGGGACAAAGCCAGTTATTTAGTACTTCAGGTTGCCTGCAGGTGTGTCAAGTCATGCATGGCTATAGCCATTTATGTAATAGAGTGACTGCATGGCAGGTAAATTTGTCTGGTCTGGTTTGTGACACACGATGAGGGTGATGGACCACAGCGGTGTGCTGTAGCTGTTTGCACCAGTTGTCTGGTCTAGAAATCCAAAAAATGTACACACAAAGACAAGCATAGGCACTTATGTCGTCTACCCTTGGCTCTTGACTCAATGCAAGCATCCTCTTCCACACTGGGGATGAGAATGTTTGAGAGGCCAGTGTGAGGTGGTGGAGTGTGGTGGCACTGGTAGGCTGGCTGTGTGCATTCCAAAAGGTTTTAATCAGTGTTGATTAAATAGGCTGGCACTTAGGAATGCCTCAGGGTGGGCCCGAGTGTCTTCCATGCTTAAATGTTAGCTCATCTTCTCAGAAAGGACAGCAGTGTTGTGGCTGCTATGGCAGCATATTTGCTGAACTCACAGTTGTGGAGGAAACATATCCTCCTTTTTTTTTAGGTCCTACTGGTGGGCTGGGTGCACATACGTGAATTCCTTCTCATTTCAAACACACACAGTTCTCACACTGAGCCTGCTGCTTGGGAAAGGCACATCTCTTTTACAAAAGTTACAGTTTGGTATATAAAACATGAGATTGAACCCAAAGGCAGAAAATATTTGTGCAGTTTTGCTACACAATCAGCTACTTGCTGATTCCTGCATCTTTCCTGTATTGTTTCTATATTTTTGTCTTCATTCATTGTTGGTAAGACATTGACAGATCATGGATACCCCTGAAAGAGTAAATACATTATTTAGTCTCCTTTTATTGATGATGTCTACTTTCACAAAAACTTTTCAGCCATAGAGAAAAGAAATCAGGACATTTTAAGAGGGAGTGGATCAAGCATGATACAGAATGCTGTTTTGCTTTGGTGTTTAAGCACAGAACATGGGTGGGAGTTGTCCTAACCTGGGAACCAGTGAGACCGAACAACTTACAATACTTTATGTATAACTGTAATAACACAACAGACTTCAAATTGCTCTCTCAAAATCCTTTGTTTTTTCTTGCTAATTTTAAAAAAGCTACAGATTTGCAGATATTTCATACTGGCACTTACTAAATTTCAGCGAACATTTGACAGGTGAAAACTAAAAGCGCCACTTCCAGTTCCCAGATGCTGCTGCCGCTGGCTACTGTTGACCTTTCCTCTTCTCTTCCACAGACATAATGGTTCAGAAGTGAGATAAGATAAGACATATTAAAGGAAAACAGAAAAAACCCCCAACCAAACACTCTCATCCCTCACCACCCAGTTTTCATTTTGTGGCTCCATTGGCTCTTTTTGTGAAAATTTGGGAAGCCACCAGTTGTGGTTCTTCTGTTTCAAATGGCATTTAAATTCCATTTCAAAACTGTTCTTCTAAAGTACTATCATGACTACTAAAAATGAAAACATGAATGAAGGGTAAAGTGCCTATCAATAAATTAAAAATACATGATTATTACTGAGATAAATGGTTAAAATTATTCCCTGTTAAATGTTATTTCTAGTATAATTTTTACTATTATCCCAGTAGTTAGCCTGGGATCAAGGATTTCCATAGATGAGTATGCTGTCTTCTTCCCCCACCCCCTTAAATAGCGTGGCTTCTTCCTGCAGGGACTTGATGACAAATCATCTAAAGTTAATTTGTTAGTGTCCTAAACAGTGCTGAGCAGAATATAGCTGTTCTCATTAGCTCTCTTATTGCCTAAGTGTCAGCACAAAACTCTTGAGGACCTGTTTGTAACATGAGTATGTCTTGATTTGTTTAATACACGTTTTTATCCAATCATGGAGATGGCATTTAGCTGTGCTCTAGCTTCCGAATCCTATGTGAATTAGTCTTAAGTGACCAAAATCAATTGAAAACATCTAAAGACTTAGTGTGATTGATGGACATGGTTTTGTTTGCAGAGTGACTAGGTTTTAAAATAGTTGAAGGTTTGCTTCAACATCAGGCTACAGAGTTATTTACTTCTAAGGGAAGAATTTCTGGTAGCTGTCCACTATCAGCACATGCCTTCTTGAGAAGTGTACTTCTTTTTGTGGGGTTAATATGATGTCATGCTGTCACAGCAATGCAAAATATTGTATGTGATGTAAGATTAATGCTGTAGATTTCTCTGATGCTGCTTTGGTTGCTTATTTCCTCTGGATTTTGTTTCAAAACTGTTCTTATGCTGACAACTGATACTGAAATCTTACTTGTGTGGATTGGTCATGCTGGAGGATACTGAAAAAGGCTTTGATGTTTGGGTTTTTTTTTTTAGTGTGTGTATGTGTGTAATCATAGGCATTGAAATTTGCTGGATATTGCTCATGATTCTCAACAAAAAAGGAATTAAGCACACTATTAAGCACACTATCCTGGAAAAAGGAGCATAATCCAAGGAATGAGAATCCCTGAAAAGGACTTACAGTCTTTATCTGTTTATTGTCCCTACAAAGAGGAATTAGATTCCTTTGCTGTAAGTAAGTTCTAAGGAGTTAAAAAAAATCAATTTAAGAGTTGAAAAATTGGATTAATATCCCAGGGTTATCGGGAAATGTTTGCTCATGTGATGGCCAAAGATTGCTTTAAATATTTTATCAAGGTAGCACTGGTAGTTTCCTTGTGAATTGTGGGTGTCCTGGGAAGGTGAGAGGACTGTGTTTTGAAACATTCACTGAACCATGCTTAGTTAATGCACTGATGCTGCATAAGATTTGAAGATATTTTACTTTAAAATAAAGGCATTTATAATATCAATATGACTAATGTATTCTAGGATGCAGTTTACCATCTTCTCTCAATTTTGGCATGGGACGAGAGCAAGTGAAAAATGTGTATGTGTGGCTTTTTTTTGTTTGTTTTCTATAAATCACAATATAGAACACAGGAATTTGAGTCTTTGTGCTGCAGAAAATGAGAGCATAAGCAGTCTATATCTGTGACATGACAAATGGGGCCACCATTTCAGTGTTCCATAGCATGCTAATAACACAGCTCAGTTAATGCTGGAGCACTCATACCCCATCACAAAATTTAAAGTATTTATTGGTGTTGGATATGACTTCCTCCAGTGCTGCCCGACCTCTTTCCAGTTTGTAACTGTGGCAACAGATTTATGTGTTCTTCATTCTCAAACACTGAGAGGCCACAAAAGCCTGAGAATAATTCTTAAATGTGGCAATATATTCCTATTGTGTGTGTATCTGTGTTTATAAATCTGTGTGTGCACATACATATGCATGTGTGGACATACATACATTTAAAATGTATGTATATATGTAGTTTCTGATTAATATTTCCCAAGAAGCTGGAAGTTATCCTGTAATACAAATTAATTGGTACAAAATTAATTTTAAGGAGGAGGTGATTCCTGAAACTTAGTAAAAGTACCTTCAGCAGTCGAACTTTGCAAAGTTTATGCTTTTCTGACAAATGCAGAACTTGTGGCAGAAGGTGCTTGTTCATGAAGGCTAGAAGATAAAGTGACCACCTTGCATAAATTAGAGCTTCAGCTATCAGTTAGATATGCTGCTTTATTAAGGAAAAAAAATCCTGTGCATGCACTTTGGCAATTTGTCATTGCTTTTCAGGCTTATTAACTCATTAAATAGCATTTAATGAGGATAAGCACGAAGTAATTAATTTATGCAGTATGTTTATTGCTTCCCTAATGAATTTATGTATTAAAGTTCCTCAACGAATACGTTAATCTATTTTTATATTTTGTATACATTTTGTTCTCTAAACAAACAAAAACATTTCTTCAAGGTCTTTAAATTGTCGATATAATGTCACCTGATTTAAGCACGGTGTAGAGTTTTCTTAGAATGGACCTTGCCAACATCAACGCTTGTGAACTTCTTCGTCCTGTTTGAAGTGTTCGGTAGTGTGTTGCACCAGGGAAAAGCTGTCCTCGGTTACGCTGGGAACTTAGTTCATTGTTTTTCCTAATGGAAAACTTTGGAAATTTTTAGGAAATTACTATTTCCTAAATGTGTTGTACATGAAGTTCTTGCTTTGGGAGATTGAGGAATTGAGTAATCTGATGCGATGTATGGAAACAACCTATTTGCCAGTAAATAAGTGCACTGGGCGTGGGTATCTGGGTGTTGGTAGTTGTGGGGCTGCAGGGGTGTTGGAGAGAAGAGAAGAGAGAAGAGAAGAGAAGAGAAGAGAAAAGAGAAGAGGAGAGGAGAGAAGAGAAGAGAAAAGAGAAAGGAGATGAGAGAGGAGAGAAGAGAAGGGAAGAGAAGCTGCTCCGTGAGGACCATAGTTCCAGCTGACTCCATGGACCCTCTGTACCCACGTCTGGGCCCCTCAGTCAGGCACTGATAATGCTTCTATGAAAATATATATTTAAAAAAGGGTGAGGGGAAACAACAGCAGTGAGGGGAAAAAAGGTGTGAGAAACAACCTTGCAAGCACCTGGGTCAGAGAAGAAGGGGGAGGAAGAGCACAGTGACAGAGTATTTCCCTGCATCCTGTGGAAGCAGTGATGGTGGAACAGGTATTTCCCTGCAGCCCATGCAGAACCATACCAGAGTAGCTAGGTGTCCAGACTGCAGCCTTGGAGAAACCCACACTGGAGTGGGCAGACATGGCCTTAAGGAACTGCAGCCAGTGGAGGGCCCACACGGGCCTTCAGCCTGTGAGAAGGACCAATGTTGGAGCTGTTTATGGAGAACTCATGTTGGATCTGTGAAAAAGTTTCAGGAGGAAGGAGTGACACAGAGAAACTGGTTGTGGTCCATAGACTTACCACAAACCCCGTTCCCCCATCTTCCTACAGGGGTGGGGGAAGGAATCAGAAGAGTCATAATAAAGGAAGGAAATGGAGCCTGGGAAGAAGGGTTGGGTTTGTTTATGTCTTTGTTTCTCACACTTCTACTCTAATTTGCAAATATTTAAATTAATTTTCCCCAAATCAAGTCTGTTTTGTCCATACTAGTAATTGGTAAGTGATCTCCCTGTCTTTATCAGGATCCATGATCTTTTCCATCTTATTGTCTGCCTGTTGAGGAGGAAGGGTGAGAGAGCAGCTGGATGGATGCCTGAAAGCTGGCCGACATCAACCTTCAGTAACAACCTATACAATTATTTGCATATGGACTACCAAATCACAAATATGAAATCCTGTAATCTGCAACTGAACTGTCGGATTATGACTCTAATAAATTTCATGGTTTGTGATCTACAATATTTATGAAAATAATAGACAAGTATATGCAGGTTTTTTCTTTTTCTCAGTTTTGGAGACTAAGTACTGAACCTGGCTATCTTGCAACTCTTGGACTCAGCTTTTAAAGAATTAATTGTAATAATTGTGGTTAGAAGTGACATATTTAACTACAAGGTTCCTTCTGCCTTCCAGGTAACTCACCATACTTTCACATAATTCACATTTAGAGCATTGAAGGTGGAAATTATGGATTAACGCTTGGGCATCTGTCCTTTTTTATGGTGATGTGTTTGGGTGGTAAAAGAGAATAGGCAGTTTATTAAAATAGGTTTGGGGGAGGGGTGGCAAATTTATTTGAAAAAGGAATAAAGCTATTTTAAGAATGTATAGCAAAACTAATTGCATTGTGCATATGATCATATGACAAAAATAACCAGGTAAAATAGCTTAAGGAGAAAAATTTTATCAATTGGCAACACAAACTAATTAAGGGCTGGTTTTGCAATTGAAACAATCCTCCACATTGCAACGTCTGTAGGCAAAGTAGGAACTATAATCTCTGGCACCGAATGTAGTGCAGCTGAAATGCTCTTGCATGTTCATGGACATACGCGTTTAATGCGCCTTTTTGCCTTGAAGCAATGTGTTACTACATACACAAATTGTGGGAGAAATTGGTGTGCAGCACTAAAATGTCATTCTGGAAAAAAGGATACTTTTTCTTGCTATGGGCTGAGATTTAAGGCATTATGTGCAATGGTTTCAGAATAGATGGGAACCTCAGCTATGTGGTCAAGAAAAATTTTCTCTAAGCCTGTGATTTTGTATATATTGCAGCTAAAAATTACTCATCCTTTAAGGGACATCACACTGATCTTGATTTAGTCTATTATATTGCCTGTGAATATATGATATTAATTGAGTTTAGATTAATTTAATCTAAAAAGCACATCACTAGTATAATTTATTCAGTGTCTTTTAAACCAAGAAAATTGCATTTATTTAAAGTAATTCAAAAGAAATGAAGATTTGTCCCTCATTAAATAAGATATCTGCAAAATCTTGGTTCTTCTCTAAGCACAAAGAAGACTGCAGTTTATCATTTAATACTTTATTTTGTAGCAGTGTGGAAATACTGCCTTTTTAATTGCAACCACTGTAACACAACAAATGCAGTTAATTTCTGCCAGAGGACTTTATGAACTGTTTCATGAACTACTATATGATAGAACGTAGCAAGCAAAATCCATTAAAATAAGATGAACTGCAGAGTTTGACAAAACCTCTTCCTTTGAGGGGAAAGTAGGTATTAATATTCTATAATGCCCATATTAATAATCTAATCACCAGATTTCCCCCTTTTCCTGTCTTTGTTTCGTGCACACATTCCCCTGTACTACATCATATCTGCTAAAACCAGTGGAGTCGAGAAAATGTGTGTGAACAATTGCAAACACCACAGACTGAACTGGCTTTCACAGCCTTACGGCCTTGCCTTCTAGTGACAGCTGTCTCTGTTTAGACCAGATTTTGAGCTGTAGAGGTTTACTTCCCTGATTTTCTTCTTGTGCTAGTGATGAGATTAAGCCTTTCATTCTCAGTTTGGATGCAAGGTAAATACTATTTGTCTCTGCCCAGAGAAGGGCAGCAGAGGTTGTGAAGGGTCTGGAGTGCATATCCTATGAGGAGCAGCTGAGAGAGCTGGGCGTGTTTAGCCTGGACAAAAGGAGGTTTGGGGCTGGTCTTGTTGCTCCCTATAAACACCTGAAAGAAGGCTGTAGCCAGGTGGGGGTCGGCCTCTTCTCCCAGGCAGCCTTCAGGACAAGAGGACACAGTCTCAAGCTACACCAGGGGAGGTTTAGGTTGGACATCAGGAGGAATTTCTTCTCAGGAAGGGTAATCACCCTTCCATTGGAATGGGCTGCCCAGGGAGGTGGCGATGTCACCATCCCTGGAGGTGTTTAAGGAAAGACTGGACGTGGCACTGAGTGCCATGGTCTAAGTGATGTGGTGATATTCAGTCATAGGCTGGAGTCAATGATCTCAGAGGTCTTTTCCAGCCTAACTGATTGTCCTGTGTATCAGCTCTGCAAATCTAGAGTAAATTACACTGTTCCTGGTGTAATTTGGTTTAGCTCCAGGGTAAATCAGTGCTGTCGTACCAATTTGCAGAAGCAAAGGCAGGATCTCAAAAACTCATTTACTGTAATACTAATGTAATAAATGGTACTATTTATTAGTAATAAATATACTATAAATATAGTAATACTCTATATCAGAAATCTTGTAGGAGTGCACTGACATTGAGTAAATATTTTTTGTTATAGACTCTCAAATTTTCTGTTTGGTTTAAAAGTATAAAGAACCATTTGTAAGAAAAAAACCCTGTATCTTATGCAGAATTAAGATGGGCTCCTTGCTTCTGCCTTCTAGGTAGTTCACCATACCTTTACATAATTCACATTTAGAGCATTAAATGTGGACGTTATGGATTACTGGTTAGACATCTGGGTTTTTGGTTTTGCTCTTGATGATGTGTTTTGGGGGTAAAAGAGAATAGACAACTTACTAAAATAGGTTTGGGGGAGGGGTGGAAAAATAATCTTATTACTGAAGGAGAAGGAGTTGGGTTCATAGGTAAGATATTGCTACCAAAGCTGTCATACCAGAGGTTCAGAATTTTGGTCATACTCATTTTGTAGGTGAGAAATTTTGTCCTCAGAAGAGGAGGCAAAGTACATCTCTTACAATACCACAGGTTTACTGTAAAATAAGTGTCTTGTTTATGTAGAAATGTGCATTAGAAAAGCACCACTGACAGTGGATCAGTTGCACTCCTTAGAAACAGTGCGAACAAAAGAGGAACTGTGTCTATTCTTTATTTGGTCTCTGCTTTGTTTCATAAGTTACTGTTTTCTAAAATTTCCTTTTGTGTATACTTGAAACAGAAAATAGTGAAGTTCTCATTAAGGATTTGCGAGAATGAATAAATGCACTTAGTAAATGTGCATAGGAGATTTCCTTTCTCTAGAACAGACCTCTTAGCAGCCGTTCATCAGTCTTCTATATGCATGTAAGAACCAGTCTTTGAATTAATTTATTATTCACAGTTATTAGCTATACATACTTGAAGTCTGATTAAGCATTAGCCAAAAAGACAATCTTGCACTTCCACAGTGATGACTTTATCTGCTTAATGAAGCCAGAGTTGAATCTCAGCAGGTATTTTAGCAGTATTGCTACCTCAGCATTTCAAAGTGCTAGTCATTTAATCATCATGTGTTCAGTCTGGCAGTCCCTAAATTAATATTTTTAGATTTTGAAGGATTCTTCTGTTTGTGCATGTATATATGTATATATAAAAGATGTACATGTATATCTAGCAAATAAGTGTTAGTGAATTTGATTGCATGACATGTTTTGCAGTAACTTTGAAAAAAGAACCCCTATTTAGCTGTCAGTTTTCTGAGGACTTCTAAAGTAGTTTTACCAGGAGCCTTTTCTGGCTGTCTTTTGAAAGAACAAGTGTTGGCCATGGATGCCATACTTGAGGGAAGACAGGGATAGATTGTATTAATGTTACTGATAAATCAAAAATGAGACACTCACAGATGTTGCACTACTTTGTACAATGCACATGTTCATAATGTAATATGCAATATAAAAGGATTGAGGACAGAGGTGTACTGAAGTTGTTTGGCTTCCTTGTTGAATATGTGAAGAAAAGGGATTTTTTCCATTTTGCGTACTCTGCAAGTGACTGAAGAATGGAAAATGGGAAGAAGAGAATTCTTCAACTAAACAGTTGTTTGGTGTGGTGCCCAATAATAAATGAGAAAACCTATTGTAGTTCCCCTGTTTGTAGGGTTTTTCTATGTGCCCACTGGTTTATGAAAATGCTGATGTGAGATTTACAGGAGATTTTGTGCATGTGGGGCTTCTGTGTGGACACAGAGATAGCATTTGCAAGCTGATGAAATTTATTCGTGTGGATGGCCTGAGTGATGTGACCTGTCAAGGTAATGAATGAAATATTGTACTTAGGCAGGAATATTACAATGGCTACTCTATGCCCAGATGATGTTTCCTAAATTGAAAAACAGGTTTATTAATGGTGTTCTTATAAAGGCAGGACTAATCTAGAATTCTGCTACCGTATTTAATTAACAAGTCAGCTATTAATGATTCATGCAGTTCAGATTGCAAAGTGAGTAATGATCAATTTTTTGCAGTGCCGTGCTCACAGCTGTGAAAAGGTGGTGCACACCTCAGAAAGCTAATCCAGAAATATAGATCAATATTTGATTCTGTCTTGCTGATGTTAATCTAGTAGAAAGAAGTGTTCACATATTCTTAACCTTTTTTACGATTTAAGCTTCCTGCTTATTTATTTCTTTAAAAATACTATTTTTTTTTTGCGAAAAAGTTTATTTGTATGATAATCTTGTATCAGGGGGATTTCTTGGGAGTAAACAGGCCATTCAAAATACAAGATGTTGCTTCTCAGGTGTTGAAATCTGTGTTTTGTAAATTACTTGGTACAAACCAGGGGATGAGTCTCCAGTTTTCCTGAGGAGAAGGGCATGTGTAGTGCTGGAAGCTCAGCTGTGTGCCCCCAGTTTCAGTGACTGGAAGCTGTCCCTGCAGACGCACATGTGAAGGCAAACAGCAGAAGTACTGGACTGTGACAATCACAGCAGCAGACGCGAGTGGCTGGAGTGTGCAGTGTGACCCCTGTGCTATTGTCTTCAAGCATATGTAGTGCTGTGGCAGCCAGCACAGATGGCGGGAGTGTGGAAGGGAAACCCGATGGGAAGTTGGGCTGATTTATCTGCCATTGCCTCCTCTCCTTTTTGTTGTATCATTAGTGGTATGCTGAGGAAATGGGACAATAAAGACGTACTCTGGGAGGGTATAATGGTTCAGTAGTGAAAAATGTTAATGAAGTGTTGGAAAAAAAAGCTTTTGGGAGTGGAGTGTTCGCATGTCAATATATATTGCCTGTTTAATGGGAAAGGTTCCCTAATGTTAATGGCCTGGTCATGATTTAAGGCAAAAGGTGCTGTCTTTCGGCTCTAAAACAGGCAGAAAATGGGAAGGGAAATGAGAAGAAAAACATGTGATTCTTCTGTATTTAAAGTATACATTAGTAGACTTTATGAGCTGTGAATAGCAAACAAAAGAAGGATGTATGAAGTGATATAAAATAGATCTCAAGAGGACAATTTAATGTTTAAGTCCTAGGCAAAAAGCCCTCAAACTCTTTAGAACTGCATAGATTGCAAATTTTCCAGTCAAGTGACACAAAGGAAAAGCAGGGAGAAACGTTTGGAGTACAGTGTGAAGCTCTGTTTGTGCTGGAGCTGTTGTTCAAGGCTGGTGCCTGGCCAGTTTTAGTCAGAGCAGACTAAAAGCTCTGACATTTTTCCAGAGCTCGTTGCTGGATGTAGCTCAGATTATCTGAACTGCTTTATCACTAGGTTGCTGATCCAATGAGCTGCTTTAGGGTCCTAAATATTGTAGTACCTTCTAAAAGGTCATCCTTTCCTCTGGACTGGTTACCCATAGCTTAATATGGCAGACACAGTTTCATTTGCACGGGAGGTAAGAGAGAGACATTAAACTCATTCAGTTAGGTGACACTTTCTTCTTCTGAGACTGTCTGCACTGCCTACCCCTGCAGAGCTAAAGTTATAGACAGCACTGTTCTCTCACTTTGCTGGGCCATATATGCAAGAACAAATGCATGATGGTGCAGAAGAAATGAGTTACTGCATGTCCTGAAGTTACATATCTTACTTCAGTCTGCTTGTTAATTTGTGATGGCATAGAAGGACAAATTATTTAAAAAGGTTTTCCATAATAAAGAGCTCTTTCCCTTGAGTACACATTAAATTATTCTGGAGGGAGACACTGTTTTTATTTAGTTCTGTCAAATAATAGTAGGAATTTTTTTATTTTAAGTGCATCATCATCACGTAGCTATGTCTGTAACTAAAAGCAAGGCCATACATTTTGCTTGGGGAAAGGATTTGTAGCTGCCTTTCTTTATTGCCTTTGCATTATACAGCATACTAAAGAACTTCCACCCTTCAGGCTCTATTCTCTTTTGCAAATATCTGTGAATGGAGATGAGACTCTATCCTGGAGTAGATGTTTGAGCCACCCTTAGGCTGCACAGAGGTGTCTAATACTGTGAAACTCAGCTGATGGAGCAAGCCGTCTGTGTGTTGTTTATTTTAGGAGATAATGGGCTATAGCAGCTAAAAGGTAGAAAACTTGCTACATGGTGCATTCAAACGTAATCTTCTCTTTATTGTCATTCTGGGCATTGAATAGTTCAGCTAAGCATATGGAATTTGCAATGAAATGCTGCCCAAAATAGTCTATAAATGTTTTATGGTGCCTAGGCTGGTAAGGGGTAAGAAATCTCTAAAGCACAACATGCTGCCTTGTCTGTGCCTCCTGGCCAACTGGCAGACAAATAGAAATGGGTTCAGCTGCAGCAGCGTGTATTCTTTATGGCTGTGAAGTACTTGGACGCAGATTTTGTCCAAAATAAAGCTGTGACAGAGCAAGGTGCCACAAAGAGTAACACAAGGGATGTGTAGTAGGCTTCAGTCAAAGCATACCAGCTCACCATGCTGGAAAATTATTTGACTACTAGCTTTAAAACTTAATTTTTCACTTTTACTCTTTCCTGTGATGCTCTGGTGAGGGAGCAAGCAGCAGCTGTATGGTGCTTAGTTGCTGGCCAGGGTTAAACCATGACAGTCCTTTTTGGTGCCTGAAAGGGACTTGAACAGTTGGAGATGATAAGAGACTGGCCAGAGCATATTAGAAGGGATTTATATCTGTTAACATTTGCAAGTCATGATATTGATTCATCTGTTCTTGATATTAATTTGTCTGATCTGTGCCATGCTCTTTTTTATTGGCTGTATATGTTAAAGACTGGTGTTGGCTTTTGCAGTTTGTTGTGCTCTGTAGCAATTAGTTAATGTTTTACCTGGGAGATTCATTACTAAAACACTGCCCCTGCACTTAATCTGGCATTTGAGCTCTGTATAAAGCCATTACTGTACTTCGAGTACCATCTCATGGAGACAATTAACAAATATATTTCTTCCTTGGAGAGGTTTTTTTGTGGAGGAAATACAGAATGGTGGTGTGAAAAAACTATAAAGGATGTAAATCTGAAGCTCTTAATTTCTTGTTAACGCTTGTTAACAGTAGCAAGAAGGATGTACGGTTAGCATCAGACCTAGTGCAGAAATGTGATAGAAAATGCTGTGGATTAGTTTTCAAATGGATGTTCTGACCCAGAGTTAGCACTTTTTCTGTAGGAGGTTTCTGTGTCAAGTTGTTCAGGTGTCACTAGCAATGGGCTCAGAGTCAGCATTGACAGCAGGTGCCATCAGCTCAGCACCAGACTGCGTGTGCATCTGGGACTGTCTCCATCCCTAAGTAAAACTCTCCCATAGGATAAGCAGTCCTACCCTTCTCTTGCTGCTTCGCTCATCCCCAGTCCCCTTCACAGAGGGAAGCTGAGCCCGTACAGATGCCTTGCCTTGCCTTTGATGCCATGCCAGAAGTGTGAACTTTGCCTTGGTTGGGTTTATGTGCCAGATTCTGTGTGTGGAATAGACTTGGGGAATCTGGACCTACAAGTTCTGGGCATCCACTGCAAAATCAGCACATCAGCTCATCATCAGCATTTCTGAAGAAGATTCTTTTTGCTGCTTAGTTAAGCAACTCCATGTGTTCAGAGGGAAGGGTTGCTGCAAGTACATGCTGGTTTTTTGAGTAAATTAATTCCTGCATATTCTGTGAATGCTACATCTTAGAATATGAAAAATTATATTAATTTGGGAGTTTCTTTTGTTTTTCCAATCTCTTATGGTAGACTCTGGAACCCTGTGCAATTTGCATTTTTAAATTTTTGCTCCGTTGGTTTATCAAGAATTTTCTTAGTTATTGTTTGAATATCTAATCCTCTTTATTATTTCCCAAATATGTTCACATAACTGAACTTGTGCATATAAATGCTGAAGTAGGTGCCACTAATAAAATGGTTATGTTTGTCTTCTTGTTTTCCATTTCAAAATGCTTGTTTTTAACGTTCAAAAATTTACCTCCTGGATTTAGAATGTGCTGGTCTTGCCTTGAGGAGGAGGAAATGTGGGGAAATTAGTTTAAAGTATGTCTTCCAGAACGAAATTTTGAAAAGGAGAGGTGCAAAAAAAGCTCTTACATATTTTTTTGGTCACTTCAGTGGTACACAAATGTTCACAAAGCCAGAAATGCAGGCAGGAGTAGGCAGGATGAAACGTCACAAGAACTGTAACATATAGTCCTGTATCAGTGAAGTAGTCCTGTATCCTGTAGTGTCTTTATAATAAAGCTTTTTCTCGTGGAGCTCTGAATCCAATGGAGTGATGACCTGCCCTCAGTGCTAAGTAACCTGTTTAGGAAATGATGGTGATGTACAGCTCATTTCATCATTGTTCCTCACAACACTTTTTATAAGGTGTAGACAGCAATGTGGGAGAGCTCTTAATTCCTGACATAATGCTTCTCTAATCTACCTATTACTGTGGTTTCCATATAGGAAACCCTCCCACCTCCAACCTCAAAAACAATGGACTTTCCCATTCGTCTTTGCTTAATGACTGCTCTAGGTTTACATCTGAACTTTATTTTTAAGTATCTGACTGGTCTCTTACTGACTCTTGATCTATTATTTTAGAATAGTAATTCTTTCTTCCATCACCCTCAGATCTCAAAACACCAGGCTGTTGGCAAGCTTCCTTTTCTTGAGGCATCGTAATGATACTTTTTTGCCAGAAACAGAGTAGCATTGCATTCTCATCTAACTGCGTTAAAAAAGATCTTTCAGTGAAGGTGTTACTGTATTTTAAGGGTTACACAGAACCTCATACCAGGCCTAAGTTCATATGCTCCTAGCTTGAGGTAATCCTATGAAAGTCAAAGTTAAACCTCTTACTGATTTCAGCACTACCAGGATAAGCTGATGTGCTGAAAAATAATGAATGAAAATGCACAAAAATATCCACAGTATTTTTGTTTGATCAGCCTAATAACCTACTAATGAATGGTTTGTAGACATGTCTTATTCCAAAAGGTCATATAACATACTTAATTTATGCCCAAGGGGATGAATGTTTATTAAGAAAACTCACCATTGTCCATATTTTTCTTGAAAGCCATTTTGTTCAATTCTTGCAAGTATTTTCAATTAAATATGTCCACCTTCATGCAGCTTAAAATTTTTTATAATCCTAGATGAACTTAGAATTGGCTTTTTCTCCACAGCTTTTACAGTAATGTAGTGATATTGAGTTCCACAGCAGCTTTTTTACAAACACGTTTGTCCTTTCCATGCTAAATGTATTAACGGTACTTGGCTGTGCTGCTGTATTTTATAACCAAGAATAAAGTGTTTACTTATAATCCAAATTTTTCTCTATGTTAAAATCCATTGTTAATGACGCCCTTGTTAGCAAAATTTGTTGCACTTGGTTCTCACACATCCAGAAAGGATAGGTGAATGGAGATTAGGAAGGCTTACAGAGCCAGTACGGTACTGGGCTGGTAGCGACTTATTTCCGTGCTCAGTTCTGAGCCTTCACTTGGCACTTGGGAAACAGAAAGGTCTACAAGCAGCACTGTTACTCCTCTCTTGAGGTCCCTTTGATGGTCTGGGTTTCTTCTGCATGCTTCCTTTGAAGAAGGAAAAACAGTCCTTGCTATTGATGTGTGTGTGTGTGCAGCTCTTCCACCCTTTGTACCTTGCAGTCAAGCACATAGCAGAGCACTTCGCTTATCCTCTGTCAAGTAAACATGTAATTCGTATTCTTCTCTCTATTTTCAGCCTTTTTAGTATTCTCGAACAGCTGCTTCAGGTCTTTTACTATGAAGCCTTAACATGTGGCTGTAGTACACTACAGCGTTGTACACGTTGCTAATGGGAGTCTGCTGAGCAGTGCCTGCCCACAGGGTCTCTGCCCAAGCTTTGTGCTACAGTATTTAGGGCCAGACTGAGTAAACTTCAGAGGTCTTTGAGTGACCTGAGGATTTTCAGGCTCTTGCTTGGCCAGGCTGTCTTTCTGAGTACTGGATGCTCTGGGCAAGAGAAAGCTTCAGATATGTAATGCATAAAGAAAAGTTGCAAAAACTGGAATGAAAGACTCCGCTTCAGCTAAGTTAATGAAAACCAGAAAGATATGTATGAACCAGAAAGACAGCAATGTATGAAGCAACTGAAAGTAAAGCCTGGAACCACAGCAGAATGTTCACTAAGTGTCTAATATGGATAAGTCTCTCTTGAATTAGCTTGAATTTATATGCTGGATAACGGAATGAAATTTGATCTGTCAGGATAAGGTTATGTGAGCCTAGTGATTTGTGCTACATATCCATTTTGCTGTTGATTCAGTGTTTGGACTGCAAAACCAGGAAGTGCCTTGTTGCAGACTTCAGAGATCTGAATTTCACCTTGGCTGTATCCCAGGGGTTCTGTTGCCACTGTCTGTAAGTTCTTGATTTTTCCCTTTCTTTTTTGAATCAGTGAAGTTGCTATCTTGAGGGAGGTAGGATCCAGGTAACAGAAACCCATATATAGGTACAGTGTGAGCAAGGGAAACTGAGAAGATATTTATGGAGCCATTTCCTTAACTCATTCCACCCAAAAGAGAATCATATGCTTAGGCTTCCCTAGTCTTTAGCAACTTAAAAGAAAGTGATCCATCAGCTGACCCTGTTACAAGATTACTATTCGTCCAAAATCAATCTTTTAGTAATGAGATTTAGATAATGATAAGCTGCATGAGTTGCCTTGGTAACCTACTGCCTCAAAAGTCTTGTATGTAGCTTTAGGACTTGCAAGGGAGTGGGGTGGGAATGGAAAAAAATAATCAGTATGCAGAGAAATGTTTGTCAGAGTGAGAGATCTTGCAGAGAACTTTTTTATTTCATCTGATTCCAGGAGAAATTTTTCATTAAAGTGCACCATATCAACTATGGTGATACTGGTCCAGCTCACATGAAATTAGATGCTTTTTTTCTTTCAGACAAACCCAAAATCTGTCCCTAATTAAAATAAAAAATGCAGCACATATGTGATCTCTTTTGGTTACCATATAAAGGCCAGATCCAGAATCAAGATCTAGTCTTTCTTTTGTGTAAGTGAGGTGAAGAAGGGAAAATCACTAGCTCTACTGTATTTCTGTGAAGAGGAGCATTATGTCTTTAAAACACAAGAACAAATGGTTTTATTGATAGCAAAGAATGCTAGTTTTCTTAGAAAGTTAAGTCACTTAGTTTCTGATGACCAACCGTGTGCTCTGATTTAGTAGCATTTCAGGGGCTCTAGCAGTTCATGGGCACTTTGCCTGAAGACCTTCTGTGCATGGTTTCCCAAAAAGCTTTTTTTTATTGGTGATGAGCTGTTAGGAGGAGCGATATAAATGCAAGACTTTTGCGGAGTTTTCTTTGTCTCCTAAAGAAGCCTAGCAGTTCATAAAATTAAGAGGCTGACTCCAAAATAGGTATTTCTGCACTTCCTTTCCTGTAAATAATTATGTATAAAGGATCTGGTTTTGTGTTAGGTTGTGTAGTCTTTGAAGCTTTTTTTAAAGATTTACTCCTGTTACAAGGTTAGACTATAAAGAGTTGGCTGGAGCTAACAGAGAGGCTAGAGTTTCTGAATAAATGAAACTATACACAAGAACGAAAGAATTTAATTAAATTCAGGTTGTGCTTTAAATGAGAGTTGTGCAATTATGGCAGTGTGAATTTTGTTTCCTTTCTCAGCATCCCCTTCTCAAGGTTACAAGAAAATAATAAAACTCCTCACTTAAATGGAAAATAGAGATGAGACAATGGAGGAAAACATCTTCCTTGATTAATGTAATGGAAATAAGATACACCAGTTGACAACCACATCTTAGTGACTGCATAAGTCACAACCAAGTCTCTATGTTGTGAATTTGATATAGTTTGATGTTTTTATGCAGTGCCTGACATTTCAGTCAAAATACTCTGATTCTTTTGCTGCTCTTCAGGAAGAAAATGAATCAATCTACCTAGTCAATTTTAGGTATTTATGGGTTTATATATAATAGTTATATTATAGGTATCAGTTAATGAAGGCTGAAATCAGTGAAATGAGAAAAGCTGTATGACTGCAAGGAATCAGGCCTGGTAAGTCTTTCTGATTCTAGTGTAGGGGGCTTTGTTCTGTGTAGAAACCAAACAAACACTAAACTCCTGCATATGTTAAGTAAAGAATGACATAAGATTTAAACTGATCATGTGTGTGGTTAAGCAGTCACAAAGTTACTGTCAAAATCAAACTGTGACAAAAACAGTGCATGTGAAAAAGTGTCCTACTGCTTTTGTTCTTTTTTCTCTGTTAGAAAAGAATTCATACAGTGCAATAGTAGAACCTAATTATAAAGGTCTCTTTTTTATTGACGTCTTGCTCAAACAGCTAGCAAAACAAAGAAGTGGTATAACTTCATATTTTAAAATGCCTCTCTTTTTATTAACAGATCTGTAGCTTCACTTCTGCAGAGAGGATAACAACTTTTGAGCCAGGAATTTGTCTGATAACATTACTCTTATCAGTCCCTCCAATTGCTCAGCTGCTAGTGCATCTTTAACAATTTCTTCCTTGCCTGTTACTCACCTTGTGTATTTTCTGCCTGGATTTGGTTGCCCTGTCTTTCAGCTGTCTGCCACTACAAGGGCATAATGTGTCTACAGTGAAATACAAATAATGATACACTCATCTTCTCAAAGCAACTTCAAGGAATATCTACTTTCAGTGCCGGTATAGCTATTTCCAAACAATTAGTATGTATTACTATAATGGTTTTTTTGGGCTAAATTTGTTTGTGAAAAAAATGAAATTCTAGTCTTGCCCATGTTGGATGGGTACTTCACAAGTAAACGCCTTGTTTTCTATAATAGTGCTCAGAGCAGATTCATTACTTGAAATCAGGCAAGATATGAGGTGTGGTGAATTTTGAAAATTGATTTCAGCATATTTCATCTGTAGATATTGATTAAGTCGTGGGTGGGTTTAAGAGATGCTGGGCATACTCAGCATGTTATGAGGGGCCATCAAAATCCTGCAGCTTTAGCATGGTAAATCAAATTATATTAACTGCGCCATAGCAAAGCTGGATAAGTTCATATCAATTTATTGGAATCAATGTAGCAACTTTGCTACATCAAAGCACAAATAAAAATATATATTTGTTAACACTAATAAATAGAGCCACTGACAGAAATAAAAGGCATGAAGTTGTAGGAAAACCAGTAACGATACAAACCAGAGATCCTGTTCCATTATCTGTTCCATTATCTTGTTGAATGCCTGAAGAAAATTAGGCTTGGTTTTCATGCCTCTTGCTGTTCATAGATGTTTTCATAATTGTAACAGCAACTAGTAACTCTTCTAGTGTTTAGTCAGCACTAGATGCCAAACGTACTAATTTAATTATTCCTGTCAAGCTTGACTATATGAGGAGGTATATTTTTTCAGACTCATTTTACTTTAATTTAGCATATAAACAAATTATGCAGTACTAACTGATTTTTGGGAAAAAGTACTCTTTTATTTTAAAGGCCTATTTAATGTTGTGAATTGACACATAAATGTGAAATAGTACAGTCTTCATTTGTTATTTTAATAACACTGTTCTACTTGTCAGCATGCATAGGTAAGGGAATAAAGATACGAAAGTAAAAGTTGTGAAAGAACTGATGTGGCAAGAAAGGATGAACATGACTTAGTAATATCTAAAATTAATATGACTGCAATTTGAAATATGAAATGTTTCATATCTGTGTGCAGTCCAATTCTGAATTGTTAACTTGCTGACACAAATGAAGTTTTACAGATACATACCTATTTTAACTGCCCCACACAGGCAATTACTATTTTATACTTATTGTTAGTAGCAGTAGTGGTCTTAAACCAGCTAAATGTTTGTAATGTAGTCACTAAAACTAACAATGCAATGGGTATAGGACCTTCCTAATCTGAAGAAAATGAAGGTGCTAAAACCCTTGTAAGAATTGATAGCATGTGTCTCGATTGAGCCTTTTCAAAAGTTCTCATTAAAAGTCTCTGTGAGGCTTTACCTTAGTCCTTGTGATGTAACAGACTTCATTATAGGAGACGCATTTTTATTTCTTTCTTCTCTCTGAAATCATTTTGCCCTAACAGACTGTTTTAAAAAAACCCCAAACTATGAGATACTAAAAAAGACCACATTATGCAGTGATGATAATTTTTGATGATACCATAAATACCTGTTTGTCATTAAAGACAGTCCATTGCATGTCAGTGTTGGTTCATCTTAATGAAAAGAGAAGGGTGCAATCAATCAAAACCAATATAATGTCATAACAATGCATGTCAAGCCTAAAACAGCAACTCTAATAAGGATCTCTAAATACAAATAAAGATTTCACTGGTTGTTTTACTGTGTAGGGACTAACTTGCAGTCTCTTTGTTTTCTGTTTGCATCAGCTTATGTGACCTGATGATTGCTTATGTTGGCATCAGTTTATTTGCTGACAACCCATTTTGTCTCCTTGAATCACCCATTTTATCAAGATGATTTTCTATTGTTGCGATACTGCCCACTGATATAAAAAAAACAAAAAAAAGAAGAAAAGGCTGCTCAATTTATGAATGCTTTTTATCTAGGGTGTTTTACAAGTCTCAAGGTATATTTGCTGGTTTTTACAGGCTAAATTCCTGAGAGTCTCAGCAAGTTAAAATTCCACTCTTACAGAGCTGCATCTCTGCTGGAAGAATATAGAGGTACCCATGGGTGCATTTTAAAGAAATTATACGTAGGGATTGGAAACTTTATGTAAAATCAGAGTTGTCATTCCTCTTATTTGATCTAAATTAACACATAACTGAAACTGAAGCCAAAATCATGTTGTATGACCTTTTCTTTTACTTCAGAACTGTCTGATTGGTGGCCCATGGGGCAGATATGGCTGGATATAAAATGGGTTTTGAGACATGGCCTTGCTCAGAGGATGGAGGTAAAAAAACTGATTCCTGGCATTTTATGAAGCCCAAAGCTGTCAAACCATTCTAGTGTGACCGAGTAGCCCTTGACACTAAGGTCTGTGAAGCACCCACTACGTCTGTGGGTTTCTGGCCCTGGGAAATGCCAAGTCTGGAGAGGAGTCCATGATAGTTCCCCCAAGGTGACATCTGCCCTTAGCAAAAGCAGGACTATGTTGTTGCAATTTAGTGGCTGTGTGTGATGGTTCTGTGACTTGAAATAAGTGTTACAATCTGGTAAGTAAAATGTTGCTTTTATTCTAGCAGTTGCATTGTTTGTAGATTCATAATTTTGGGATTATTTAAAGGCTGAGTATTCATATGGAAGCTGTACTACTGCTACTGTACTATTCCTTGTTTTCAAAAATGTGTCCATGGAACACATGCCTGTGGGAATGATGCTCAATATCTCCACATATTCATGCCCTGTTTTTGGCCATGAGTTTGTAGTCTGTTTATGCAAAGATAGCTCTCATCTGTCCCCCATTTGAAGTCCTTCAGATGGAAGCAGATAACAGCTCTGGGGTCAGAAGATTCAAATACTTTACTGAAAGGATGAAGGGGACAGCAGACAGCAGACCAATTGCTAATGTTTTATTTTACTTTGATGCCTTTGCAGTGTACCACCTGTGAGAGTTCCAGCAAAGGTCATTATAAACTGAATGTGTACTTATATAAAATAGCCTCTTACATTAAGCAGAATGTAATTTTTCTTTATAACATCTTTTCAGAGCTCCTTATTTGTCAAAGAGAAAACTAAATATATTAAGAGAATTAATATTGCAAATTGCCTAGAAGTGTAGAGTATCACAAATTTTGTTAGAAGAGCAGAGCAATCACCTAGCTTTTTGCACTAGTGTAAGAGTAGTCCAAAGGTGAAAGGTGTGATTTCTTAGCACTGTGTTGATATGCATTAATTGCTTTCCTGTTCAGTACCCCCCATTCCTCCCATCTCCCTGTTTAACCTGATTGCTTCCCCACCTCACATCCCCTCCCCCCGCCCCCAAACTGGCCTCCTAGTGCTCTCAGTGGAAACACAAATTGTGGGATTGTTACTGAGTACATAGTACTTACCTCTCCAGGAATTTGCAATAACTTTTTTTGATTGAGAAAAAAATCAGAGCCAAGTAATAGAAAGTAGTAATAGAGACTCATTTGCCCATTTTTCACAATTAATGCTGCTTTTTCTGTGCTGAGGCACAATGGAATTAATCTTACAGCAGTTGCATAACTCTGCTTGTTTGTTGGAGAGCATCGGCAGGAACTGAAACAACTTTTACTCAGAAATACCTTTCTTCATCTTCCCTTTGTTCCACATCTTTTCCTTGAACTAGTCTGCTTAAATCCCAGGCCTAAATACCAGTTTCTGTTCTACTGGGGGAGGAAATTAAACTCCTTGGTTGCTAGTCCATATAGATGTGTTGTGGTACATCTCAGATCACAAACCTCAGTGTGTTACACTAACGTGGCAGTAACTTGCATTTCATCTGTGAAGCCCATACTGTCTCAGAGATGTGTTTCACACTTAGCCTAAGGCCTCTAAATCAGTTTAACTTTTGAGCTTAAGCACAGTGAGATCTGAAACAGTGGTGATGTTATTAAGTAGGCAGAAAGAATTGTCCTGGTACATTACTGTTGAGTCCTAAGCTATTGCTGGTCTCCATGCAGCTTTTCTGTATTAGGTGTGGTCAGAATCTCAGTGTTTTATGGGGCTTGTCCAAGAGTGTCTGAAGGCAAATAAATCTCTTTTCTTAAAAAGCATTTAGGTCAAGCAGTGGTGCAACCTAGTTCAAACAGAAGTATGTTTCCTCTTGTGAGTAAGCACAGTTGTGAAGCAGTTGCCAGCTTGTGAAGATAAAGACTCAGTCAATGAGACAGTTTCAGCTCCCACTCATACTATTGCCCTGGATGATTGCCTAGTCTCCTCACTATGATCCAAATCTGTGTTTGGGGATGCCCTAATTTACATAGCATTGATGTGGTAGACTTTGGAGATTTAAAGACTGTTGCTTGCTGCGCCAGAGATCCTGCTTTTGTTCTCACATGTTGTTTTGTTTAGAGTTTCATTTCATATAAATGCAGAAGACATACTGCCTCCATTTCATAATTCAGAGCACGCTGCAAAGCCCCCACTGATTGTGGGGAGGTTGTGGAAGCAGAAGCTGCTGGAGCATCCCTGCCTGCCTTCTGACGGGCTCACCCAGTGCTGCATCTCTTCTAAAGACAAAGCCCCATCCCTCTCACTAGCTGCCATCCAGTTTGTTGGTGTGTTCCTAAGGAGGCATGGTGGGGGTGAGAGGGTTCCCACTCCCTTCAGGCCACATGCACCAAAGGGAAAGCTTCCTAAATAGAGCATGTGTGCACAGCCACACTGGCACAGTCTTGTCTGTGATTTGCATATGCTTGCTTACATGGGGCAAAAATGCAAGAATGCTGGGGAAGCCTTGAATTTTGGGGCTGGGAATAGTGCTGTTTATTTTTCTGATCGTTCAAATGTGTCCCAACGCAGTAGTTCGACTTGTAGTCAAAATATACCCTGGTTTTAAATCTGAGGAAGTAGCTAATTTTTGTAATTAAAACCAGAACAAATGAAATACTGTGAAGGTCATGACCAAAGATTGCCAAATGCGGAGTTAAAATGGTGATGTTAAACCAATAGCCTAATAGTAAGAAGCAGAGATCAATATACATTAAAATGTGCTGTATGTACCAGGCAGGAATTCACCATATAGTGTGAGGTGAGCAGCATTGCTTGGCTAACGTTTCCATGTTGCAGAGTTGCTATGGCAATATCAAACCAATGAATAAACCACATCACAGAGACAGGGAGGTGAGTAAGTGTGAAATTGATTCAGTGGAACACGGGAATATGTGGGAGCGAAATTGGCCAAGATAAAATTTCTGGTAGGAATAATCATTTCTTTTCACATTTTCAATAATATATTATAATTACTTTTTAAAACATTGAAATCTTGTAGGTATTTTTTACACAATAAACTCATATGCATTTTTCATCTGATGCTATGGGTGTGTTTCAACATATATAAGGCATTTAATCGATTAATAATGAATATAGCTAAATATAAAAAGTACTTTTTTAATATAAATTAATTTAGTTGGTAGTCATATAAAGGCTTGGTAAGATAAAATAACTTGACTACAAGTTTTGTTACCATCTGGAAGCTAATATTGTAGTAGTTGTATTTGAAAACATGCTTTTACATACATCAGGCTTAAACTTGTTCTTTATTTCTCATGTGCAGTACAGTGATAGAATCCACAGAAATGTCGTAGAAACACTGCATTCTGGATAGCACATTGATATAACAAAAGACAGGTATCTGTGCTTATAAATGAATTGCACAACTATCGATCATGCTTCGTTGCCCCATTTTGTGGTTTATGTGACCAATGTTTGGAATATTTTAGGAAGCAAATCTTTTTGGAGTTTTTTTCCATTTATTTTAAAACATTCTGTGAAAAAACCAATTACACTAAAATGTGCTATCAGCAGTATATTTTTGTTATCTATGGAAAATAAATACATATCAGGCATGTTTTTAATTAGGATTTCAGTTTTACTAATTTGTCTCAGTTCAGTTGGATGATCAAATAATGAGAAAGGTTTTATTCCTGGAAAAGATCCTGCTGTAGAGGAATAGAAGGTTATTTTTTTGTATGTGAGCTATTAATGTTAGAAATTGATATTTGTCTAAGACATAAATCTATTTTTAGAACATTTTTTAGGCTTTCTGGCAGGAGGCATGCTTCCATGAGGTTCCATGCTTGTAGTTCATACGCTATTTATTTGATCTAAACTTGCTGCTTATTTATAGCTTAAAAAAAATCTTGACATCTTACATGTGCTTTCCTGTTTAATTCTATCTCCCCCTGAGTGTATCTCTGTGTTGAAGCCCTCCTTATTTTATTTGTCCCTGAAGAAAAATATGTATGATAACAATACTAAGTTAAACAGCATTAAATTAAATTTTGCTTCGTTTTCTAAAAGGCCAAAACAGTCTTATCCAGTACAGTCAATAAAGTGAAGAGTGTAGTTTGTCTGAAGTCCTATTCTGTCACATAAAAGCAACTGTGCTCCTGCATTGGTTTCTTTAATTCAAAGTAGAACTTCAGTTTATTTACAGAACAGAAACCAGTATTTGTTTGCATTTAACCTTTTGAGTTAGTTTTTAGAGAACAACATTTGCCAAATTATTGGCAAAGAAGTTGCGGACTGATGCTTTTTACATTGGGATGGAGCTATAAGGCAAAGACAAACACAGGGTGAGTGTTGGCTGAACACTGAAGCTTTTGTGATTTGGAGTTTTGAAGATAGGAATAAATCTCTTCTGTGACACAACGACATCTTGAAAAAGTCCTTCAGTTACACATTTTCCTCCATTTCCCTGCAAGTGTTAAGCTCTGACTAAATAATACTCCTAAACTCAGTTAATGTGCTGATGAGCAGCTGGATCTCGAGTGTTCATTTGTGTTGTTTTCATATGTGAAAAAAATCCCTAAATTAATTGATCAAACCTAGATAGATCAAGGTTAAACAGATGCAAAAGGAAATAATATAGACCAGGATCTAGTTTTGTTGTACACCATTTGCTTATGAAGTGTCTATCTTCCTTTGTCACTGACTATTTTAGCTGTGCACCCATATGAGACTGGCCCAGCCTGGTGATACCCAGCAGGAACCTGGCAAAAGCAGAGTTTTCGCTGTTGAAGCTTCTGCCCCAGCCCATTGTTGAGCTCTCCTTGAGAGAGATGCTGATTAGCAGACTGGCCTGGATGAGGACAAGCACACAACTGAAATAGTGGAAGTGTTCTTTTTGAGGGAAGGTGCTTTCAGAAGAGGTTCAGTTTTCCACCTGCTGCTTTGACTTTCTCACTTTTGGTGCATATGGTGCCAAAATTGCAGAGACATGTTGCTACTTTGAAAGCAAAGGAACATCTCTTTCAAGGGGTGTCTGAAAGTCTTATCAGCAGAGCTTGGTAAGGAGCCCAGTGTGTGTAGAACCTCTGAGCCGTTGCTTGCAGTATCCTTGAAAGCTTTTTTTAAAGCCCTAGTTCTTTGTGAGACAGACATGGCTAAGAAGCAAGTCTTTGGGGTAGGGAAGGAAGAAGTCTCTCTTCAGCAGCCCAGAGGAACCCTCCAGATCAAAGGCTTCTTTTCTCAGCAATGCATATTGCTACACTTTCAGCTTTTTTATCTCCTATAGAATGAAATCACTTAGGTTAGCTTCCCTGAGTCGGCAAGCCAAAATAGCTTTCTGTCCTCCTCTGTGAGTGGAAAAAACTCTATCAAACTAGTGTTGCCTCCTCTTCCTGCCCTCTGAAGGAGATGGTGACAAGGATTCATTTTAACAGAAGCCTGTGTCCAGTCTTGTAGCATCACAAGTGCTGCCTAATGTGACGAGTGCCGTGTGCTCCCTCAGCAGCGCTGGTGTCCCCTTGCTGGCAGCTCTCATGGCTGCTGTGTGGTGCTCAGAGGGACCTGTAACAGCACACGCCAAAACGAAAGGATGCGTGCTAGGAGAAATGCATCCAGGCATCCACCTCAGGTAAGCAGTAGAGCTGGACACTGTATGGCACTGGAAATGTTCTCTCTGAACTCTTTTTGGGTGTGTGATGTTCTGCACTGTCCAGTTCCTTCGTGCCTGTCCTTCCAGTAAAAGTCATGGGGATGGGAACAATGAATGCATGGGAAAAAAATGCTGTCTGTACCCCAGTAGCTACATAGGCAGTCCAGAAAATCCTAACCTGTACACTTTTCAAGATTCAGCAGAATGGAAGTGACATTTTGAGTAAATTTCTCTTTATAAATTTCTTTTATACAGAAGTCAGCACTGATGTAGTATTTTCCCACTGATGTAGTATTTTCCCAGTCTCTTTTCTTATCCATTCTCTGTGTTTGGGGTTGGTTTCAGCTTTCTTCACATAAACCAATGTGCCAGCAATGGGGCACTTGGGAGCAGCAGCAGGAAGAGCCTATCTGCCTCCACAGCACCCACAGTTTACCTCAGCCCAGGGGTGAAAAGGATGGGAACATGTTAGGTGCAAGCAGAATTTTATCAAGCACTAATTCCTCTGAGTAATATGGCTGTATAAAGTGAAATTCTTTCGTAGGATTATAACCTCACTTGATATGTAGCTTTGTGTAATAACAAAATCACTTTATTCTGTGTCATAATGCAGTATCACACCTGCTAAAAGCCCTTACTTGTGTACAAGTCATTGTTTCTTATACAGTCAGTCCGTGTATTTTCAGTGGGTTTTATTTTTTTGGTGTACAGAGAAGGGAGGAAAAAACCAGAGTCTGACCATGAGATTTCTTTTTTTGTAGAGAGTACTGTCTCAGCCTTTGATTTCAGCCCACTGACCTCTAGAATTATAACAGCCCACTGACCTCTAGTGTGCTGGAACTTTGTTTTTACCCTCAGTTGCCAACTTTCATTTTTACATGATTTTTTTTTTTTAATATTTCTTCAGTTTTGGGTCAGTGGCCTCTTACTGAATTCTCAGTCTTTTGTTTCTCTACTTTTTTTGTATCTTTTGTTGGCTTTTTCCCCCAGTTTGGTAAATTGTTTCTGTGCATTTGAGATGTAGTATTCTACAAAAACAGCCAGTGCTTTCATGTGCCAGTATCCTTTGGATTAGTTTCTACTGAGACACCAACTTGCTGCTGCTTAAGTTACTGAGGTAAATTTTCCTTGTTATTTGGTTTCATCTCTTTCTTTTTCTAAAAATGAGAGTTCCTCTCTTTAAGAACATTTTAATACGAATTCTCTTATTTGAGCACCTCAGCTAAGTTTTTGGTGTTAGAAAGTTTCAAGAGCAGCTTTTCAGGATTAAAGAAGATACACAGGTGAAGGCAATTTTCAATTCACTTCAGAGCAAGATGAGACACCCAGCTGAGACCATGAATAAGAACTGTACCTGTGACCCAGTCCCCGCCATTCTCTTTCTTGGAGCCATCTAGTCATTTGTCATTTGGTCAGAGCTGTCTGGTGTGGGCAAGGGGCACAGGGCAGAAGTTAGAAGGCTTCTGAGGAAGGCTGAGAAGCTATTTTTTTGTCTTCACTGGGGAATGTGTTTTTTGGTATCTACTGAGCAATTCTGAGAGAGTCCTTAGTCTCTAATCTCCTTTGTACTTGCTTTGGGGCTGGTGATAGTCTCTTTCCAGCCCTCTTGGAATATATGGCTCCTCCTTGAGCATAAAAGTTGCTTTGGCAATTTCTCAGTAGGTTTCAGGTTTTCCTGAAATGTGTTAATTTGGTAAATAATTTATTGTAGCCCTAGGTGCCATCCACCACTCTCTTGTGCATAATTGCCAGAAGTTTCTGTGGTCTTCCTTCAGTCCTGTGTGAGGGGCCTATTTTCTTCTGTCATTCTTCCATGCATCTGTTTGGTTGAGCCTGTATTTTCATAAGATCTCAGACAAGCTGCTTTGCCTTACTGTCTGTTTCTTGAGGGATCACATTAGCTGTAGATTTAATTAATTGATATAAATCTATTCTAAAACCCTTTGTGCCAGTACGTACCACTTAAATCTATTAGTTGGATGTTCCAGCTAAATAGTTATCTTTTTGTTCTGCACTGCTGTAGAATGAATAAAGCAGAAGAGTGGCTCGTATGATAGGTTAGGTAGTGGAGATGGGAGCACAGAAATAGCAACAAGTTTGCCTCCTTCCCTGGCAGTTAACTGAGAATCAAAGCACAGAATCACTGATCTTGTGACTGAATCACAATAGTGACACTACTTGGTTCTTCCTACAGTCCATGATACACCATGGTGAATCCAGCAGACCTGGTTCTCTACTTATTGAGTCAAAAGGATCCATGGGAGGTTTTTTTCCTTTCTGCTTTCTTTTCCTTTCTTTTTCTGCTTTCTGCCCTTGTCTTTTAAGAACTGGATGATGTGAAGATTTATCAGCTCACCTGCTGATACTTTATGAATTGAGCCGCATTAATAATGGCTCTCGTGCATAAGTTCCTAAAGAGGCACTGGTTTGCTGACCTTTCAGTACCTGTGTTTTTGGTACTTACTCCTTTAATTTAAATGCACCAGATTATTTTTTATTCCTGTGGTAGGGAACTTCCTGTATTGCAGACATACTAGAACACCTGTCCTCTGAGTAAAGGCTGAGGTAGTTGGGGTTGTTCAGCCTGATGAAGACAAGATTTCAGGGAGATCTGATAGCAACTTTCACCACTTAAAGGGGGCTTATAAGAAAGATGGGGAAAAATTTTTTAGCAGGGCCCATATTGTTAGGACAAGGGGGAATGGTTTTAAACTTGAAGGATTTGATTTGGATTAGGAAGATATAAGGAAGAGGTTTTTTACAATGAGGGTGGTAAAACACTGGACCAGGTTGCTCAGAGAGGTGGTGGATGCCCTGTCCCTGGAAGCATTGAAGATCAGGTTTCATGAGGCTCTAAGCAACCTAATGTAGGTGAAAAATGTCCCTACTCATTGCAGGGGGTGCTGGACTAGTCAACTTTTGAAGGTCCCTTCTAACCCAGTCTAGTCTATGCTTCTGTGTAGGGGGATGGATCCCAATGGGTCAAAAACCAGAAGATAAATAAATTGGCCCCCATCTTCAGTGCTACAATAACCAAAACCACTGAATCAAATTTTGTGTCCTTTGGGATATCTTCTTATGCGGTTGCTATGCCTATAGCTAGCGGTGAAGTTGAGGTTTTAACATTCTTCCACTTCTATCCACGTACATAAAAATTTAGTGCCTGGTTGTCTGGGGGAAGTCACAGTTTTCTGTCAAGGCTGGTGAGAATAGATGCTACAATACCTTTTCCAAAAGTGCATAAGGGTCTAGGTGGAAAGGTCCCAGAGAGGGCTTCAGCAGGGCAGAAGCAAGTATTTGACCTCATTTCCCAGCCTTCTTGACTCTTCACTGAACTCAGCATTAGGGTATTCTGTATTATTAGTCAATAGTGTGGCAGGTGTGACCTGGATTACTTGGCATTAAAAAAACTGCAGAACATGATTTTTCCAACTCAAGACTCTTGACTATAACCCTGTATCAATTTTAACTGCTTTAATTGCATCCTGATTACATTTTTGCTTTACTATTTCTATAAGCTATAGCAGACTTACTGTTATTAAACACTCTGTGAGCTATTGCCGTTGCTCATAAAACCACTGTCAAGTTCCACAGCTTGGCTGATTCTCTCTCTCTCTCTAGTAAAAATCATACAGGACTTGGAGACTTCCATGTAAATTAAGTGTTTGTATGTGAATAAAGTTTTTCCTAGGAGATTCAGGTTGTCATATGTAGACCCTAATATTTACAAATATTAACACTGCAGTGTGAGAACATATCTGTGTCAGCTGAAATGTGTTCTATTCAATAGGTCATTCTTTTTAATGTAGGTTATTGGTGAGAAGTTACTGTCACCATGGAACATTTATATATTTCTTAGAAGCATGTACTAATAACTAAGTTGGTACTTATTTTCATTTGGATTAAATAGTTTTATTTGTGGGATTTAGCAGAATTGATAGGGTTATTTCCCTCTCACAGAGAAACTTGTGACTGCTTCCTCTCTACAGTAACTTCTGAACTTAAAATTTAAGCATGATCTTATCCAAATAAAGTGTGTAAATCTCTGGAAGATAAAACTTTACAGTAAATTTTTTCAGTTGAATGTTTCGCTGTAGTATCTAGCACTGCAGTTAAACCTTAGGTTAACTGAGATGTCCGTAGGTGTTCACTGACAAACGCACTTGACTGCTGGGACAGAAGTTATAGTTGCTTTGAGCATTCTGAGTATGCTGCAGTCCTTTCAGTTGCAGCTGAGCAATACAGTCCCTTCCTTGTGCACCCAAATAGGATTTGGAAACCCAGAATGACTTCATGCTAGAGTATTTATGGAAAGTATTGTTGCTGTTGTTTTTCAAATGGTGCAAACTTTTCCAAATTTTGTGCATTCTCCACAGCCAGCAATGTGCAGTGGCAGCCCAGAAAACCAATTATATCCTGAACTGGATAAAAAGAGGTGACCAGCAGGTTGAGGGAGGTGATTCTCACCCTCTGCTCCGCTCTCATGGGATCCTACCTGGAGTACTGCTTCCAGCTTGGGTGTTCCAGTACGAGACAAACATGGGTTTGTTTGAAGGGGTCTAGAGGGAGGCTACAGAAATGATCAGAGGGATGGAACACCTCTTCTATGAGAATAGTTACTCAGCCTGGAGAAGAGGAGTCTCCAGGGAGACCTTCTAGCAGCCTTCCAGGACCTAAAGGGGCCTACAAAAAAGAGACTTTCTGCCAGGGTCTGGAGTATGAGGGAGGACAAGGGGGAATGCCTTTACACTGAAAGAGGGTTGATTTGGATTATTTGAAGACCTGTTTGAAGTCAGGTTGAATGGGGCTTTGAGCAGTCTGACTGAAAAGCACCCTTGCACATGGCAGTGAGGTTGCTGTTGGTGATCTCTAAAGTTCCCTTCTAACCTAAACCCTTCCACAGTTCTGTTATTCTGTGATCCCTGGTCCTGATTACTTTATCTATGAATAAAGTATAAAAGTTTTTTCTAACTATGGTGAAAAGATATTCAGAGTGTAGTTCAGAAATTGGGACGGCTGAACCAGCCACTGTGTAAGTTGCTCAGTGCATCTGGGAGGAAATGCTTCTCCAAGGAAGTGGCAATACCACAGCAGGGCAGCTGCAGAGATCAAGTACCCACTGAGGATATTTATCAGTGCTTTGTGTTGCTCTGGAGGTAGGAGAGGGATAAAATTCCTTTTCAAGATACTTTGTTGTTCTTTTTGATAGTGAAGAACAACAATGTTTTATTCTGTAAAACTTCTTTATATATGTGCATTTTTAAATTCTCCCTCTTCCTTCTGTTTTCTTAGGGCATTGAGTTGAGTTTTTTTTCTGCACAAAGTGTTGATATTGTGAAAAATCAAAGGATAGGTATTTATAGATGAAGAAGGTGGGCATTTTATTTTTGAAACTGAAATAATGTAGTAGAACACAACAATTTTTTTTCCCCCAAAGAGACAAATCAAAATTGATGCCAATTTTTTTCTCTGAAGAGTGAATGAAAAAAACACTCAGGAGATTTCTTCCTCCATCTTCCCTTTCTTCCACCAAAACCAGGCTCCCCAGGAACCTCCCCCCCGCCTCAGATCTTACATCCTGGGAGACCTAGTTTAAATAGGAAATTTTATTCAGGACTGAAATTAAATAGGAAATTTTATTCAGAACTGAATAAAATATAAGATCCTAATCATATTTCCCTACAGCTTTTCCTTAACCCTGAGGAGAGTAAGATTGTGCCTTCTTAAAATGAGAGAATTAATAATACTCCTCTTTCACAGACATGCTGTCAAGAGAGATCTGTTGTGACTTAGAAGTATAGGCTGGCAGGCTGCCCTCTGAGCTTAGGAAGGCATGGCACCATGCCCAGACTCTTTTTCTCTGGGCTTCAGCTTTTTCACATGGCTGTGCAAAAACCAGTCAATACTTTCTCCTAACCTTGTTTCTCCTGCTGAAGACCCATCTGTACTACCCAGAGGTTTCTGTTCTCTTCACTTCGACTTATGATTCACTTCTGTTCCTTGTTATCAGCTTTCTTCCTGTAGCCAATGCATTTTAACTTTCTTACACAGACTGACTTAATTCAGCTCAGTTGTTGGATGGCTTTTCCAACCTCATAGTACTTTTTGATGACCCTCAGGTATGGGATAGCTAATCCTCTGGCAATTGCTGTAATGATGATCTGACTTGCTTTACTATGAGTTCAGCCATTCTGGAAAAAGCTAAATTACTGGATGCCTTGTTAATGCATACTATATAAATACCTTGAATCAGATTTTTTTTCGATGGGTTCAATTTCCTATTAAGTGACTGGCTTGTAAGAAGTTATAATAACACTGTGAACAGCGAACTTTCAAGAACATGATTTTTCTTTTCACTCTAGTAAAAGGAATTAAGCTTTCTTGGGATCCTGTTCCTAATGAAGAAAAAGGAATAGCAGGAAGCAAGGAGGTGACAAGACGGGAGAATACCATGCCATTGACATTTTAGAGTGATCCAAAGTGAATACTCAGTCAACTTGACTGACAGTGAGAAGGCAGAAGTTTTAAATGTAACTTCACTTTTATTTAATTAATTTTCAAAATAAAGCACTGAAAAGATTTTGCAATATTGAAATTTGAAATAACATTATATCCTCAATCTCTGCAGATGGTAACTTTAAAACTATTATGATATATATTGTGTGATAGAATAATATATGAGCTGTGCTCAGTAATTCAAAGAGGAAAATGCAGAAAGCTGATGACAGTTAATGAAAGGTCTATCATAGACTGTTAAGGCTGCATCATGAAGACCTGCCTGCCTAATGCTGCCAGTCCTCAAGTACTTTGTTTCAGCTTTCTGCACCTGTATGGTGTATCTTGCTAGTTCTAGGCAGGACACAAAGGCAGGTGACACTGCAGCTACCTCTCCTGACAACATCACTGTGTCAGGAATCACATTTTCATTTGAATTTGTTTGTCCGGCAAGGAAAACCAGAGCCAAAGAGAACACAGGCTGCAATTCCACTTGCAGACTACTACAAACGCAAACTCTCTCATGCATGTCACCTTGGGAGAGTTCTACTAGGTTTTTTTGACAGCTGCACTTTACAAAGGTCCTGGAGTTATCATCAACAATTCCCTAGTAACATCAGTTTTGTTTGTAGCAGCACCAGTCAAAAAAGTTGTTAAAATGTTTGGCATCATCAGGAAGGGTGTTGAGAACAAGACAGAGAATGTCTGCTCTGTGTTTTGCTCTGCTGTATAACATTATTGTGCCCAAATCTTGGCAGTTGTGTGCAGATCCAGTTTCCACACCCCAGGAAGGGTAGTAGAGGAACAGAGAGGGGCCACTAAATTGATAGAGGAAGCAGCTGTCTTTAAGGACTAGAGTCACAGGGAAAAGATGAGTGAAGTTTAATATCATAGGGATATCACTGGAGTTGTATGGCATTTGAATTTTGGAGGAGATATGCTTAAAAAGAGGTGAAAAGATTTTTTTTTTTTTTGCTATAAGAGCAAAATGCAGATAATGTAACATTATTAAAGAAGAAAACCCCAAAAACCTCCAGAAAATTAACAAATGATTGGGCAGTAGGCCCATAGATACTAAAAGGAATGGACAGAAGTACACAGAAGATCTAGTAATCTTAGATCTGAGATGTGTGATGGCCAATGCAGGGGATTATTTAGCGAATAAGCTGAAGTAGATAGGAGAAAGGAGAGCCAGAGGCCTAAACAGCTCCTCAGTTGTCAGTGGCAGAGAAAAAATCTTGTGCTAGGTGGTCTGAACTTTTTTGATCTCTTTTTTCATGTTTGTTGCAGTGGTCACAAGGGTTTTATGATAAATTTGTTTGGATGAAAAAAAAAGGCTTGAAACTGAATGCTGCTGAGACAATACGGTAAGACACAGCAATCTTCCTTTTAACTGCCTAGGAAGATGCCAAGCCCACTTCTAGATGGTTCCTGTGGTGACCTTTTCCACTGGTCAAGGAGACAGGTCTTGTAAATTCAGAACTTCCCAATTGCCACAGAAGACTGACATTCATTATGGGTATTTGGGAGGCTTTCGCAGGCATCAGGACTACTCTGTAAGGGAACCTCAGTTTAAAACCTTTCAGTTTAACTCACACTCTTTACTGATTCACAAAACCAAATAATGAGCAACTGATACTGCTTTTGGCCAAAATAACCATTGCCTTTTGTAGTGAAACACTGTCCTTTGATTTAGAAACATACTGTATTCCAGACACTAGAGAAACTCACCTTAGATTCACAGGTTGCAGCCTATATACCTACCTCAGAATATCAATCCTTCTGTTCCCAAGCAAGTTCACAGGGACCAAGTCAGACAAAGAAAGATGTTTTTATGTTAACTCATCAGAAGTTAAGTGAGCATGCAGTTTGAAGTTATTCAATTGCAGTATTATAGAAAGGCACCATCAGCCAAAACCCCTGTATGTGCTTGCAGGCTTTCTAAATGCAAAGTAAAATGCATTGGAAGTCAGAGTGGAAGGCTAAAACCTTGCACATACAGCTAACTAGGTGACAGGCATCAAGTTAGAGTAATTTAATAATTGATTTTAATAATCAAAATTTAATTTTGATCATATGTTCCTGCCGGAATGTGCTAGACTTCACCCCTCAGAAACTGCTTATAAGATAGTAATTTATTGTTTTGGGGCTTTTGATATTTTTTTTTGCTTGTTTTTTAGGGGGTGGGTTTTTGTTTTGTTTTGTTTCTAAGTAACAGGGGCTAAGTACCAGGGGCAGCTACCTCTGTCCTATAGTGAATTATGATGACAATTCACACTACTGACCATGAGATGCCTACTTTTCAAATGTGTGTATGAGAGTATCGGGATCTAAACAAAATTCTGGTTAATGGTGAACATCCTTCCCTGGAAGGGAATATAGAACAAGCAGCTGCGAATTCCTACAGCTGTGGAGCTGCTTAAGGATAGGTTTGTCCCTGCATTCTTTTTAGAATCACTTGACACCGCGGACTTCAGCAACACAAAACTCTAAACTAGTGTTCCTTGCTCTGTGTGATATTGGTTGAATCAGTGTTGTTGGCATCTTACTATTGATTAAAATAATTTCATAAGTGGAGGACAATTGTTTGAAACTAAATACACAGATGTTATGGGTGGTAGGAAAAAAAAAAGTGGTTTGCAGCATTTGAATTCATGGCATATTCCTTCATGTGGAAGAAATATCCCCAGAAATGTACCAAGTATGGGTAGTTGAAGTGTATGCCTTTGTTAAAATAAACTGTTACAAATGTCTCAGACCAGCACCCACCCTCTTGGTCTGCAAAGACTTCTGCAACCATCCTAGGATATTTATGCTCAGGTTGCTTCTTTCTTTGGACTGAGTCCATCCAAGAGACTACTGAGTCTTTAGGATGAAGATGATAGCTGTGTATACCCACTGTTTAATATAACTTTGTTCAATAAATTTGAGATCTACTGTCAACAAAGCATATCTATGGGAAATCGAAGTCATGGGGTGATGTGAAGTACCCAGAAATCTGAGAGCCATCACAAACTAAGGATCATCTTTCTTAATCCATGCTTGGGAGCTCCTGTACCTCTTAAAACAGAGTACAGCCAAGAGCCAACCTTACCTCCCCTTCACTGACTTAAAAAGGAGCAGGCTGTTGAGACTGCTGATGTTTTCTTTGTATTACTAAGGCAATTTCCTTATTACTGCCTTCTTTCTATATTCTTCTTCCCCACACAGCTTAAGTTTCGTTATGACATTACTGTTGCATGCAATATCTGCATATTTTCCCCATGTGATCATTTGAGTCTATTGAGGTCTGGGTTTTACTTCCGAGTTTTTATGAAAGACAATAAATATATTTTGAAAAAACTAAATAAATAAGAATTTCACTTGTGGGACACAGAACTGCAATTCTATCCCTCACAATTTTATTTTGCTCTCTCCTTTGGGGCATGTTTCAAGATATTAACCATCTACCTGGGTTCCATCCATATAGTAAAGGACTAAGATCTATAGTGTCCACTGAACGGTGAGATTATAACTTTATCTACCTGCTTTAAACCAAGTGCAAACAGAGCTAGTTTTGGTGATGACACTATTCACTGAGTGTGCTGCTATCTCATTACAGAGATACTAATGGTGCATAAGGGTCTCCTTGCTTGTTTTGATAGAGATTTGTATAATACTATCGTTTTCTAACTTTCATGTCTTTTATTCACCAATAAGTTATTACTAGGTTGCTGTAGACAAACAAAATCATTCCTGATTTGAAAAAGACAGTTTTAAAATTCTGCTTCTTTCCGTATCTGTGTTGTTTTGTGCTTAACTTGCTTAAAATAGAAGGAACTGCCAGATAAAAGGTTTGAATTATGTACAAACAAACCTGAAAGCATGCTGAGAGATGCAAAGAAAGAGCAGACAACTAAACCAGACTGTCACTTAAGAAAAGGCTAGTTTAGAACTCTGAAGTCTCCATGCCAAACCATAGGGTGTAGTTAGTACATTGCAGTGGTCTGTTACTGCTGTTCTCATAGGAAACTGGGAAAAGGAGAGATGTGTATAACTAGCAGCTGCTGTTTTTAGTAGGAACTAAATAAGTATAACTGAAAGGAAAATAAGGCTCATTTCAGTATTAGCATGAGCATTTTTCATCCAAGTCTTCTTACAGTTATGTTCAGGTATCATCACTATGCATGTGTCTCTGCTGGGAGATGGAAGAGATCCTACAGTGTCCTGTGTGGAAGCTTGAGACAAGATCAGTGTTTATGAGGTTGTGGGGAAAAGGAGTTGACCAAGACTGCCGTAATACAGCTTGCAGAGGCATTTTGCTCCTGACTTTACCCCTTCATGCTAAATGAACTTTACCACAAAACCACCTTTCCAAGGTTGGGTTCAAGCTGGTGGCCAAAGGAAGCACTGGAAGCTGGACAGCCCCTAACTCCAGGTCTTGTTCTCCCCTATCCTGGTTTGCACAGGCTGCACACAGATGGCAGCATCCCCACTGGTGCTCCTACCAGTGAAAGCAGATGGCAACGGGCAGCTCTGCCTGCTCCCAGCCTGATGGACCTGCTGTCCACTTCACTGAAGCTCTCTGCCGTAATCCCTCTTTTGCCTTTCACCTGCATAAAATCTGTTTCCTCATTTATCATGGAGGTGTATTTTATCCTGCAGAACAGGAAAATGACTGCATGCACTCCTGCAGTTCACACAATTTGGGACATGGCTTTGCCAGCTACACCAACCACTGCTCAATGCCAAAATGCCAGCTGACAGGCACATAGCCAGTTGTTTGCTGAATTCTGTCAAGGTGGTCTAGACCAGTTTTGTAACTTTTTTTCAAAATCTTAATAAAATAGTCTCAGTTTGACAGCCTTGTATGAGAGGCAGCAACCCCTGCAGTTATTTTGACCAAGTGTATAACAGTGAAGACCTGGGAAAGCAGCAGTGGAAGCTAGGGAGGATGCTTGCACAGTCCTGTTTACTGGTATTTTCATATTCACAGCATCTTTTTCAAAATAAACATCTTACCCTGTTTTATTCTGTCTCAGTATGGGAGTTGCATTGTGCTTGGACTATATGTACCTTTTTAAAATATTCTGTAGCTATGCTATGTTTGTGTGGTTGGAGTGATCCAAATTGCATAGAGTATACAAGACGTGCACAAAAATAATGAAAAAAGCCCACAATATAAACAGAGTGACTTAAATGTAAGTCCAGAACATTAAGTTGAAATATTAGCATAAAACTTAAGTGCAAGAGTCTGAACAGGCCTGAGTAAAAGCTTCAGTCCTGTGATTATGCCCACATGGTCCACAAGGTCTTTTAGCTTCTCAGTCAGTGGATGCCAGAAGCTGGACCCAACTACTTTAGGCACCAAAATGAGTTACAGCTCTTGAACCTGTTTAGGTATCTGAAGCTGGCCAAATGCAAGATTAGACTTAGAGAAACATTTCGTAGTCTTGGATTTGATATTCTCATGTGGGTCTATTTCAAAATGAATGAGTATTGCATTGGGTGTATAATTCATGTTAGGTGCTTCATGCATTACATTTTTGAGGTTTTTTAATGTATGCTGTAGAAATTGGGTTTCCTAGGCAATTGTGGCCACCTTGTGGATTCTTCAAAAGAAAATTATATTTTATATTATAAAAATGTAGCTAGGACAATTGTTGATAGTTACAAACTATTCTGTTGTTGGTCCTGGTTAATAACTTTCAGTCAACAGTTTTTACTTGTTAGAAATTAATTATTCTTACATTAGTAAATGTAAGTAGTTAATTATTGTTAGTAAATGTAAGCAGTAGTACTACTTCTACTACTAGGACTGTTAAATATATGCTTTCCACTATAAAGTTACAATTTTTCATCAAAAGATTATTGAAATTGTTAAAGTTTAGCTGTAAAGGATGAGAAAAGAATCATTTCAGTCATTCTGTAGGTCTTTCTTGGAATTGTGATTCTTTAATAGCTCCCTCACTTCTTAAAAATAGATTTATGGGAAAGAACACACTGAAGATGGGGTGAGTTGACCTTGTTTGCCTGCTGGATGTCCACCCAGCTGCTCTCTCCCTTGCCTATTTCAACAGGAAATGAAGAAAATAAGACAAACATAGTGGGTCCAGATAAGGACAGGGAAATCAGTTACCATCATGGGTCAAAACAGACCAGTAGCCTACTCCACTGATAGCATCTTGCCATCTAAATCCAGTAAAGAAGGCAGATGAGACAAAGCAGGATATTGCCTTTCCAGCGTTAGCCTCCTTGCCAGGCCTGCTCTGCTGCAACATTTAATTCTATACTAAGAACATCACCAGCGTGTGTGAAACTACTTGGCCTGGCTAATGGAGCCTCGAGTGGCTCAGGCTGTGCAGCCAGAACAGGTTTCTCATGGTGTGAGAGACTCCCAGAGCTGTCAGACCTCTGGACACCTGCAGTCAAGATAATGAGAAGCTTCAGGATGTCTGGCACTGGTACAGGTTAAGTAATGGGGATGTCCGAAGTGCTTCCTCGTGGCTAGATACTCCAGCTTTGGACATGTTGATACTCGAGGCTTCCAGCCACCTACTGGGAAATCAGGCAAGATTTCATTTCAGTTCTTTGAAAGCTAAATCCAAGGTGGTTCATTAAATCAGGTTAGATTCAGCTGATGGCTCTTTCTAGTGTGACTCTTGTTGAGCCAGAGAGTTTCTGAGTGACTCCATTTCTGACCATAAAAGTGAGAATTCCTAAAGCTACACTGAAGTGGCTGCCAAAATGGACTAGTATAGGCAAAAAAGAGTTTGAAGAAATAATTTGTAATTACAATAAAGCCTGTTCCAAAAGATACTGGACAAGGTGATACATGTGCCATGTATGTTATTCCCTCGTGTCATTACTTCTCTCAAGGTTGCACAACAGCAGTGACCTGTTAGCATATGACGCTGTAGTAATGGAGAACTGAGTCTTGGTAAGGCCAGAAAGATACAAAGCAACTCATCAGCAACTCAAATAGAATGCTACAGTAGGGATACACCAGGAAAGGCATTCAGGCTTAAAAAAAAAATTGCATTGTATTGTAAATTAAAAAAAAAACCCAACCCCGACATTTTTTCTTCGTTAATTCCTTTTATGATTATCCTGCAATATTGTGTTGTAAACCACGTATATTTTTTCTGTTTCTTCATTTTACTTCTGTATGTCCTGCTCTAATTAATTTAGATGCTTATTAATTTTAAAAACACTTGTGGTCCAGAGGCCTTTCTGTAACTGCAAAACTACATTATTTTTTAAATCAAAAGAACTTTTTTCCTACCTTTCACTCATGAACTCATCAGCTATAACTGCTACATATTGTATACAACTCCCCTAGAGGATCACTTTACAGATTTTTGGATGCCCAAATTCTTCATCTTAGCTGACATGTTAAAAAGTTCTTAATTGATGTCCTTTAATAAATTTTTTTAATGCATTATTATACTTTACAAAGCCTTTTATTGGTTTTGCTTCCTGAATTCTCTTTGACTGAATAAAATTATTTCTTTTTCTTTCTCTTGGCATTAATTTAGTAATTCATGAAATATAAATTAGGCTTACACATTTTCCTTGAGTCTTGGTTACAAGGAAGAGCTCAAGATGCAATATGATGGCTTATATTTTTAAGTTGTTTTCACACTAGAAAGAGAGTTTCTGTATCAAACTGACAATATATAAATGCCAATATTCCATGGAAATGCCTTTTCTTAAGACTTCTTGAATTTCAATAAGAACTTTAATTAAAAAAAAAAAAGCTTGCTGATTTTTGATACATTTTTGCTCTATACCCAATGATTTTTAAAAAAGGTTGAAAAGTTAACCATACAATCATGCCTATACCCAGATCCCACTGAATCAAGCAGGTATCATTTACATTAAATTGACTGAATTTGAACTATGTTATAAAAGCATCATTATAAGTAGAAAAATTATATGGGAGATTCTTCTTAATCAGTACTTTCTTCTGATAGATCAGTGGTGTGAGATGTGAGGCGCTTAACAAATATGCAAACTTCCATTGATACTGAGAGAGTTTTCTGGTACAATTTGACCTTCAAGAAAGTTTGTTATAAACACAATGCCAAGCAGCCAGCAGTGTTAGGAAGAACATTTGAAAAATAGTGTGAGATTGTAATTGTAAACAGTATTGCAATCTGCTTCACGAACAATCTATCATTTGTCTATATGTGTTTGTTCCCAGTGTTTAATGCTGTGGGAGTGTTTTCTGTTGCTTTGTTCATTGTACTTTAGTACTATGCCAAGTTTTCTGTCTTAGTAGTAGTGAAGTGTTTCTAATGACTTACCATGGTTTTAACTATGGCATTATTATCTTTTGTTCAGGAGGTTTTGGAGTTTTGGGCCCAGCACTGGATACTTGGGGCTTTATTTTTCTCTCTAGAGCACTATGGTCAGGAGCATGAAGATACTGTCAATTAAGTGGAAGAACTCAAAACAGTCTGCTGAGGCAGGACATGTGCTAGCACAATGTATTTCAAATCACTTTTTTTTTGAGGGGAGGAGGCAAGACGAGTATATCCCTCCCATCTTTGCATTGCATGACTTTAAAGGGAGGCTGATCAAGTGCTCTGAGGAGGAATCTCTAGATGCTACTCAGTGGAGAGATCATATAAGGTTCAGGAAATGCTTTGAAAATCTCTGGAGACTAGGTAAGTATCAGGTGAAGAATGAGTGCCTGCAATGCTTTTGCTTTTTCTTAGACTGATGGCCCCAGCTGGGGCTAAATGGGCTGAATAGATTAGTGTAGTGACAGTGTTTTGGGGAAACCTGTGTTTCCCCAAAAGAAGTAAGGACAATTATGAGAGGGTGGGGGATAATGATTCTTCTCATTTGTTAGAGCATACTTTGTCTTGTGTGGGTTGTTCAGAATACAAATTGTTGATGAGAGTTATCCACTGAAATTGTTCTTCAATAGAATTTTCTCAGAAACATTATTAAAGTAATCCCTGCAACTCTACGTCAGAGCACTTAACTCTGTGCTTCTGCTGCGTGTGTAACTCATATGTAAAAGGCTTGTGTAAGTATTTCAATTGTGGAAGGTGACTAAGGTACAGTGAAATGACTTGTCTGAAGTCATGCAAGAGGTTTGTAGCACTGTGAAGGAATTAGGGAACTTAGGGTGTATCTAGACTAGTTGGAACTCTGTTATGCTTGTGCTGCATGTTGCTGGTAGCCTGTAGTTCAGATGCTGGCTAAAGCAGGCTTCTGGGAATGAGTCCTGATGAATAAAACAAAGATGGGCAATTTAGTCTCAGGCAAAACAGGAACTGCAATCAATAGAGTTAGACCTTTAGATGATGTTTCCTGAAAGAACAAGCAGTGTGGAAAATACACTCCCAATCCTGAACTTAATTTAAAGGGGAGATTTTAAACAAACAGGATCTCCTTTAGAAGCATCAAGGTGGCAATTTCTAAGATACTGTCCAGAAGAACTGATCTTAGAGGATGCATTTAAATGCATGGGAGTGCAAAAATATCCAAACTTGATTTTTATGCTGGACTTGAGAGAAGTCTTTTGCTCAAAATTTTAGGTGTATAATCCTTCCTCCAGAAGTACATGCTTTTTGGATGTAAGGCCAATATCAGCATGGAAGCAAAGTAGTTTTTGATAAAATTGTCAGTGGAGAGGGAAATGTATGTAATATACATAAACTGCCTAAATTCCTGCCCACTGGAATGTGGCTGAAGATGAGACATGAATCAGTTTGGACCTCAGATGTACTTGTGTCACTTCAGATTCTTACTTTTGCAGTAGAATTGATCAGTGGAAGACAGTGTGACAATAGTAAAGGTCTCAGTCAGACTGTGGAGTCAAATGTTGATCCTTATTTACTGTTGTTAAATAACAGAATGGAAGCAGTGAAGCACAAATTCTTAGAAGATTATCTTTTTTTTGACAGCTGAAAAGAAAGATGAATGTGCCATTAGAAACTGATGCTGCAGTCCCTAGAAACTTGACTTCTGTTAAAAACAGAAAAGGGAAAAAAATAAAAGATGACTCTGGCTTGGAATCCCAGGTGTTGTGACCATACAATCAAAATGATGCTATCTGTAGTTGCAAAACTGGGACTGAAACAGCAGTGAGATGACATTAAGTCATCTTTTTGTCTCAGTACCCTCTACTCTCTTTGTCTCACCTGGGTGCTCCTACATACCTTTGGATATAGCTGTCTTCACAAACACTTTGGCTGTTGGGAGAGATTGGGTGGAAAGGAACAGAGGTTGAATGTGGCATGGCCTGTCAAGCTGTTGATGTTGTGTTTAAGTGAATACTCTTGTGTTGTAACATTCCCACAGTCCTGCTCTCTTAATTTTTTTAGTTTAACGACCTGGCCACAATACACTGTCATTCCCGTGTAGGCAATGGACTTGAGTTTATTCCTGAGGGCAAGGATTATTGTACACTCAGGTTTTATCCCATTGCATAGTAAGGATGTGGCAGAGGTGCTTGCCTAGACCTAAGTGCCATGACATGCTTCTATATTCTGCAGTTCTGACATAGTCTATTTGCTTTGATAATTTAATAATTCCTTAATACTTGAATCTTGTCCAATGCCTATGATTAAGAAAGGAAGGGGCAATGGTAGCTGTGGAAGAGAAGCACAGACAGAAAGACTCTTGTTCATTCGTTGAGTTCTTTCTCCGGAGCTGTTGTGAGAAAGTTTTTCTTGGGAGTTTTGGATGATTGAACAATAGAAACAAATGTCGGGGGAGGGTGGGAGGGAGGAGGGTGAGGAGTGAGTTACACTGTGTACTGTTAAATCACAGTGGAAACTCTCAGGAAGGAGGATTTTTAAGTTGCTCCCTCCAAATTTCTTTTTAGTTTCCTTGTGAAAGTGCTGTGCTGTTTCCTTACTAATCGGGCTAGGTTATATCCCAGGTCATCAACTTTACATAAGCTTTTCTTTGTCACCAACATTCACGTGTCCCGAGTTCTTCTGGTTAGCTAAATGTTTAATCAACTGTGCTTCATCAGTTTAATGATATTTAGGTTTCGCTATTACAATTTTGCAATCATTTTGCCAAAATGTCCTGGTCTAAATAAACTTAAGACCCAGACCATGTGTCAGCATCCAAAAAGCAGTCAGTCTTTATACCCCATTTTCCTACTATGCAAGGTCAATTTCTGTTTTCTCTATTAAAACAAAACTGGTTTATACTATTTGGATAGAAAGTAAGCATTTTGTCATGTAATTAATTTGTTTCCAAATTAAATTCCAGAGTATTCATATTCTCTGTTTGCTCAGAGGTCAAAAGAGGGCTCTGAAGAGCTGTGCCTTTAAAGCGGCTTTTATTAGAGCTAATTAGGATATGTTATTGTCTTGTACAGAGGCTTTTGAGTGCAAGTTAGCTGTAATCCAGGCACTGCATGAAGTTAAATTCTGTCAGGTTTGCTGTCTCAGAAAAACTATTGGCACACAAAAAATTATAGTAAATACGCTGTCCTGTTGCATGTAGTTTTCTTTTAAGCACCTATTCTAGACATTATAAAATGCAGGTTAAACTGTCCGTGTGTATTTTCCCACCCGTTTTCCTTTCATTTCCCCTTTGTGTGTGACAAATGAATACCACTTTCATGATTTTTTTTTTTTTCCAAAGGTACACTAGGATTCTTTCAGTCTTTGTTAGAAGCCAAAAGGGAGTATTTCACTCCCAAGCAAAGCACCTGGGCTCATAGATTCAAAAGAGCAAAAACAGATTTAAAGATGCTTCCCATAAGCTTGCATGCTACCATTTTCCATGGCAATTCATTAGCTGCTAGGAAAATGTAAATGGGCCCTTTGGAGCTATTATTTTGACAGCCTTATGGTGGAATTTTGTCTTAAAAGTAGTACACAATGCAAAGTTATCTTACATGGATGTGGGTTGGCATATTTTAAGGTTTTGTGTTTGCTTTCTGTGTTAATAGTGCTTCGAGAAAAATAGCAGAGAAAAAGGCCATTTGTCACATCTTTGGCAAACACTTCCCTCCATTTTCTTTGTTTTAGACAGCAAGCTGAAAAGCTTGTTTTGTTACTTTGGCTTATGATGTTCACTCAGTCACTGTTAGTTAATAAAGTCATATCTAGATGAGTACTTTTGTATGTTGCTGGATTTTTAAGCTCATAAAAGAATCTTTTTGCTAGTTGTAAAACTGTGAATCAGTAATACAGTACATGTAAGTTTTACATTGTGTAAACAGGAGAGCTTTGAAGTAAGACTGTTTCTGCAAGAGTGTTTTTAATGAGGGAAAGGATTTAGGTTTTTGGTTCTTTTTTTCCCTAAATCAAGGCTCTCTTACATGTTCTATTGCTTTATCTTTCTCTGATGGCACTTCTCAAAGGAAATGTGAGTATGTGTGTATTTCAGTCACCTTAAAGAGTAAGTTCATCTCCTGGTCCTTTTTTTTTTTCTTTTTCTCTAATAGACTTCTAATGCAGGTATAATTGTGTTAGCAGTGTTCTTTGTGCTACAGCTCAGTTTGGAACTCACAGCAGTGTCAAAGCCAAAACTTCTTTCTCTTCTTCTTTTGGCACAATTGAACAACATCAACAAAAAAAAAGTGTCTTGTTAATGAAAAGTGTTAGAACTGTATGTCACATTGTGACTGTAGAACGCCGTGAAGCTGTCACTGGGGCAGTCCATGGGTCACGCTGGATGTCTTTGTTTTGTTTTATTTTTTATTTCTCTTTTCTTTTGAGTACTCTTGACTTTGGCATATCTTTTTTTTTTTTTACAAGATTCAGGGGCTGGACTCTTTCAAGCTAAGCCAGGAAAGTAGTTCCCGATGGGAATGTTTGTGTTCTGTTTAAATCTACTCACCCAGAACACAGTAAGCGGGTCACTTCTAATCCAATATTTCTTTCAGAATGCTGTAAAGTTCGTAGTAGGCTCATACCAACGCTTCAACATTGTCTGAAAAAGAAACAAATGAACCCAAAATAATAAAAAACCCACAAACACATACAAATGCATAATATATTTTTAAATGCATGAGCAGGTGTTAGATAAGGGAGAAGTATTGAAGCGTGCCATTCTCAAACAGCTCTATTTTGATTACAGTCATACCTTGTTGCTGAACTTGTATTTAAGAAGAAATCACTCACCTTGGTTGCTTAGCTGATGTGCTTCCTTCCTGCCAACTACTTCTGCAACGCCTGAATCGTAAGCTGTTAATTCAGAATGGCCTTTCCTTTCATATTTGATCTTATAATGAGAAAATTTTGTTAATTTGGAGGGTATCCCAAAGTGAGAGAAAAACAGAGCACTATTTTTATTTTTGTTCCTCATCTTTTCTGCTCTTCTGCTCTTGCCCTTCACTGTTGCTGTTCGCTGTCCGTGTTGCAGGAAGATTTAGTAGGGTTAAATGATATTCCTGGACCTTGAAGCAGTGTGGGGATTTTTCTCCTTCATTTCCAGGATGACCTTTCAGACCCTTAGAAGTGGCAGTCAGTCATGAGGAGTGCAGGACATGGTGCCACACCAGGCAAGGGAAGGGAGGTGGGCACCAGGCTGCCCAGTGGACGCAGGGTGTACCAGGGATACTGGGCACCACTTTAGGAGTGAGGCCTGGAAGAGTGCGAGTGGGGCAAGGTTGGCTTCTGGGGATGGGTGGAGAACAATGATGCTGGAGCAGGTGCCAAGGCAGCTGCTAATGTGGCAGGAAGCTAAAGCCCCTGGCATCCATCCGTAGTCAGATATAAAACATTTGAATGAGAGTCATAAAAAATATGAGCCCTGAGAGGCCGGAATTTACTTTTACATGCATCTGGGTATTTCTTCTTTGGAATTCAGAATTGGTTAGGCATGGGTATGATTCCAATTCTTCCCTCCATTGATTTGTACCACTGTCATGGTTTTTGCTTGGTCCAGCTGAACAGAAAGCCAAGTCTTGACATTTACACCCTACCTTTTTCTTTGTACAAATCCAGAGTAAGTGAAATTAGAAGTATACAGGGAAGTGAATTGAAGCACACAGTTACATTATACCATGGTCCCCTGAGGACTGAGATAATTGGAGAACTTTTCCCCAAGAACTGAGGATTTTAGTGTTTATTTCTGTGCTGCTGTAAGGAGTGGTCCCTGGGGGCCCTTCAGGGCAGTCATCTGTATATGTAACCTGCCTCCTAGGAATTTCGCTTAAGGATACTATTTAGCATGTGTCATGGAAAATTTTAAGTGCACCTCCAGTTAACAGCACCTTGTAGAGGACACTCGGCAGAAGGAAGAACAGACTTTGTGTTTCCTGCAGCATCCAGTTACTCAGTGTGTCAGGACAGCGGTGGTGGTGATGATAGTGAAAAGAAACAACTCACACTCTTTCCTTTTGGGGTTGTTGCAGTACAGGCTGTGGTGTCTTTTGCACCAGGGAATTGGGGATTTATAAGAGTGGCAGTGTAAGAGTGATATGATTACTGGGTACCAAGTGATCATATTATTACTGGGCACTGATGTGAGATAGGAAGCAGTCTCAAGAGCACTCTAAAAGTAAATACAAAGCAGGTCATTCTAGGAATATTTTAATATTGTAATACCATAGGGTTTTCTCCTGCTGGTGCTGTTTTGGAGAGGGGGATCAAGGAGACTGTTTCTCAGCATCCTAGATGTTTTGAACAGAATTTACCTGCTGTGAAGCCAAATATTCAATATACGCCATAATGATCCTTTAATTTGAGTGTGATGACTGTGTAATGCTGACAGTAGCTTAAGTAGGTAACCCAAAGGAACCTCTGTAAAGATTTCATCATGATTAACTCATTTGTCATTAACTGTGGTATAGAATTAATGTGGATTGAGAATTACATTGCAATTTACCAAAATACAAGATGGAAAATAGCTAGTAAGCCATCTGACAAGGAATATCTATCACTGCATGAGAATTAAAATCAGCACAGCAAATGACATGACTTGTTATAGCTGCTGACCTAATGTTCCTTCAAGCATCTCCGAAGCATGATAATTCCAGTGTAAACACAAGTGTGTGTGGTTCTGCATTATGCATAGTTTTAAATCACCCCTCCCACATTTTAAAAATACTTGAATAGTTAACTTGCTGGCAGCAGAGTTTCAAATGCTGTTTGCCATGGCAGCTGTTTGGCAACTGGCTCTGGGATGAAACAGCCGGCTCCTGGCAGGTTGGCAGCAGGTCCTGGCAAAGAAAATGAGCTAAAAAGGGGCAATGACCATGTCAACTCAGATGATCCCATGTGCTACACCCTCATAGCTGTGCAGTAGTTAATACTTGGTGTCTGCCGGCTGAAGAAGTGGAAAATGCAGGTTAAATTTTTAGAAACAGGCAGAGGCCCAAAGTTGATTTGATTTTGGGCATGTAGCAGTTGGAAGCAGCTGATCTGCTGTGGTTTAAGCTTGTTATGTTCAGTTTAGTTTCACTGTTTTGCCCTTTGGACTTGGTTATATCTAGCACACTCTCATGTCTTTGGACACAGACACCCAGCACACCAGGGTAAAAGACTGCTCTCTCATCCGTGCTTGCAGTCTTCCATACACTGTGGCTTTGATCACTTCTTGAGGCCCCATTTGAAATGGATATGATTACCAATGTTTAATAATAATCAGTTTTTGTGATGCTGGAGTATATTTTTCTCATTCTTCTGCCACTTTGTGTTTGCTCTTTATGACTATTCTTTCACTGAAAGCAGAAGGATTTTTTTATAACCTTGAACATACTTTTGGAGGCCCATGTATGTGGGGACATCATTACCAGGCAAAAATAAAACTTTAATGGGTGTGCAAACAGACTGCAAGCTTAAGCATCTGATGGGATACAGTGTGAAATAAAAGGCCTCAGGCAGCTTGCAGAAGGGATATATGCATGTTCCCAAGTTTCAATTAAACTCTGTCTCCAATTTTGCAGTGATTTTCATTTGAATGTGTGATTTCACTTGAGTCTGAAAGTGATATAAATCTGAAAATAGGCATGTCATCTTCTAGTTTGAACAGACTTGAATGTTTTGTGTAAGAGAATGCTGTAGGGTTTCACACACCAATTATCCTGTTCAGGAAATGAGGAAGAGTAGGAAAAATCAGCAGGCTGGAGATAATTTCTAAGAGCACAAAGTGACTACCAGAGTTTTTAATTTCCTTGATAGACCTGAAAGCTAAAAAGCTGGGCTTGGGATACTTTAGCAAAAGTGATCACTAGATTTTAAAAAGGAGAGAAACCCAAGCCGTGTTAATGTGAAGATATGTCCATTTTGCAGCCATCCTACAGAAAAGGCTCTTTTTTGTGAGAAAAGAGCTTTTGACTGTAGTGGTTGTACCCTACATGGGAAGAGGGGTGGTAGTGGTAGGCTGTAGTGGGCTGTAGTGAACTGTAGTGGAAAAGAAGAACTTGATTGTTGGACAGTTTTTTCTAAATTGTATTTGTATATTGGTCTTGGCATAATTTCCTCTTGTTCCACTGAACGAAGAACAAAAGTGTCATTCAGGCAAATAGAATTTCCTTGCTAGTCTGTCTTGATCCTCCATCTTTTTCACAATGGAAATTTTTCACTGCTGAAAAGTAGTGCCGCAAAAAGGCACCTGGGGGTCCTGGTCAATGGCAAGCTGAACATGAGTCAGCAGTGCCCTGGCAGCCAGGAGAGCCAACCCTGTCCTGGGGGGCATTAGGCACAGCATCACCAGCCGGGCAAGGGAGGGGATTGTCCCCTCTGCTCTGCACTGGGGCGGCCTCACCTCGAGTGCTGGGGGCAGTTTTGGGTGCCACAATAAAAGAAAGGTAGTGAACTATTAGAGAGTGTCCAAAGGAGGGCAACTAAGATGGTGAAGGATCTGGAGGGGAAACCATATGAGGAGTGGCTGAGGTCACTTGGTCTGTTCAGCCTGGAGAAGAGGAGACTGAGGACAGACCTCATTGCAGTTGCAACTTCCTTGTGAGAGGGAAAGGAGGGGCAGGCACTGATCTCTTCTCTCTGGTGACCAGTGACAGGACCCGAGAGAGTGGCCTGAAGTTGTGTCAGGGGAGATTTAGGTTGGGTATTAGAAAATGGTTCTTCACACAGAGGGTGGCTGGGCACTGGAACAGGCTCCCCCGGGGGAGCAGTCACAGCACCAAGCCTGACGGAGTTCAAGAAGCGTTTGGGCAATGGTCTCAGGCACATGGTGTGACCCTTGGGGATGTGGCTGTGCAGAGCCAGGAGTTGGACTTGTTGATCCTTGAGGATCCCTTCCAACTCAGCATATTCTGTGATTCTGTGATTCAGTGATACTGGTAGGGATACAATACAGATGCTTAATATAATATTTAGCTTGTATTAGATTTAATTAGAATAAGCCATTGGAACTTTTATTTTCCACAAAACTCTTCAAAAAAAAAGGGCACTTTTCAGAAGCAAGCCTTCCACAGAAGGGATAAAATAATTTGGGAATAAGATCATTTGTTCAGTTTCTATAGGAAACTTCAAACCCAAGACTAAGTTTCTTGGCTCAGCCCTTGTCTTCTTATTCTCCCAGGCCACTTGCTCATTGTCATCTCTAGTGGGAGTCAAGCAGTCTTGGGAGCCAGGACTTCCAGCACAGGGAATTCTTGAAACAGTGACCTGCAAGATGCCTCTGTGGGAGGACTTTCCTGGAACTGCAGTCCCTAGAGACCTCAGGATTCATGATGTGGAGGCAGTCCAGATGGCAGGACTGCCTGGAGACACTGCAGGCTTTGTTCCCTTTCAGGTCACCAGCCAAGCTGGCAGGAAACCTGGCAGGCTTTTGATAGGACCTGCCCCTCTTGCAGCCAAGTCATATATTGATTGTTGCCCTGTTGTCTGTTCTGGTGTTTTGTTGTGTTTTGACCAGGAAATCTATTTTGGGACCTGAAATCCTTTCCAAAAAAGAGGTTCATTTATATATGGAAGTTTCCACAAAATTTTCCGGTTTTCGTGAATTGATATTGTACCCCAAACCCTACCAAACTTGTTTTTATCTGTTCCTAGAATGGATAGCTGAATGACCATCAGTTACAGTTCTCAATAGGGAAAGGCCAGTTTCAAAAACTCTCTTTTGATCTGTCTGGAAGTTAGGCAGAAAGTAAAATCTGGGTCTGATGCTGTCTGTACAGATGTGTCTGTCTGATATCAAAATACTGACCTTTACTGATAAGGTTTCTTTCTGATGCTACCTTAAGTTTTCACACAAAAGCTAGCCCTCAATTTTCCTAATTTAACTTTCATATCTACTTTTTCCCCCCTCTTCTCTGTATTTATAATGTTACACACAGACACACACTTTTTTTACTAAGACATGGCACTACTTCTACTTGAAGTTAGAGGTCAGACCTCTAGTTGTATAGTCTCCAAGACATGAATTTCAGGAAAGCCATAGATTTGGGTTTTTTATTTGTTTGTTTTCATGAGTGCTAATGAAGTTTTAAAGGTAACGTAGTATGTCTAGCAACTTTGGGATTTTCCCAAATATGCGAGTGTAAGGGAGTGATAGCTTCCTTTTGTGAAATTGTCTTTGTAGAGGTGACTTCTAGACCAAAAGCAAACCGTATCTGATGCTTAGTGGTGCTGTGATGCTTTGCCAAAATAGATGTTGGAAATGGGTTTTGTCGATTGCCAGAGGGAAAAAGTACCCAACTGACATTTAACTAAAACTTGTGCTGCTGTTGCAAAAAAGGTGATAGGCAACATGTTTTTAACAAACTTCAGAAAGATGACATCAGTGATCAATATTTGACAATGAAATTGTTTCATTGCTTGTTTCACTGAGCAAGTCTTTGCAATGCCAGAGAGATTAATATTAAGACATTATAATTATAATTTGTTTTGGCAGCTATATTTAAATACATTCTTACTTCCTTTTTAATCTTTACCTTATGTATACTTTGTAATGAGGAATCAGGATTCTGGGTACTTTTCTTTGTTACTATATTTATAGAGAATGTCTATTTATATAGACATTGTTTCTGTCTTGATTTTTATATTCCTTTGAAATAATTTCTTTCTGTCCTTTAGACCACATACAAGTCTTACAGGTTCAAGAATCACTTTCTTGCCAGCATGGCCAGCAAAGATTTGTATTTTTATTTTCATAAATAAGTTAAAAAACTTCTTTGAAATTGGACAGATGAACCTTACTGTTTTACTTTGTTATATGTATTTTTAGGTTTTTTTCTTTGGTTTGCTTGCATGCATCCTGAAATGTCTGCAGTACTTCTTTAACTGTAACTGAGCATATTCCTCTTGGATTTATTTTTTTAATTGCAATTTTCTGAGCAGCATAGTGAGATGAAAGAGCTTGTGCTGCAGCTTTTCCTGTCAGACTTAAAGAAAAGCACCTTGGAAAGCTGACCAAACGCTGTAAATTCTGCGCTGTTTCTATTCATATCTTTATTGCCCTTGTACTCAGGAGAACATCCTTTTATGAGCCCACCTGCCAACAGCTTCAGTCTGCTAAGTTAGTTTTGGGTGGTCTTGGGAATGCTGAATTAACCTAAGAGCACCCTGCAATGTGCCCAGAAATACTTAAACCTGGTGCAGCAGCTCTTACTGATTTGGCAAGTCTCAGGCTTTGAAGAAAAGCACAATCGTAGTCCCTGTTCCATCTTCCTTCCTGTGGTGCCTGTATTTCAGATTTTAGCAGCATCAGTTTCCCTCTGTCCTAGGAATGGATTTCCTCTCCCAGACTTTGCTAATGCTTTTTCATTTGCCGGTTTTGCCTGGTGCACAGGATCCCAGAACTGAAGAAATGCTATGACTTAGGGCAGGTGCCAGAAGGCAAAATACATGAAATATGCCACAGCTACCATCACTGATCACCGCAGGGTCTCAGGGCACACATTTTCATTTTCTTGGAAAAATGAAGACTTTGGTCTTCCTTTTGAGGTTATACCACCTTTAGGAACGTATTTTCTATCATTTAGCATGATCATTTCTATCTCCCTCACTGCGGCAATGTTACTGGTCAGGAAAGGTGATGGTAAAAGACTTGAGGAATAACGTACTAAATGCCACTGCAAGATGACATCTAGATAGTAAACAAACCAGCTCCTCATCACCTGTTTTGCATCCTGGGTGTAAAATACATTTTAGGTATCATTTGCAGAGACTCACATGGTCTGTAGAGGTGATTTCAGAATGTGTTTCAGGTGGCTGTCACCTGTACCAAGCGTACCAAGTGAAAGAGTGTGACTGCTGTGGATACACATAGTCTGTGCCATGAAGTGTCAAGGCTGTGCCCTGTACAGATCTGGAGACCAAACTGTTCATCTAACCCTGCAGATCTCTTGTGTTCTCAGGCCAAGGTGAGTAGGTTCTCCATCTCAGGAACCTTTTATCTACCTACTTAGACACCAGTTTCCCAATCCAAGCTTTCCCGATAACCTTTAGTCCTTCTATACTGTGTTAGATCTCAGTACCCTGATCTTAACGTAACTTTTAATTTTACATATCCCTAATGACAGTATCTGTGCCTGCTAAGCTTGCATAATATATTAGGAGTGGAACTGTCTTCAGTAAGCCATTTGAGAAATCTTGCACTGGATCTAACACCCACTGGTCAGTGGAAATATCTGTGTGACACTTTACTTGACACTGATTTAGGCTTTTAGTAATTACATTTTAAAATGAAATGTCTATTTAAAAATTCAGTAGGACACAAGGTTATATTGTAGGAGGTGCTGTTTGTTTTACCAAAAAGTTAAATGTTTTCACTTTAAGACCAATTATCTAATACAATTTGTACACTGCACAACTGGTGCCCTGGTGATATTTCTGCCCCTTTGATTACACAGCCTGACCTTGCTCCCCTCACACACCCAGATCTCATTATATCTGTGGGAATTTCACACTAGAGACTGAACACAATAAGGCCATTCTTGAATATGCATTCCATTGTAATTCTTTGGCTATAAAAAGATTTTGATTTAAAAACCAATCAAATAAATAAGAATCTGATTTTATAAGAGCAAATAGTGAGGATTAATTGAATCTGTAAAGAAACTTTTCAAGATTTTGTATGTAATACAGGCTCTACCTAATCCCCTCAGCAGTACATGTTAGCATTCTTGCCTTTTGTTTGCTGCTATGACTTATTGGATTTAATATTATCCTGACTCCAGTCTACTGTACATAACAATTTCAGGCATGCTTTCCAAGCTAATATACTCTAAATGAAATAATTGCCCATGTATTTTCAGTATACGAAATTTTCTTTTCTTTAAAATTTTTGCTGTTATTATTGCATATTCTAATAATAATATTGTCTTACACAGAACAAACTAGAAATAACTCCTTCACTTTTACAAAAATGGCATCCTAAAAAGTCTGAGTTTAATGATCTGAGGTAGAGAATCTTTTCCCAACACATGGACCCACTATAGACAGGATTACTGAAAAGCCTTTTCTTTCCTGAAGGTCTCTTTCTAGTCTTTGCAGCCACATCTCTTTATCTTTAATGGCCTGATCCCACAGTTCTGATGAAGTGTATTGAAAACAAGTTTTCACTCATATGCTTTTTTCTCCTTTATTCTCAGAATTTTACACATCTTTCTTTCCTTCTTAGATCTATCCTTATGCTCTCTGGGCACCATTCATGATTCTTATCAAGGGCTGTTAATAATCTCATAGTCAAGTAGAAAATTCTTTGTCTGACATTGTTGCCCTGTCCTTTAGGTTATGAACATTTCCTTTGTTCACGTGGTAATGACTTCTATCCAATCAGATAAAACATTCTTCCTCAACACTGTAAACAGTAATTCATGAAAGCAAATTAATTTATGCAGGTTTAAAGATATTGGCAATGTCAGACACGAAGTGAAAAGAAATGAAATACAGATGTACTGGTTTTATGGTGGTTTGTGTTTTTCTCCCAGTCTTTGTGACTTGAAGGGAGCTAAGCATGTGAGCATTGAGCAGGGGATGCTGAATGAAAGAAGGTTGTTTCTGGAGGGAGGTGGCTTCAGCTCTTACATTTAAGAACATACAAAGCAGGCTGAGGACATTTGAAGGGCAGAGATGGAAGTGTCAAATAAACTGAAGCAGTATTGCTTCTGTTATCAACTGGAGTCATGCCTGGTGCTTTCTGTATAAAATAGAATATACCAATCTGTACTCTATGTTTTAAAATGTTTTAATTTTTACAGCGATGGGTAAAACATACCTGTTATTTTAGATTTGTGGCAAATAAGTGACTGTAGCAATCCACTGTCAGAGATGTTTGTATATTTTATAGGAAGAGATCATATGTTGGACTCATGAAATGACTTTTGAAATAGGTAATGATTTTTTATTCGTTTGAAAATAATAAAAAATAAAGCTAGAAACTCAAGTTGCACAATTTACAGATGTTTTCTTTGATTTTATATATAAGGGATTTTGCTTAATAACACTTGGGTGTTTAACAAAACTGTAGGTTTTCAGAAAATTAAAGCTTCTCCAAACCTGTTGAAGTTGTTCAGAGATTTGCTATTGAAGCTGATTGGAACCCCATTTTTCTATAAATGTACAGGTAGTGTCCCTGTGCTTATGATTTTCATGTTTTGTGCCAAGGTTACTGTGGAGTGAGATATTCCCACTGACAACATTGCTCACTTTACTGCAAGTGTTCATAGCTGCACCAGGAGAAGCTGTACCAAATTCACAGCAGTTTTCTCTATGCAGAAGTAAATAACTTTTTATAGGTCTGTATTCTTCCTTCATGGTCAAACACATTAAAGGACTTGAAGATGCTTTCATCTGGTGCCTCATCCTTATGCATAGCTGTATGTATGTCTCAGGTGACTTTTTATACAGTGCTTTCAGTCTGAATCATGAGGGACATGATGGGCTGGCCAGTGCTCTCTTGCCTGGGTGTAGCCAGAGCACCTATGTGCAGAATCAAAGGGGAGGTTGTGGTGCTGTGCTTTAGGGCAGAGATGTAATACTCTCTGATGGGGCTCTGAATTCATCAGCCTCTCAGGACATCTGGATAGGATGGGTTGCAACACTATGTCATATTTTAAAGTCCAGCAGTTTGAGAGTTCAGCTGAAGCTCTGGCAGCAAGACAACATAACTGTTTCTCCCTTGCTCTTTGGAGGCTGCAGGTACTCGACTGCATGTGTCGGTGTTGTTGACAGGCAAGGCAGAGGGACTGTAGTGGAACAACACACAGTACAATTCCCACATCAGTGAAATTCCCCTAAACATTTGCATTGTTCCTGAAGGATAGAAAAAAATTTCATCATAAACTCTGTGGAAGACACATACCCATGTAGAGAGGTATAAGTTTCAGAGAAGGGGTGGGAAAGATTATACCATCAAATATTTCAAGCCCTGTGTGCTTTTCCTGTGGATCAGATCATATCCATGACATGAAAAATAACAATTGTGGTAAAGAAGACAAATAATAATTAAAAATTCCACTTAAATTCATGGTAAATACTTTTTTTTCCAGTCAAGTGATGAATTCAGGAGAGAAGTTTTCAGTAGATTAGCAGCATCACAATTTTTTTTGTACATCTTTCCCTTGCTTATGATTCATATATTAATTTCTGTGATTATCAATACTATGTCTTCTATAAGTAGCTCTCTATTAATTTTTTTTCTTTCAACTTCTTGAAAATAATGTCCTGTTGATAATATTTGATCCCTGTAAAATGTGATTTAGTTCTTCAGTACTCTTCTTGTAATCTTCATATGAATGTATACCTTAATACCATTTTCATGTAAAACTTTGGTGTCAGTTACTTGTGTTGTGAAGCCAGCCCTTGATATGTAAATCTTATTTGTGAAGCATCTGTTCTTCATCTCCCAGGTACAGTTAAATAACATGGATCATCTGAAAAAAACTAAGCTTTCCTTACTTAGTTTATCAACAGAGAAGCTGCAATGCCATAGAGAGTTAGACAGTCTTTGTGCTGCCTTTTAAAGCTTCAGTATTGTCATAGTTAAATTGTCTTCCTTGATGGGTTATTATTCCTTTCAGATGTAGATCTAAACAGAAACGGAAAGGAATATAGTCTAGCTCCCACACTGATTTTCTTCTTGAATACTTCATACTCTATAAAAATGAACACTGATGTTCTTTGTGGTGTTCCTACAGGGAAATTAGTACAATTGGGTCATCCAAGAGCAGTAGATGGACCATGACATTACCTATTCAAACAGTAGCCTGTGTGTATTTGCCAGCAAATCCTCTCTGCACAACAAACCTACTGTTTTAGCAAGTTACACAAGAGATTTTGTCCTCAGGTTTTGTTTAAGAGTTTCCTTGTAATTTATGTGTATGAATATTTATAGAAAGACCCAAAGAGATACAGGAAATGTACTGTAGAGATGCTCATTTTTAGAAGAGCATGTTAGTAACTTAACATTCTAATCAGCAGGCATATTCCACGAATGACCTTGGTACGCAGCCACACAGCGAGAGGCAGAACAGCTAATCAGAAGTGTTGTGTTCCTTACCAGGGAGGAGCTGCCTCCTTCTTTGGCTAAAAGAGATAGTAGGATGCAAATAAAACTAAAACTCAATGACACCAAACCAGTGAAAGATCAGAGAGCAGTGAAAGAACATCAAGGTCGGGGATTCTGGAAGACTTTTTAAGAGACATTTTGGAAAATGAAGCTTGGACAGGAAGTCCATTAATGTGTAAGGCAGTATCATGCAAAGTCAAAGACTCTGTCTCAGGCTAATGCATGTCAAAGCAGCATTTTCTTCACCTTACTGCTGTTAAACTTCTGGTCTCCTCTCCCCCAGATTTTCATTGGAGAGAAAAAAAAAAGTTTTTCAATCAGGATAGACACTGCTGCTGCAGCTCCCCAGCTGTGGCACTGCTGTCCTGTCCAGCTCTGATCTCATTTCAGTCAGGCACAGCTCTGCCCCTCTTTACCCATCAAGGCTTTTTGCAGTCACTCAGTCTTGCCTGTTCATATGTTCCAGCCTCCCACTGCCCTAGGAGGTGTCTGGTAGCCACAGGTGTCTGCTCCTTTGTCTTTCAGCAAGATTCCCATCAAACATCATTGTCAGGGACTGATAAACTACCACCTGTCTGCAATACATGGAGCTGCACCGTGAGCCACGGGCCTGCCGACCTCTGTTGTACCTCTCTGCCTGCCCTCGCTGTGCTGCTGCTGTATTGGGAGACTCTGTGTGTGGGCTGGGCCAGCACCTGAGGGCTCAATGCCTCTGACATTGCAATCCTGGGGCAGCTCTCCCAGATCATGAGTGGCAGGGGTGGCCAAACGGAGCTGGACTGATGGATGCGCTTGTGAGAGCCCCACAGCTGACAGCAGCTGCTCACCCTTCTCTCTGGTTTCTCTACCCTTCATGTGTTTGGAGCAGCTGGTGGGGGTGCAGAGCGAACAGCTGCAGATTTGCCTTTCTCTTCCATCATGACTCACTCAGGGCATACTCACCAGGAGGACTGGAAGCAGTGCACCTTGAGTACCCTTTCACTCTTGCCTTCACTTCTTTGATAGTCATCCTCACTGCTGCCAGCCTTCTTCTCTAGCACCATTTCTTGGTATCCTGCTGATAAAATCGGAAAGATGTATTGTCGAGTCTCCAGGACATGATCGTATGAAAAACCAGAATAGTACAATACAAACTACCTCAAATCAGAGAATAGCTAAATCCCCCAACATTGGGTATTAAAAAGCTTGACTTAAAAAAGCCGTATTTGGGGAGGAAGGCATTTCTTTGTGCACTATGTAGTGTGGGGAAAAATCAAGAGAAGAAGAAAGGTCTGTGAAAAAGATGGTAGCTTCCAACTGTTTATCATTGTCTTATTTATTGGAAAAGAGTAGTAGGATCATCCTGTGTTTAATAGCTGAGACAACCTGGGTGCACCTTGCTCCTTCCATGCATCTGTTTCAAGGAAAGCATTTTTTAACTCCTTGGTCTTTTCCCACACATCATTACTGTCTGCAACATGTCAGAGAGCATCTTGGGGAGCTGCAGGACTCTCAGTTTACAGGCGGGGGATCACTGGGGAGCCAGGGGCTGCAGCTCCTCTGAGGAGCAATGTGAGGTAGCCATCAGACAGCTACGGCTTCTAGTGGTGTGCTTGCCTATGCTGGCAACTTAGATGCTTGCTACAGAGACCTTTTACCTCCTGTATTAAAATCATAATCGTGTTGACTAATTAAAAGTTCTCTGATGTTGGCTAACTACCTTGAACTTGCTTGTAGTTTCAGATAATTGTAAACAGATATACCACATGCAAAATAGGTTATAGTTTCAAATATTTATACCAAAAAAAAAGGAAACAACAAGAAAGAAAAACACCAGCAAAAGAAAAATTAGCTATTAATTTTTTTCTCAAAAAAGTTGAAATCTGAAAACCCTCCTTCCTTCCATCCAGTTAATTTGCTGCAGATTTCCTGAGCTGAATTGTTAAGGTCACTACTTTTTTGCCTAATGTCTCAGATTGCATTGATCAGATTGCACCAACTTTTAGCACCTATGTTTTTCTTTTTTTTTTTTTTT
>VXAZ01018004.1:976265-1276752 GCA_013399875.1 Gymnorhina tibicen
TAAAATTTTTTTTTTTTTTTTTTTTTTTTTTTTTTTTTTTTTGGTGTCTGCAAGGGTCACAGTCACATTTATAATTCTTTGGAGTATATTTGTGTCACTTATCCAGGTTGTAGTTCCTCAACCCTCCTGACATATGGTGTCCCTTTGGCACATCAGGAGCTGTCTTCTGTATGTCCATCATACCTTAACACAGTGAAGAAAATCTTCTTACCTGCCTTGCCCAGGCTCACTGTGAAATAATCTCTATGTACCAAACCATGTTTTTCTATCAATTTTATATAGGTTAAATGATCTCCGAAGTTAATCTTTGAAGGACCCTATGTACTCACTCTTTACCTATGCCAGTTTTGAGGTATTCTAAATGTGGTTGTGCATTTTAGATTGAATCTCAGAAAATCGTCTATAACTTGTCTTCTCTATTATGTATGATATGCTAACCAAAAGAAGAAAAAAAGAGACACACAATAAAAAAATGCTAGTATCACATGACATTTGAGCTTTCCATCTTACTGTTGATGTGTCTGTGTGCAAAGCCTTTATAGCTGTTTTCATATATTCAAAGACCATTTTTGAAATCTCCTTCTGATGATTAAATGCATCCTAATACGAAACTGTCCTAAACAAATACTCTAAATATGTGTTACATTCAGATATAATTATGTTCAGCAAATGCTGATATTTTTTAGCAGATGTAATTATTTTTCTCCTTAAAACATACAGAACTTAATTCAATAAACCTATGCCAACAAAATTTTTGATTTACATAGATGAAATACCCATAAGGATCGATAGTAAAAAGTGCTGAGCCACTCTTGACTTCAGCCAAGGCAATAAAAGGTTGGAACTAGATTTGCTGAAAAAAAATCCCACAAATTTTTCTAGTCAAATTAGCATTACCTACTGCTATGTTGTCCTCAAATATGACAGAAATATGTTGGTAATGATAAGGAAAAGTGGTTTTGAAATGACAAAGATACTAAGAAATGTATAAATGCATAGTCTCCTGTTAACACCAACTGTAACATGAGCATTTGAGAGATGTTAAGCAAATTAGTCTTGGTGTGCTATGCATAATTGCTAATTATTTTTTCCAACATAGCTCATTTATGTCATTTTCCAATAGTCTTAGGTCATTCGCTTTAAAGTGTTTCACTTTGCATCCTTTGAAGGCAGTAACAGAACCCCTGCTGGTTTTGAGGTTAAAATCTAAGAATCAAAGAATGGTTTAGAGTTGCCACCCATTTGTGTGGCTTTCTGTTCTTCTAAGAATTTACAGCGTTGAATAGCAATCCGTGGAGATTTCAGCATAAGGTATTTTGGCTGACGGGTGAAGGAAATAATTTCTTGTGCAGATTTGCCCTCTGCCAGGATGGCAAGGTGCTGAATGCTTCTTTTCTTTCTGAAGGAAAACTCCGCTATAAATGAAAGCAAAAAAACCCAACCAAACAAAAAAGGCTTATAAATTCATTGGAATGACATGATTTACCCTGCTGGATAATCCTTCTTTATAGATGTGTTTTACCCTATTATACTCGTACATTTCTTTTTCTTACTTTCTCAGGTGTCCTTTGCTGTTTGAAATAAAAGGTAATTACTACTGTATTTTCAAGAAAACAAAATTAGAATAATAACTACTTTTTAAATACAGTGTTTTATTAAAAGAGTAAGTTCATTTGAGAGCAAAGAAATTAATCTTCTGTTTGTTATGAACAGCCAGCCATTTGAGTAAAAGTGAATGTACTCTAAGAATAAGTTCCACAGGTTTTCAGATCATGGGGAATTGTGTTGGTTTGAAAACAAACCAGTGGGAGATCACAAGTCAGGATTTAAATTAATGGGAAAATAAAATTAGAAACAAATGAGATAATATAAGGAAAAGCACTGACAAAGTCAGATACAACCTGACACCCTGTTAGAGTGGTGGTAGCAGTCCAGATGAAGTAGCTCAGTTGGAGTGATGATCCTACAGAAGGTCTCCAGCTGAAGGTCCAGTGGTAGCTTTGTCTGCTGGTAACCCAGTAGACAGGGCTAAGTTAGGCAGTTCTGAGGGCAAGTTATATCCAGGTGGGAATGCTTGGCTCCTCCCTCCTGGGTGGAGCATCTCACAATAGGATGGGGTAAATCCATGAGTCATGTGGGGGTTTCTTGATGGCCCATTGTCTGTTATCAGGGGTGGGTCATTAGCAGGCGATAACAGCTAATGGCCCACAGCTGGTGGTAATAGAATACTTAAATACATCTATATTTTAACCTAGGACAGGAATGAAATATGACAAGAAGTATATTATTATAAAATAGGAAAACCGGGTTCCAGCTATCTCAGATATCTGAATTTTAACAAAATTCAGCTCATGTGCTAAATTTATTGAATTTATTGGTTATTGATGCTCTAGTGGCATGTACAATAACTGTACAAAGGTGCCTTACTCTTTACTTGTTCATGTGTAAACCAGCTGTTTGCTAACTTGGTTAATTTTTGCCTTTATTTTTTATGTTTGTACAAAACACAAAAATCTGACCTGAATATTTCAGCTATTTGAGGGAACTGATTATCAAGCATCTTGTGTTTATTGATTAATCCTCAGTACTCTTCACATCATTCTTAGTCTGTGTTTCAGGAATCCTCCCTTATTTTGTTCTTGCTCACTGGCATCTCAGCTGTGACCTGTCCACTGCTCACATGGAAGAAGTTCTTTTCCACCATCTTTCTAACTGCCTTTGTTTGTGACCTGCCTCACTGACTGCCCTTTTTTCGACCTCAGATAATTTTATTAAAATCATATAGATTTACTGCTTTCTTACTGTTGCTTAGACATCTCTTTAAATCAGTGCCTTTAATAGTCATCTTACTGTACCTCTGTTTCTTTTCTTCTTCATATATTTTTCTCATTTCCCCTTTCTTTCCACAGCAGCTGCCTAATTCTTGTTAGCTCCTTATCTGTTCTTTGCTAATTTGAGAATGAGGTGTAGTTCTAATATGTTCAAGCAGAGTGCAGTAAATTCTACATCTCTCACTTGTGCCCTAAATTCTGCATGCCTCTCTTGTTCATTGAGCTTATGGACTTGTCCATGTCATCTTCAAGCAATATCGTGGTATCTTACCTCATGTCAAAAGTTCTTACCATCATACCCTTTGATATGATTATTGCTCTTATCAAGTTGGACTCTCAGCTGGTCTTTGTGGTCAGAATGATGAATTCTTTACACGTTGACGCAGACAAAGAAAAAAAGAGGAAATAAGTAAATATATACATTAGAGACTGAAGAAGGTGCAGAAACAGAGACCATCCCAGCTGCATGTTGCTACGCTGTGCACATATGGCAGCACAGTCAATTTAATAAAAGTGACATGTGGTTTTCCATACCTTGTACCCCTTGCCTCCCATTTTCTCTGTGCTTAATAAGAAAACACTGTAAGACAAATAAACATTAACAACCCGGGCTGAGTTGCATGAAGAATGAAGTGCAGAAAGGCTGGGAAAAAGAAGTGGTATTGTATTTAGCGGGAGATAAAATGGACAGTAGAAAAATCAGAAAACAAAATAAGCCTTGGGTAGCTATTTTTGCCTAAGTTTAGTCTTTGCTTTTCAGATTGTCTTTTATATAATTTAATAATGTATTTTGTTTACAGTGTCTGTATTGAAACCGTGATGTACAGCATAATTGTCAGCACAATAATTGTCAGTTGTCCAATATTCATGTTGTATCTACAGAACTCCCCTTAGTATTTTGTCATTTGAGTTTAAACTTAAATTCATTCTGGTCTTGGTCTATAGCACTTGCATATGGTACATGTGGTTTTGTTTTGGTAGGTTTTTTGAATGTCATGGTTGACTGATTTAAAATACCGTCACTTCATCACCCCTTACAAATCTTCAACATCAGTCCTCTTTATTTTTTCCTCTTTGGGACACCAAGTATTAGAATAATTTTTGAAATTTCTAAAATTGCCACCCTGTCCTCTGTGCTGTCCTACAGTCCCAGAAGAGTCTGATTCTATCACTTACTTCTTTGGCTTTTGCATCTGTCCAGGTCAATTTTTTTCTAAATTAGGAATACCATCTATCTCAAGGACTCCCTTCTGCAGTCCTTTCAGGTTTTCCCTGCTTATACTTCAAGATTTACATTGTTGTAGTAACATTTGCCCTCACAAAGCATACACAAATTCCTCTGGTCTACTCTTGACTTTTTATGCATCTAGTAGTATGGTCATTATTTGTCTCCTTGTTTCAAAATGAGCAAGCCAATTAGAAAAGAAAAAAATTAGGGATACAATACAATGGGTCATCACGTTTACTAATTATCAAGAGGATAGCAGTACTTTTTTCATGTTGAACTGAATTCATTTTCTTGTCTGTTTTGTTTCCCGAATATATAAACTTCCAAAAAAGTCTATCTGATCATATAATATCTTTTTACATGGAAATTAATGGATTTTTTTTCAATTTTTTCTTATGTCTGGGCATTGTGATGGCCGTCATGTTTTTCTGCTTATCATTTTAACATGTCTTGGTAGTTTCAGTCTCATAAGGGGCTTTGCATATAAAATGTCTGCAGCTTCTCTCTGTAGCAGTCTTTCATCAGATCTAGTAAGAAATCTAATTTAAAAAAGCATATTCACACATTGTAATGAAGAAGTTAATTATCGAGTCACTACCAGTGTCAAACATCAGCCTAGCCATATATGAGACTATTGGGATTTCTTCTTGTGTTTGGCCTTGTTATTACCTCTGTTCTAGGCTCTCCCACAACAAGTGAGAGCTTCCTCATCTCATCCAGCTAAGGAACTGCTAGACAGACTTACAGACAGCCTAAAAAATTGTCATTTTGTGTGTGGCAGGAAGCAATTAATACTTTCAAATGGCACATGACTTCTACTGGTAATTTTGCAAACTTCATCAGTACTGGGTTAAAATATCCTGTGATTTTAACCTACTGTTTTCAACACAGTGAAGAATAATTACAGATTAGTCCATCCATATACATTCAGTTACAACAGTATATAGGGAAGAAGAAAAAGGATTTTTGTAACTTTTCTCAATCTCTAGTCAGAAGAACGGGAGGAAAATTGCCAGCTTCCTGAAAAATCAAGGCATTTCCAGTGAAATGGGAAAGAAGGAAAGGGTACAAAAGTTAGAGGAAGGGAAGAGGGAAGAGAAAACAAAAAGTCATCTGGTTCTCTAGAGGTCAGCCACACTAAGTGATTGATTGAGTGACTGGATTTGGTTTGTTGCTGCTATCTCTGGAGCAAACCTCACATCCATCTTACATGCAAGTTGATCTAAACATTTATTCAGAGAAAATGGTGTGTTTTGTTCTGCTGTGACTCATGTAGAGAAAATTAGTACAGAGTCCTTTTTGCTAAGTATCTACATCTGCTATGGCTCATCCCAGCTTCCTGATAAAGCATACAACTACCAGATGTTATGTGAAGAGTGGCTTGTTGGCAGCTGGATAGAATGGCCAAGGTTTGATTGCTAAGTGGTATCACTTGTCAAAACATATGAGCCATGTCAGTGTTACTCTGCTTTCCACTTTTTTTGTCTGCAGTCTTAAATCCATAAGTAGTGCAATGAAGTTGTAACATCTGACGGAATATAACAAGCTTTGCTGAACTGAACAGAAATGGCATAAATGGGGAGCATCTGTCGTGTATTCAAAACCAGTAGTCACGGTGTTTTTCTCATTATTCAAATTGCTTTTGGATAATTCTGCATATCTCTATAAAATCTTTCAGTTATATGTGAATTATAAAATACTAAGATGACAAAATTATTAAATGTTCAGTTGTTTGTGACACCAGGAGACACTGGTGCAGTAACAAAATACTTACATGACATGAGTACAATACGTCAGTTCTTGACAGCAAAACCTGATTTTAAAATGTTCTTGTTTGCTAGGTTATTGTAGGAAGCACTTCTTCTAAGTCAATGTCTGAGCCTTGGAAATTGAGATATGAAAGCAGTGTCTACTCTGAGATGGTGATCCCTAAATGGGTGTTTATCCAAAGAAAAAGAGCTATCCTAGTGATGGCTGACCAGTTCCAAGATTCTGTTGAAATAACTCTGTAATTTCATTGAATGCTGAATTTGTACAAAGCATAAAATTGGCTGTTTTCTCTCTACAGGGAGAGGTGGCAAGGAATTTTTCCAGAAGAGCTAAATATATTTTGTTTTCTGACCTTGATTCTAGTTTATTGCTATTTTTGCTAAGCTGGACAAAATCAAATACATTAAGTGTTTTACCATAGGATTTAATACCAGCTCAGTCTTTGTCCCCAGTCCAAGAGCATTTGTGTCTTTTTGTAGACTTAAACAGCAGTGTAGTCTTTAGAACCACTGGAGCTGATTGAAAACGTGCCGATGTTACCTTTACTGTAGAGAAAGTAGGTTTACAATGGCCTTAGAGCTTGTCTTGATATAATTCCATAGTTTATATGGTCAGATTGTAAGTGTTGTTTATGTCTTTTTTTGAATTTTTGCTGGAACTCAGTCACAAAAAAATACCTAACATGGCTAATATCCCTTTCTGGTGAATAAACAAACTGTATGATTTGTTTTGTAAAATCACTGACAATGAAGTATTCCTTCCTTCAGAGTCATTTCAGAAACTAAGTCTTTTCTTTTTCTTCTTACACTTGAAATCTTTGTTTATGACATGGACAACCCATCACCATTGTGGTTCCTTCTCTGTTTGTTCTTCCTCTACTCTCCAGCCTAGCAAAAGATTGCAGTGGAAATAATGTGTCTTTCCAGCAGGTGAACCAGATTTTGGCTTCTTAAGTATTCCTATTGTGGCTTCCTTTTGCCTCAAGTTTAGCTGCCACTTCTCCTGAAGGTTCATCCTGTCTCTGCACTTGCAGTTATCTATTGTTCTTATTTCTCTTTAATGCGGCCCTTCAGTGTGTCAGAACTTCCTGCTGACAGCAATATACAATTGTTTCTGTGTTTTCTTTTCATTTATGCTTTCACTTCTTTTTCAAAACTCATTAATGATAATTACCCAAGTAGTAAAACTAAATGTTATATAATTAAAACAAACAAACAAAACCCCATGTTATTCTAAAATAAAAGGCCTGTTGAGGTTGCCATCTGCCAGGTGTCACCTCTTGAAAAGTTTGTGCCTTTTTTCCATTCATCTTGAGGCTGTTATTCATACTTGAGCAACTGGCCACATATTTTTGGCACACAGACTCCTGGAGAATGGGAAAGTGCACAGTGCCCTGCTGTAGGTAGGTACATGCTGCCCATGGACTTGCATAGTCCAACAGTCCAGCTGAAGGGCACAGACCCAAGCTATGGTGTAGCATTGCAACCCTCCTTTGTCAACTAGTCCCACATTCTTCCCTGATGATATGGACCAGTGCATGTTAGGAGAGAAGAAATCAGAGCTGTGTTACATGTAGACAGCAGCACTGTTCCCAGTTTGTCTGATGCAAATATCAAGTCAATGGCTTGCAGCATTCAAGAGTCTGTCCTGTACCTTAAAGCTCTCTGTAAAGGATGTAGAATTATAAAACATTTTGGATTGAAAGGGACGCTTAAAGGTCATCTAGTCCAACCCTCTTCTGCAATGAGCAGGATCACCTTCAACTCGATCAGGTGTGCTCAGAGCCCTGTCCAGCCTGACCTTGAATGTTTCCAGGGATGGGGTCTCATGAGGGCAGAGGAGAGGGGCAGGATCACCTCCACCTGCCATGTTTCTTTTGATGCAGCTCAGGACACAGTAGGGTTTCTGGGCTGCAAGCACACGTTACTGGCTCATGACCAGCTTTTCATTCACCAGTAACGCCTAGTCCTTCTCAACAGGGCTAGCTCCCAATCCCTCCATGCCTCGGACTGTATTGATGCTGGGGGTTGCCCTGACCCTGGTGCGGGACCTTGCTGTTAGCCTGATTGAATTCTCTCTCTTATTCCTTGCAGGATGGAGGATATAGTCTAGCCTGTCACATAAATGGTACCAAGTTCCACCATCCTAAATTTTTACTATGGCAATTCAATACATAATTACATATATTACAATCTGAAATGACACAGATCCAAATACTTTTTCTTCACATTTTGTTCAAGCCAAAATCAGATGCTTTTTCTTCCTTTTATGTCTGTCTGCTGAAAAGCACCATTTGTCCATTTCTCCCATTGACCAGTGTTTACCGAGATGCTCCTGGTTTTAACCAGCGTGGGATGGTGAAGCGAGATGTTATTAGACACGGCAGTCTGCTTGCCTGACAGTACCACCAGAGATGAACCTGTCACAAATGTCTCCACCGAAAAGTATTGCTCAAAGGCCTTTTTGTCAGATTACTTGACACTTGCTCATGAACTATGACTAACATTGCCTCTTAAAATACTCTGTATGTTTATTTTATAAGCCATATGGCCCAAACTGGCCTAGTGTTGTACAGGTGTGAAAGACAGTCTGGATAGATTTAATTACTTTGGACTTCTGAGCTTTACAGTAAAAACATTTTCCATGGTAAAGTAATTACTGTACTATGTTTTATATAATTTATCCCTATTTCCCCATGGTTTTTTCTTGACTTTTTTTTCACTTTGTTCTGGAAAACTATGTTTTCAGGAAAAAAACCAAAACACCTAAATAATTAGTTCTGCAAAAGAATCACTGTGCGTATTTTACTTAAAACCAGATGTGAAATATGTGGCTGTTAGGAGCTGAGAGATTTCACCTAAGGGTTTTGCTAATGGATCACTGGAAGTCTGTGAATATATATCTTTCTGCTCTTGTGGGAACTTTGCAGAATAGTTAATAGAATCTGAATTAGTGATCCTCACTAATTAGTTAGACCCTTTTTCTTTTGTAGTCCTTTTAACACTTTGTAGCTGTTAAAAGTGTTATGTATACAAAATAGTAGGTGAGAACCCTTTCAGATGAATAAAAGATTTAAATATGTCTGGGCCATCAGTTTTCCCTTACAAGAGCTCTCACTTAGTGAAGTGTTAACTGTGGTAAGCATGATGCATGGTAAGCAAATGGAGGTCTTCACTGAGCACAGTTTTCTTAAATTATTTTTTGATATTATAAAAATATTTTACTGTAGTTCAGCTGTAGGTTTCTCACAGAAGTAGTAACCAATTCAATTTGTTCCTGGCAAAGTAATGCAGGAATTGTTCTCAGAGGATGCTGCAGCCTGGGTGTTTAAAATACAATGCAGGTCTGCCTTTTGTGTGTCCTTAATCTGAAACTGAGTAATGCGTCAGTGTACATTGACTTTTTATTCTACAGTGTGATAAATAATTGTATAGACTTGTTCTTAGTGATGCATTTTCTTAGGCTTTTTGTCTTACAATCAGGGATTTAAATGTCATTAGATAACATGCGCATAACCATGATATAAACCATGCAGAGCTTGCAGTTTTTGTCTCCTGACATAAATATTCCATCTGTGAAAAAGATGCAATGTAATACAAAGAAATGGTGAAACAGGAACATATCAAGAAACGTACACACAAGCATGTTTTTAGGTCAGTGTAAATTAATCCATGATAAACCATCAGAGACTGAAGATGTCTGTGAGCTGTATCCTGATTTTTACCTTATAATATACTGAAAAATGTACTTGATGCTAAAAGAGGGTTATTTTTGGCAACCTATATCAATTTCCTATTCACACAGCAACTGGTGGCAACTAAAAATAATCCTGGTTTAGTACTAGCTAAAAATCTGGTCGCATTTGGCACGCAAGCAACATGCACAAATAAAATTTAAGATCCCCTGTTCTGCTATTTCATTCGAGCCCACTCATCAAGCTTAGTTTGCTGCCATTTGAAAGCTATTGAAAAGCCATTAACTGGCAGGACTGTGAAAGCCGCAGTGCAGCAGCACACCTCAGTGCTGGAAGAATGTGGCTGCAAGTGCACACCAATTAAATCCTTCTATTCCTGGGGATGTGGGATTAGGAGCAGTGTCAATCAATTGTGCTACAATAGCACGTGCAGTAGTCATGGTTCAAGACGCACAGAGGTTTATCGTAACTCCAGCAGCCGGGTGAGGGTGACTTGGAAGCCTCTGCAAGATCCTGGAACAGAACCTACGTTAAATAATGTATTCTGAGGTGTACTGGATACCTGAGGAAGGGCTTTAAATAATGCATTTTCTGGGCATGACAGTTGTAGCAGAAGAGAATGCTGAAACCTGTAGCAAGACTACAGCCTGAGATGAAAGAATGTCTCATTACCATTTTATCAAATGCTGTAAGTAACAAAATGGTTATTTTGCTTTTAAAACTGTCTTTTTATTTTCTGAGGTGTGTCTTTTCATTACATATGCAAAAAGTGGAAGGCAGATGCTGCATGATGTCAACATAGTAGTGGGGAAGGGGAGTTGTTACTTCGCATGTGAATATACAGGCAGAGCCCAATATTTCTTTCTCTCCTCTGTTCAAAGGTAACTTCATTGTGTGTGTAATAATGCTCCCATTCAGAACTTCATAATGATCAGCTTGTAAAACTTTTGTTTAAATTAATCACCGAAGAATGTAATGTCCAAAAAGAAGAAACGTCATTCACAGCATTATGTTAAGGACGTCTTTAAGGACAACCTTGGAACATGGCTCTCACACTCTGCAAGGGTATACAAATGAGAATAGCTTTACAATTATGAGCCCAGCTCATCATCTACTGTAGATCAAATGCTTATATCCCCTCCTTATCAGAATATTGAGCTATTTGGTGTGACAGACTTAAAAAAATAATAATGAACTTTTAACCTTGAATCATGCAAGCTGCCTCCTTAAAGACATTCTGCAATTGGGATCTATGCTAAATGTATTTGATTCATTGCAGAGGAAATTCCTAACAGCATTTTTTTTTTCTTAAGGTTGCTTGTCTTCCTAGCTGCACATTTTTCAATCTTTTAGGATTTGCCTTTGAAAGCATCCAGGGTCTGAGTGGAAATTGCTGGGTTTACATCAGAGAAAGAATTATTCTTTAGATACTTGTTTTGGACAGCCAGCAGTAGTTTAATAGCCATAGATATTTTTTACTGAAAGGTTTAGAAAACTTTGGATTATGATTTAGAAAACTTTAGTGATTATGGCACAGTTTTTACATGTCAAATAGCAGATTGCTGTAAAAGGTTTTCTCTCCAAATTGTGGTGTTTGATGACTTAAGTGTACCAAGGACATTTTAAAACTATTTCTAAGACACTGTGTTATAATTAATAAACAAGTAACGTGGTTCTTTGCTGTCTTAATATGAAATTAAGGTGCCCTGGAAGTATTTTAGTAATTCAAGAAAAATGATTTTTTGGGTTTCCTCTTGTCTGGATTCAATGGGACTTGTGTATGGACTGCTTTTAATACTAGTGGGAGTTAAAATTCCCTGTTCATGCGGAGAAGCACAGATTAGTTTTACTGACAGTTTCAAAGGTGCATTCTAGGAATAAATCTTTGAGCTTGTATTGAGATTTGATAAATGCAAATGAAGAATTTGCAACATAGTAACTGTATGAAGATGTCAAGAAAGTATTGTTTAGTCTTTATTCACTTTAAAATTACTCTTAAAGTGAAATTGCAGCAAATCTATATAGGCATGTGAGTGTCAATAGCATATTAAATAAGTAACTCTTCAGTGAAACTGTAGGAAAGATATGAGGATGATCCTGAGGTTCTTCTGTTGAAAGGAAGCAAATGGGATGTTCATTACATTGATTGCGGAGGTGAAGGACTAAAACACAGCAGAGGGAAAGGTGAATGTACAGCATCAGTTTTGTCGATAATACTTGTTTCCTCTTTTTCAGATTTGGAATTTTGATTAGTGATTTTCTCAGTAAATCACTGAGGTGGGATGTTTTACCACACAGCTCTTTTCTTTCCAAATAGTGGCTTTAGAAGACAACGGATACTGGCTGGACCCTAACAGGAGGTTTTTTCACTGCCTGGGCTTCTAAGAATTGGCAAAAGTGCTTCCATTTCCACCTGTAATTAATGAAGGAGAAACACTTCCTCTGCAATGCTCCCCTGAGCGTTATTATTTGACTTAACATGCCAATATGTTGTAGATATTTGTGTTTGGCAGAACGCTGGCATCAGAGATGGGCCAGGGGTGCGTGCGCAGTTGCAGCACCAGCAGTGTTCTGAGATGTGCTGAGAACAGCTGAATCTCACAGTGGCTGGAACGTGACTCTTCACACCCCACTTTGCTTTTAATTCATTTCACCGAGGATTTCTGTATCAGAAAGAAAAGACACTGATCCAGAGGAAGTGCAGTTGCAGAGCACTGTCTCTTGGTCTATGTTGGGTATAGAGGAAATATCTAACAGGCACAAATTAATGACACGTTAAAGCTAGTGTTTTATGAACTGTAGTGCAATGTACCTGGCTTTTGCATATGTTTGCATTTTGGTTTTTTAATCTTTGCAGGAGTTGGGTGTGGAGATACGAGCTGAGAAGGGCTATAGCTATTCTCCAATGATGTTAGCACAATTTTAATAATATTCTTTCATTTTTTCAGTGCATTGCTCCCATTAGAAGGCTGTGAAAATGAGATATACTTCGCCATATAAGTCATCATCTTGTCATAAGACCTTTCAGGCTGGAAAGATCCAACTTTGAAAGGTCTCCAGTCCACCATAGACTCATAAAATCATTAATGTTGGAAAAGACCTCTAAGATCATGGAGTCCAACCATTAACCTAACACTGCCATATGCACCACTAAACCACATCCCTAAGCACCATATCTACACATTTTTTGAACAGCTCCAGGGATTGTGATTCAACCAATTCCCTGGGCAGACGGCTCCTGTGTTGACCACCCTTCAAGTGAAGTAATTTTTCCTAATTTCCAATCTAAACCTCCTGTGGCACAACTTGAGGGCATTTTTCCTCCTATCTCTCGTTTCCTGGGAGAAGAGACTCATTACAGCCTCCTCTAAGACAATTGTAGAGAGTGATAAGGTGTCCCCTGAGCCTCCGTTTCTCCAGGTTAAACAACCCCAGCTCCCTCAGCTCCCTCCTTGTAAGACTTGTGCTCCTGACCCTTCTCCAGCTCTGTTGCCATTCCCTGGATACTCCCTCCTGCTCTGAGCAGGGGTAGCTGCATGGTCAAACCAGATTTTCTGGAACCATGCCCAGTGAGGTCTTTCATCCCAGTAATACTCTGGAATTGCGCCTGCTGCAGCCATCATGTTGTCTTTAGCTGGCACCTGCAGCATGTAACACACAAGCCGAATGTGTGTCTGCCTGTTGGAGCAGCTCATGTTGTCACTACTTGTGCCCATCTCCTTTTTGCAGCCAAGTATCGCTGCTGCTCAGAGCTGTCTCTGTCTGTGCTAGTAGCTAATCCTTGGCAATCTGTGAGTGTGAGTATTTAGAAAAGGGAACAGAGGTTTGCAGGAGAGTATCACATATTATCTGCCAGCTGCAGGGTACCATTTTATCTTGATGATTTGTGTGACAGACTGTACAAATGAGTGTAATTTTGCAAATTAGGCAGCACCTTGCTGCTGTCTTCTCCCCCTTGTATATCTAGCTATGATATAAATATCATCATTTACATGATTTGGCAGTGGTTGTCCACCTTTACGCTGGACTTCTTCTGAGGGATCTGCAAAGGTAACTGAGAAAAACAGTACTTTATTAAGGAGGCTTAAGTTTGTTACTCCAGAGTCTGATTTCCACTGCAAATGCAGTGCATAAGTGCAAACAGAATTAAAGCCTTGCTATAAGGAGTTATAGTCATGCCAGGTGGAAATCCAAGACAAGTGAATTTATCCAAATATTAGGATCATCAAATCTGAACATCAGCCTCTACTTCTGTTCTTTCTGGTTTATCTCTGTTTCCAATTCCTTTAAATCCTTTGTATGAATTATAACACATTCAATAGTGCTATTGTTACAGCTCAATACTTACAGAGATCTGGGATGGAAATATTAATTAGATGTTTATTGATAAATTTAATTCAGGATTTGAAACAAGATATAAAATAAACATAATAATTTTCTTCAATATCTATCCCTTATTACCTTCAGGACCTGATTATATGGCAAGGGTTGTCCATGAAGTGGTAGCTCTACCTGAACCTTATGCACTTTGGAAAGGGAAAGATGTGATATGATACATTAGTTTCAGTTTTCAGAGGATGGAGACTTGAACTTGATTCTCCCATGGATGAAGAAGTAATACTGTGGGTGAAACATGTGATACCTTCGTGTCAGCTTTCTTGCTGTGAGACAGCCTGTGAAAATTTCATCTGTGCTTCAGTAGAGTGAGTTACTGTAGTTTAGACCAAATAAGAAGAGAAGAGGAGCCTGAAAAGAAAAATTGGAGACCTGTAGTGGTTCTGTAACACAGGAACCCTTTACCTCTGTGGCAGCATGTGCCGGATGTGTGATAACCCAAGTAACAGTGACACACAGATATTCTGTCGCACTGGATGGTTAGTGACACAAGAGTACTGGCAAATTCTTCTTCTTCCCATGAGCAGGATTTCTTCTATTCCAGGGTTGGGCAGGAGATGATACTAATTTATTTATTGTATATTCTGGTGTACCAGAGAATTCTCATATCTTCTTGGACATGTCCTCTGCCTCCAATGAGGAGCTAAAGGGACAAAATAGTAAAAATTATGCAGGTGGTGGGAATGGGAGGTGTAAACAAAGCAAGATGTCTGTGGCAGTCTTTATGCAGCACCTATCCCATTTGTTTAGGTTGATAGTTCATGATAGTGTCTGCTAACTCTCAAGTCATGGTTTATTTCTGCAATAACAGAGCTAAGTACACCATGGCTGCAGGGAAAAATTCCTTTTCCTTGTACATGCTCATAACACTGTGACCTGTGGCATGAGGTTAAGATTGTTACTGAAATGAGATGCTTAGCATGACTGAGTGATCCTGCCTGCTAGAAATGAAGCTGGGAGGCAGAGTCAGGGGTCATCTGCCCTGGGAGTCCTGAAAGAGCAGGAGGAGTGGCTCTGTGAAATGAACCACTGCTTGGGAGTTTTAAGGTCCTGTGAAGGCACATAAAGCAATTCTGTGGGAGTAAATAGATTTTGATGAAAGGTATTTGTTTGAGAAGCTTATATTGTAAAAATATATAAAAGAATGCTAATACAATACATAATATTTCTTATTCCCTTTTGACAGACTGAATGTGTCTGATGCATCAGTGATATGCAGTGCAAACTTTAAAAAAAATTATATGATAATTTAGGTGTCATGAAGGATACCTAAAAAATTAGGTTTTTAATTACTTAGTTAAGAACAAAAGTGTTTTATCTTACTAATCTTAATACAAATAGAGCCACAGCTAGAATATTATTATTTCTATTACACTTTTGATCTCTCTCTCTCGCTGTCATCACAGCATAAGTGCAGACCCACAGGAATATAGGATATTATTTACCACCTATGAATGCTAGTACGTCTGTACCAGGTGATGATTCTAGATGTATTTAATCTCCAATTCCTGAGTTCATGTGACAATGACAGAAATGCAACATGATTTTTTAAATTTGAACTAATTTTCTACTTCATCTAAATATTAAAAAGTTTGAGATTCATGACACTGGGTGCCAGGAAAGAGATAAAAAAATAACTTTTTATATCAGTAAGGAGACATAGGAAGTGATACTTAGAAAAATGTATTTTGAGCTGGCAATAAGCCAATTATTTTGGCACATTTATGGTAGTAGTGTAATAATTCACTAAGTGTGTTTCCAGTAAATAAAACTTTCCTCACAGTAACAACTTTCCTAAAAATGACAATGACGTAGAATAGCATTTGATAATTATATTAAGATGAAGTTTTATATTACATTGGTATTTGGAAAAATACACTTTGAAATAACAGCAAAAGGAGCAGTATTAACTTGGACAATTGAAGACTATGACATTTCCAACTTTGTATTCAACTAAAAATATGTTCTATTTATAGTATTTTAGTGGAAATCACAGTCATCCACTGATTATTTTTTGTCATTATTTTGCTTGCCACTATAAAAAATCTGTCAGTAAAGAGAAGAACCAGCACTTCTGTGGGAAACTTTACTGAGGGCTTGTAAGGAAATTATAAAGACATTCCTTATAATTTTGGTATTTGGAGTGCTTTTTTCTTCTAATGTAGTTATTCTGCAAACAGCAAAGAAATCTAGGCACCCTAAAAATCAGAGAAAAGAAGATTGTAAAGGTCAAAGTACCATATTTTCTCACCATATTGGCACAGCATGTGTGAAGCTTCAGATTCTGATATTACATTTTTGAGAAGATGGCTGCAAGAACGGAGATCAGAAAAAAACCCCAAACCAACAACACAACTCCCCCAACCTCTCTATTTCCATTTATGAAATTGTAGCAATGTAGCCACTTTTCTTCAAAAAGGTTTTGAAAATTTTGAGGCGAGAAGACACATTTTCAATCACGAAGTAGATTCTTGCTCCAAATAATCATATCAAATCAATCATATCAAATCAAAATCAAATAATTTTTTTTCTTATTTCATACAAATTAATATACTGCATCATGGTGAATTTTGCACAGTTTCTAAGTTATAAAACCAAACAGAAAATATTTGTAGATAAATCAATTAACACCTGAATCAAAATTGCAACAGTATAAACATGATTATTTTAAAGGAAGTGAAATCTGAGATTGGACTACTTCTAATATGTTCTTAAATGAAAATAATTAAGTCAGCAAAAGCTTAGTTTGATTTGGTCCAAATAAACAGTTGTCCTAATGCAAGCTTTTTAATATATCATAAAGGAGCACCACCAATTAAAAAAAATGTTGTTTGATAGTTTATTACAAGATGTATTTTCCATTTATTTGCTTTTGAGCAAATGCCTTCAGTGAAAACAACAGGAGTATGTATAAGACCTGCTAAGAGGAATCTGCAGGTTCTACTGTTTTGACTACTGCACATGCCCTCAGCCAACAGATGGGTCAGTCTGTTGTCACTTGTAGAAACACAAATGCGAGTAGTATGGCCAGAACTGGTTTTCTTGCCAGTGCCATTCTCGTACACTGAAAGACAACAGTCCCTGACAACTTCCCCTGTCTGTAAGGTGATTCAGAGAGCCCTGACTTAGTCCACTTTAAGCCTCTTTTTGACCGGTAAGAATGGGACCTGGCAAGGAGTGTGGACAGGAGGACACCACACACAAGTGGAAGAGTACTTGGTCATTTATTAGTAGCTTTTCATCCAGCTAGAATATGGACATTCCTGTTGGAAGTGTACTTTACTCTCTTTCATTTCATAGTTGATTTTAAAACAAAAAATATTATTTTCCAAGGAAGGAAAATATAAGATCTGCTATCTTTAGCTGTAAATCCTACTGTGAATATCTCTTTATGCAGTATGACATTTCAGAAGAGATGGATGCAGCATTCAGAGCACGTAGACAGGCAATAGATCTGGGCCATACCACCTCAGGCTGGTGGACTCCTGCTGTGGTCCCATTCGGTGCAAATCCTGTTATGAAGTACAACATATAAAATATATATGGGACCTTGTAAAGCCATCTACAGAAAACAGAGCAATGTATTAAAGTTATATTTTGAAAGTTAATCGATCGCTTTCAAATGTGATCCCTTTCCTATAAAAGGACACAAAGCTTTCTCCTGTAAAAACGTTTTGTAAATGTTGACATCTAAACCGAGGAAGGAGGGAAGCAGGCATGTAGAAATTTCCTCTTTTTCTCTCTTAGTGGGAAGAACAGTATTTTTGTCTTTAGGTAGCTTATTGCAGGAGACTCTAAAAAAGATGTTAAAACAATGTATTCCTTAAAAATCATGTGAAAAGAGAGACATTTCATGTTTAGATTGCACATGAATTGAATAGCTTGTTTTTCAGGTGCTTTCCTTTCACCACAATCGTTTGATTCTGTTAGCTGCAGTACTAATGTTGCAGCAGTGGCATGTGTAAATCATATAGACATAATTGTGAAAAGTAAAGCTCTTAAGGCAATCTAAATGACTTAATTCCTCTTAATCACCAACGAATATAGAGATTTATTGTGTCTTGGAGTGACATTTTTCTGTCTTGTGAGCAGTAATGTCAGAGTTGCAATAATAATTTCTGTTTGATTTCTACTTCATCGACATCTACTTCATCGACATCTGTGAAGCATTTCTTATGTTCGTCCAGTAATTTCTTCAATAAAGGTGCCTGAAGATTCATGTAGACTAGGAGTCCATCCTTTGACACAGCCTTTGCTTTTTTTCAGTTGGTCAAATGAAATCAAGCTGATCAGTTTATTCTTCTTCTTCCTCTTCTTTCTCTTCTTTTTTCTTCTTCTTCTTCTTCTTCTTTATATTGTCAGCCATACTTCCCCATTTTAATTTAACCCAGAAATGACATTGCTGCGCATGTTCACAATCGAATGTTTTAATGCTTATCTTCACTTCTGTTTCCTAGTATATACATGCCCATACAGCTGTCCTATAGTAGTACATGACCACAAGTGTAATACTTGATGGTAGATGTGGAAGGTGACCGTAGAGACTGCTGTAAACTCTGTTGTCAGGAAAGGCACTAAACCTGCTTTCATTTTCACTTACTCATGAAGGTCCACTCAGACTAGCAACCACCCTTGCTCTTCCAGCCTTAGCCAAGCTTACCTAGGACATACCCAGTAATTACCCGCCCAGTGCAAGGGAGAGAAGCTTTTCAGATGCCAGTGGTGTGGCTTTACATGCCAGAAATTCTCATGGGTTAGTTCTTCACTTTACTGAGGGGTTCTCTTTACAGAGATTTACAGGGCCATTCGGAGATGTCAGAACTGAGTGAGGGAGCTATCCTGAGTGTCAGAAACATAGAGCTGCTGTGCCCATGTTGTTGCTGTTGTGTGCCTGTCCACCCAGTACACCAAACAAGGAATTTTGTGATTTTACCTGTTAATCTCATCCATATGTGCTATTTTTGTCTTGGTACTCTGCCTAAATTTGCACTATATAAAATTCATCCTATTCTTCCATATTCTTTTCATTTTTCATTGGTATATAACCTTTCTTTTTCCCTTTCACTCTAAATTTCTGTTAACTTTTCTCTCCTTAGTCACTGCTTAGCTAAGCTATGCATATTTAATTCTTTTCATCTTTCCTCATAAATCAGTCCCTCGGGCCCCAAAACCATTTGTGGTAGTTTCTTTTGAACTGCTCCAATTTGACTGTCTAGAATTGAATGCAATAGTCCAGTTAAGTTGCCTTTCTGCAGAATGGAGGAGGGCCTGTTTCCAATCCTCTTGCTATTTGAAAACTGAGATGGCAGTCCCTTGATGTGCACGGAACAGTGACAAAAGGCCTACCTATTAGCCCTGCTACAGAGTTTTTGTTAGCTCCACTGTGTGGTAAACTACTTTTCCATCTGCTTTTACTTTACAGTAATCTCTGTAAATTATTAGGTTGTGTGTAGAACCACAGTTCACTTGGCATAGGATTTCCTTTCCTGTGTGCTTGCCAGTCCTTATGGTTAGGTCTGTGAACCACTGTTTCCTTTTTGACTTTTAACTCTCTATGATGAATGATACTCAATATCCTCTTTGTCTTGATTCACATATTCCTTTACTAACTTTTATGTACGCAGGTTTTTTCAAATTTTGATTTATATGTTTTTCTCCTATGTTTTCTGTAATTCTCATATGCCATAGGACTCTTGAATCCTGGCATATTTGTTGACTAAATAGTGATATCTGAGAATGTCTGTGATGAAAGACCTTCCCCAGGTTTTGAAAAAATCTGATTTTTTGTTTCTTTATTCAAGCAGTTGGTTGTTGCTGCTGCTGTTCAACTTCTTTCAGTATCTTTGAGGTGTAGCAACTGTAATTTTGGCTTCCGCTCACTGTGCACCAATGTGTTAATTCACTCTCCCACACTTCAGATTTACAAGTATTAGCAACAGTCTTAGTGTTTCTCACTGCTTATTGTGGTAAGTGCCTGTGTAACAAACCTTTTATATTATACTGTGATGGCAGGAAGAATTTTCCAGTACATCTCTTCCCAGGTGCACATCCTCCCCTCCTCTCTATCCTATGTCGGAAAGTGTGGGCTAGAGATCAGTGTATTACATCTCCATTTAATGCACTGTAAGGAAATAACTATTCTCTTCAAAGCTTAATTGTCATTTCATAAGTCTCGTGTTGCAGCCAAATAAAGACAGCTAGGTCTGTGCAAGGACTAGAAGGAACTATTTTTTTCTAGAGAACTTCGCATCCATTCCTTCTTATCTTTCTTTATTGTCATTTGGCAAGCCCAGATCTTCTTTGTTCTCATTCTACCTTCTGATTTGGAGCTTCTTGAGTTTTATTGCTGTTGGTGTGATTTACAGCAATTTATATTATTCAAATATGATCAAATATTCTGATGCTATTTTCTCACAGGCATTGCAAGTGACAAGCATTAATTAGTATTTTACATTATTCTAACAAATGTACATTGCTTTCTTCTGAAAATGCCAAATAAAAAGTGACATAAATTCATAGATCCCAAAGTTATAAGGGTTAGCTCAAACTGCCAATTTGTTTTTTCTTCTAAGTTGTCTATATATAGATATATATTAAAAATGTGTTAGTGCTTTCAGTGTTAATCAGATGGCAGTTGTTTTCTTATTGCTTTAAACTCTCTCTTCAGATCCTGACATAGGGACTTGGACTATTTCTTTTAAAAAAAAAATAGCTTCGTTATCATTAAGCTTTGAGAAACATATAAGCATATTTTGCTTTGATCTTCCTAAGGAAACAAAGTCTTCATGATTATGTTACTTGTGTGTGTGCATTTTCTATTTTTTTTCCCATGATAATTTCCAAACCCACCACCCAGTTGCAGAAAAATGTTTCAAAACCAGGTTAATCATGACACGATTTATTCAAACAAGTGAGTACTACATTGCCTAGTAATGTTGTACAACTATTTCATTATTGTTAGAAATTATAATGTGGCTTTTCTACTGTATGGATGTCAGGTTTAGCTTAAAAACCACTATCTCTTGTCACAGAAGGTACCAAGTCATGTCAAATATCTTGCAAGGGAATTTGGGCATGCTCCAAGTAAGTTTCTTCTTCTTGGTGTGCTGTTTTCAACTGGGGTAGAGATAATTTTCTTCACAGTGTCTAGTACAGGGCTCTGCTGTGGATTTGTGCTGAACACAGAGTTGATAATACAGAGGTGTTTTTATTGTCGTTGGGCAAGGCTAACACAAAGCCAAGGCCTTTTCTGCTTTTCGCACAACCACACTGGGGAGGAAGTTGTTGGTGCATGGGAGGCTGGGAGGAGACACAGCCAGGACAGGTGACCCCAACTGACCAAAGGGATATTCCAGATCATAGGACGTCATGCTCAGTATATAAAATGGGGGGAAGAAGGAGGAAGGGGGGAAGTTTGGAGTGATGACATTTGTCTTCCCAAGTAACCATTACATGTGATGGGTCCCTGCTCTCCTGGAGGTGCTGAACACCTGCCTGCCCATGGGAAGCAGTGAATTAATTCCTTGTTTTGCTTTGCTTGTGTGTGCAGCTTTAGCTTTCCCTATTAAATTGTCCGTATCTCAACCCATGATTTCTTGTTTACCCTTCTGATTCTCCCCCCGATCCTGCTGGTGTGGCAGTGAGCGAGCAGCTGAGTGGGATTTGGTGGCTGGGGTGAAACCATGGCACTTGGGTGAAATGCAATGCCATGCACACTTTGCACCACTTACCTTGCTGCAAGCAAAAGAAAGATAAGGTGGTGGTGGGAAAAGCTTTAGATGGTGTGTCTACACTTCATAAACAATGAAGTAAAGGCATTGGACCTCTGATGTTCTACAGCATTGTTATTTAGCTCACTGGATCATTTTTGAAGTGTCCCTACTAATCCTCTATATGGCAAAGGCTATGGGTGGTATCTAGAGATCTCTCCCAACAGACAGGGCAGATTATGCACCCCCAAACTGGGTGTTCTATCCCCTGTGCAATCTTCCATCTATTTCAAAAAGCTTTGTAGCCTCAAATGCTGTTCCCTGCCTGCGTATACCCTCCTGCTACTTACCAGAACATATATAAACACCTTTGTGTTTGTTGTAAAATACCTTTCTCCTATGTTGCAGCACAGTCTTCACTTTAGACACTGTGAAATTTAAAAGCCACAAAAAAAGATAATTATATCTTAGAGCACAAGAGCACAGCATAATTAAAGGAGAACTAGGACTATGTGCTGTGCTATCTAGATGCGTTTCATTTGTTCTGCATGAACCTTCACTAGTGAACATGAGCTGGTATACAACATTTAACTGACAAGCTTTTTTTTCTTCTCTTTTTCTCTTTTTTCTTTTTTTCTTTTTTTCTTTTTTTCTTTTTTCTTTTTTCTTTTTTTCTTTTTTCTTTTTTTCTTTTTTCTTTTTTCTTTTTTTCTTTTTTTCTTTTTTCTTTTTTTCTTTTTTCTTTTTTTCTTTTATTCTTTTCTCCCTATTTTCTGCTTCTCTTTTTTTTTTTTCTTTTTTTGGTTAGGGAATACTTATATCCTAAGTTTCATGGCTGATTGCTCGAAAAACTTACTTAAAGTCAAAAGAGCAGTGTTTCAGCCTATTGTCTGAATAGTCATTATTTGAAGATGCTACAGTAAAGCCCTGAATCCACCTTGAGCGCAGACGTTCGTTTCCAAAAAGCTCATCTGGGATATCTATGATATGAATGGGTTAATGTGTTTTACTCATATCTGAGACTGTGCAGTCTTTCTAGTTGGAAACACCAGTGCTCCAGAGCAGACAATGGTGTCTTAGTTTGTTTCACAAAAGGTTCTGATATTTGCAGGAGAAATTGCCTGAAGTATGGTGGGGTTTGTGGGAATCCAGACTGCACCTTTGTCTCACCCTCCAAGAGTGTACAGAGGGATGATGGCAGTAGAGAGGAGATGGAGATAGCAGCTTTACCAAAATAAACAGTATGAGCTTGACCAGATCGTGTATGTTCATTTTATTTGCATTCCTGTAGTTTCTGGATGTGATCCACAGATGAGGACTACTGCTCTGGGATATACAGACTTTCTTTCAGACCATTCATACTTGTGAATTCCCTGTGCATCAAAAACAGACAAAAGAAAATGATTTTTTTTTCTTTTGTGTCTAAGAAATGGGAAGAACCCCATACATAAGTATTTGAAACCTGTGTTTTATTACACTGAAGGCTAATGCACAGGCAAGCAGTTTGGCTGCATTTGTTGAATTAGCTGGCACACAGTTAATGAATTTTACCTAGAACATAAAATCTCCATATGTCACAGACTGCAATATGGCATAAATCACAAATGACAGTGCAGAGCCCTCTGTTATATTTAATTAGGTATTATTCAGACTCTCTTCTATCACTATGATGGCGAGATCCCTAACTGGTTGATTCTTTGATTTAAAAATAATAAATTTTTAGGGAATGCCCCTGTAACTTCACTGAATTGCTGATAGATAGATAATAGAGTCTATTAGGAAGCCTGTAGAGTTGATAAATAGCATCTGATAAGTAACTTTTCCTTGGTATCAAGCTGGAAATTGATTGCAGTTCCTACTTACCAGTCTAGTCACATCGAAAGGCTCTTGAAGAGCGGCATACAGGAGTAGGGTTTTATAAGAGGATGGTTGCTTGAATGTGCTCAGGATTGCTCTTCAGCAAAGACAGAACTGGGTGTTAAGCTGAAATTGAGGAAGCTTTGTGTATCATGTCATTTAAGAGCCCCAACTTTCTAATTACATCTAAAAGAAGCTCTGTGGAGCCAAGAATAGGAGAAGCACATCAGCTCCTTTACCGCAATGTAATTTATTCTCAGAGGACTTGGCATTAATTGAATTCTTTACATTCTTTAAAAGGTAAATAGTTTACATTTATACTGCTCCCTCATGATTATCTGCTTTTGGGGTGGGAAGGGGAACCACGATAAAAGAAAAAGGACGAAGTCCATTGCTACAGTGAGCAGATCCGTACTGACCTGATGGAAGCCTTTCAGCTGTGGAAGTCAGGCTGAGTGGTTACAAGCACCACGCTTCACTCACAGCTTAATAAATATAATGGAGAGGCTGTTCAAATGGTAAGTAATTTTCCCTGTGCTGAACAAAGGATTTTCAAATGCAAGTATTTTGGTGCTGACCTTAATGTTTCAATTTGAGATGGATTTAAACTAAGCTAGCCTTTTCTGTTGCTATTCTTAGCCACATTTCTTTTTGAAACTGTAATATCAGTAGAAAATACATAATAACTTTTTATTTCTGAAGAGATCACCTGTAAAAAATATGTTGATCTGTGGTTCAGACACAATGACTTCAGTTATGCTGTAGTATTTATATCACTGATTTCTTACGGAATTCATCTCAGCTTCATAAATACTAATAAATTGCTATTTCTAATTCAATTTAAATAATAAATTTAAATAATATGCATTGTTTGTAGAAGAAAATCCTCCTGTATAGTAATGTAATTATGTATAACAGCAAAGTGCATTACTGAAAGGGCCAGTGCTTTAATTTCTGGTCTGACTTCTGTTCACAAACATGGAGTGCACATTAATGTAGCTTTTTGAACTGGAGGAAGCTGCACTGATTTACACCATCCATGTATCTGAATCTGTAAGTGCCAAAGCACTTGCTGCTCATTGCATGCCTTTCCCACAGATCTTCGTCAGTACTGTGGTTATGGTTAGCTAGCCAGCTTTAAAACTGTTGTACTGTCTTCAGGAAAAAAGTGCCCTTTTTTAATTTGTTGAATGAATGCTAATCTATTTAAATATTTATTGAAGTTGTTGAAATTTTGAAATATTTTATCTTTCTGCAATACAGGACAAATTCAGTTATCTAAATTAGAATGTAGATGTTTAATGGCAGTTGTGAAAAGGGGCTGATATCTTATATTTGGCAAGAATAGACCAAGGTATGAGCTAAGTGTCAAGGGATCCAAACTAAACACAGTGTATATGTCGGAGTGTTTTTTACCCTTTTTCCTTTAGTTAAATTAAACTGCTTAAAGGCTGCTGTTTTGGTAGCAGTGTCAAACAGATACATTCTTGGAATCTCAGATTACCATTTTTCCAGGTACTTTAAACCCTCTACATTTTGTTTCAATCCTGTAAAGACCATAGTCTTTCAAATACCCAGAACTTTAATTATTCATTGTTTAAAATATCATAAAAATCAGCATGTTTACATAAATAAAGGTAAGCATGTCTCTTACTATTTTGAAATTTGTAATTTTAAGCATTATGCACCATCATTCTGTGTCACCCTATTTGAGATGCTTGCTGCATTAAGCAATGTCAGCAGTTTGATTGTGTGCTTGCCTTTAATGAAAAGTCACATGCAAAGTCAAAATACAATACGTCTGAGCAGAGAGGTGAGCCTGTGTGAACATGTATGTAGGCACTCAGCTTCACATTCTGGAGGTGCTCCTGACCTGTGATCCAGATTAGACAGGGACATAATCACCCCCATGTAATGTGAATTACCATCTGAGGTGCATTTTTTAGGATGACTAGTCCCCCAATTTAAATGCTAGAGCAAGGGACTAAAGTGTATTTACTTATGTCATAAGAAGCAGTAGAAGGGAAAGCTGTATCAATATGGTTTCTGAAAAGAGGTATGGCAAAAATGTTCCTGCATGCTGTAAGGTTACTTGAGCTCAAATCACCCACAGGAGATGGAAGAACATTTCTGTAACTGTGGGATTCTGTTGTGAATTCCACCTGTTGGTTTTGCTGTGCCTTAAATCATATCTCCCCTGCTGGGGGAGTGTTTCTAAGTCCTTGCCTGGATTTTTACTTAATTAAGGACATTCAGCCTTCTCTGCTCTCAGATAATTTATTAAGTCGGAAAAGTTAGGAGTACAGCAGAGGGATGTGAATGCTGAGGAAAATACACAGAGTGTCTCAGAAATCAAGATAACCCGGCGTTTTTAAAGCTAAACAATCCAATCAGTGTTTGAAACAAAAGATATTTTCACTTTTCTACCAATATTCAACAAATGTTTACAATACGTCCACAGGAACTGCGGAATTTTCGATCCAATCACTTTAAACAATTTTGCCGCATTAAATGGAGTAGTAAGAAGAAGAAGAAGAAGGTTATAGAACAACAACAATCCTCCATTTTGGAGTTTTTGCTTTTTATCTATTTGCTACTTTAACAAACCCAACACCTTTATATTTTCACCCTGTGCTACCTTACATAATATTCTATCACCTAGTTCACACCGCTGCGCGTTCAAATTCTTCCCAAAGAGTTGGCAGCTTTCTCCATGGACGAAGGTCAAAACCAGTGCTGTCCAGGGGGGTAAAACTCCTTAAAACAGGCAGGGAAATATTCCCCGCACTCTGGACTCCCACATGTAACAATCACATTCTTCCTCTCTGTTTATGTCCCATCACCCTTCCTGTGCTCTTCATTTTGTTCAGGAGCTGGTGCTTGTAGTGTCACAAAATACTCCTTCTCTCATCTTCACAGTGAGAACCAGTGACAATTCAAAGCAAACCGTTCCTCTTTAGTCAGAAATCTCTTGCTTGTGCTGGCAGGATCAAAACCGTAATTTGTCTTGTGATGCAGATGTCACGCTCTCTGATTGTGAAAAAATTGCTACAATTTTATGAACATGTTGCTTTAAAGCAACGATTCTTCTCTTTCTTGTGGTTCATGGTGGACCCAGTCAGCGAAGCAGCTCTTCACTAGCAAGCATCCTTGAAACATTGTTCTGATTTTTTTTCCTGTTGGTTACAGTGGTAATGACTTCCTTTATCCTGTACCAGTTAGTAATCAATGCAATATGGTAAAAGGTTCTCTGGTTTTGATATTCCAGTGTTTTACAGAGGTTTTTACATTGTGTACTTACACAGAAGATGCAGATCTTAAAACTGTATACATACTGACAAACATGTTTATTCTAGCTGGTTTTGCCTGGAATATCCCATTAAATAAATGATAACCTGGTAAACCTTTCCAGCTTTTTCATGGGTGACACTGCCAATGTGTTCTCTGGTGCAGTATACCAAGACCATCACAGTGACCTTATCAAATCCCTGCACATCAGTGTCATTTGTCATGCACTGAGGCAAGAACTGCATGAAATAATCTTCAAATCTGATACCTTATGTCATGAGATATAAACTCTTATACAGAAAGAATTCAATTCAGAACACAACCTTTTTCCCTACCCACAAATATTTCCTCCTGTTACCATACTGCCTCCTGACTAGCATACTCAAAACCAGCTCTGGTTGGGATCATGTTTTCCATCTATCTTCTGCTATTTGAATGGGGCTCATACAGTGTTCTTGTATCAATTCTGTGTGGCAGTTTGTGCCTGTTCTCTCATATTAGGAGAAGGAAAGGATGGACAGACCTTCTGCACATGTTACCTTTTTTAGGAGGCTCTAATACCTTTTCTTTTGAGTCTGACTGTGGCTGAGTTGTCAATCTCTAAGTATTAACTGTTTACCTCTGCCTAATAAAGTTGTGGATTTTAGCAGCTATTTTTTCCTGGAGGGTTTCTTTACAGCTGAAGCTGTTGCTGCTGCTGGCAATGCTCACTTAGGACAGAGTAGCTGGCATACTTGAAATGGGAAACCTTAATCCTGGGGATTGGGTTGACAGCAACTTTGTGCAGTTCAAGAGGGGAAGTGCATATTTTCGTGCCTGAGGCAGACTAACCCTATACCTCGGTACAGACTGGGAACTGACTGACTTGAGCTGCAGTCCTGCTGAAGAGTGTGCAGGGATTACAATGGACACAAAACTGAATGGAAGCCAGCCCTACGCGCTGATGATAAATCAGGCAAACCACATAGTGGGCTATGTTCAGAGGAGTTTGGCCAGCAGATGGGGGGAACTTAGTGTGTGCTGCTACTTGGGGCTAGTGAAGCTGCACCTGCAAATACGTGTTTAGTCTTGGTCCTCCCAGTGTAAGACGGACACTGAGGCAATAGAATGAGAGCAGTGGAATGCTACCGGGATAACGAACAGAAATGACAAAGCTGAAGTCTTCTCAAGAGTGACCGTAGTAACAAGGAATAAACCAGAAGAACCCAAGGCATTTTTGATAGAAGTCAGTGCAGCACTTAAACAGTTTACCCAGACAACTTATAGAATCCATTAATGGAGGTTTTTAAGACTGGTAGACAAGACAAAGTTACCTGCTCCAGAGTTAGTACATAACCCCATGCTTCATGTGGTACTAAGCAACCCACAGAAATTCTTCCAAAAGCATGTCTATACTGTTCAAGTTGAGCTCTCTCAAGGTGTGAAAGAAGCTCTGCCTCTTGTGCCATCATCAGTTCCCCTGCTCAGTAGGACCACAGAGCAGAGATCTGCCTGGTTCTAAAACTGGGACTCAATGTTGCATTCCTTAGAGATGAGCACCTGAAAGATTAATTCAGGGAGTTTGCCTTGTCTGCATTTATGCTATGTTTTTTAATCCAGGCTTAATCTAATGAGGTTGCTGACCTGCAGCTGTGATACCCACAATCAGATACTGATCTCATTTGGGATGTATCAGGTTCCAGATGTGCTAGGAAAAGAAATTCCATCTGCAATTCATTACTTCTCGGCTGAGACCAGTGCCCAAATGGATCAAGAGACCTTTTCTCAATCGGCCTTTTCAATCGGAATTGTTTTGACTCCGGCCACACGCTGGGAACTGCTATGTGAGGCCAGTTCTGGCAGTCAAGCACTGTTCTTCACAGAGCAAATAGACAAACACTCATACAGGCTGAAAGTCATCCCAGGGGGGAGGCAGAGGACACTAAGCCAGGAACATCCTTCCTGAAACTGGAATCTGCCTGTGAGAGCATCTTTGCTGTCCTGTGTTTGACCAAGACACTGAGCTGATTTATTTGATTTCTTGCCTTGTCTGAGGATAGCAGCATGATGGCAGAGATGTCCTACAGCTTGCATCAGTCTCATTTGTGAGAGTGAGCACTACCACTTCCTCCTAAGAACAGAGACTGCACATGAGCTAAGCTGAGGAAAAGCAATGATACCATTAAACTCTTTGGTTAGCAAACTGCAGGTTTACAGCTATGACTAGGACAGCAGCCACAGTTCTCAGCCTCAGCTGAGTTTTCCAAATATACACACTGAGTTCAGTTGCAGCCTGTTGGAGCTCAAGTGCATGGCTGCTCCTTCTTCCCTTCGTAAAGGAGAAGGAATGAGCAGAGCAGGGGTGGGCTCCCAGCTGCAGGCCATCATGGTTTAACACCACGAGCTGGTTTTCCCTCTCTGGCTGTGAGCCTTGCTGGCAGGCACTATAGCCACATTTAGAAGTGTTAGGATATAAGCTTAGGTTGTTAAAAGCCAAAAGGCCTGCGTAGGCTGAAGGCTTGGCTACTGAAATATTTTATACAGAGCAGAACAATTCTAATAGAGAAGTTTTGAAGTTTGCTTATTCCACAGTCCTGTCATGAGAGAAAGAAGATGCAGTTGCAAACTACCTCAGGCTGGGGATGGTCTGAGTGTAGCTCTCCTATGGGATTGAATGCTCTGAACACTGGGATTGAAGCCAGGAATAAAGTTACATCTTCTGCAGCATTACAGAGCTGCCCTTTCATTTCCCTGTGTCTTCCAACAAGGAAATAAAAGAGATAAAACATATAATTTTTGCTATGAAATGAAACATATCATTTAAGGTCAAGTGGAAAATTTTGTTTTATAAAGCAGGAGTTGTTTGACATGCCAGAAGAAAGGGTTTGTGTTTGGCTTAATGCAAGCCAATACTTGTTTCCAGTTTTTAGTTTGACGACTCATGTTCTTCTAACTAGAAGGGCATGCTAAGAAAGGAACAGAAATTATAGGGAGAGAGTAGCCTATGTTAAAAGTAATTGACTTAACTTGACCTGCAAAACTGTACTCTGTGTCTGCTTCTGTCATAGAGTTTCCCAAAGAGACACTCTGGACACTTTTTGGATAAATGTGTCGTCCTCAATTTTGGGAAGTCTGGTTTGAGACCTTGGGTTGTAATTTATAGTGAATACATATAATATCTAATAGAATACATAATATGTAATATATTATTTGTATTATCTTCAATTTATGAAATAATATAACAAATAATTTAGAAAAAAAAATGATAATGGTATACATAGAATTTAGAGAGTGATTGGCATACAGACCTAAGACTATTATTTTGATAATATTTTATTATGGAATTATGATACATAATAGTTTATAGAATACTATGCCTTTAAGCAAACCAAAACACCTTAAGAAAAGAACATAAAATTCTTGAATGGGACATCCAAAATTAGTGATTGAAAAAGAAAATAATTGTTTTTCAGTTCCTTTGTAGAGAATTCAGATAAGAATGCTCTTGTCCTTTTTATAAATGAAAATAAATATTTGTGATACTTTTATGTGCTGTGGTGATATGAGCTTTATAAAATCCTTTCAGGAGATTTTTAATTATGCCTTCAGAGCAGGGTTTGAATGGTATTCAGTAGATTAAACGTGCGTCAAACAACAAGGAGAAAACAAAGTTGTCATTTAGTCAGCGTTACTCAGGTGTGCCCTGAATGAGATAGGGATCCTTTGATGATGTAACTACACAAAACAGGTAGACAAAAAAAGGTCTAATTAAAGTAATGCTTGCACAGTAATGCTTAATTTTGGTATTTCTTAACTACCCAAGGTGAATTGAGTCTGCATTTCCTTCAAGAGGTCTTCCTTCAATGGAGAGGAAACCTTCCTCATCTGGGCTGCTGTCAGTCCTTAGAAATTACAAATTTGAGCACGTAGCCCCCATACGAAGGAAATTCATGTATGTAAAGTAGAACATGAGAATCAGAAGTGATGGGGTGGTCTGTAGCCACCGCATCAAAAGGCCTTAGTGCAGGTTAGTGGGCACATTTTTGATGGATGTGGATTCACATTCAAGGACTAGGGCAATAAAATTATCTGACAGTCCACTAGCCTCCTTTTGTAACATAGCAGTGCCTTGAAAAGTCATTAGCAGCACTCAGTCTCCTACAGGCTTTGCTCTCAGTGGAAAAGAGAACATACTTGAAAAGAACATTAGTGTTATTGCAATGTCAGTAAAAATACCATATTTAATGGTAAAAACAAAAGAGGAATCTGACTTCAAGATAGTGCTGGGAATGTTAGGAATAACCGATTCATCTGATTCACATTTGTGATTGGTTTCCACATGAAGGTTTTAGTATCTGACGGTTTCATTAGAAGGCTCAATTTTGATGGCTCTATACAACGAAAAAAATTTAAAATTAGAAAAAAGTTGTACACATGGTTAGGAATTTGAAATGACTGATGTTTTTAAAAGGTAGTTGCCTGAGTGCCCACTGCATGCTAATGAACTCATTAAAATTATGATATAATTTTTCTTCTCACTGAATACAGGAATTTGCCAACCTAAAGCAAGATGAAAACAAATAAAAAAGAAGCACGGGCATCAAACTAGCATTACTCTTCATAGTAGTTTCTTGTTTGTAAACAAATGTGAGCCACTTGAATTGTTTTGTAATATTTAGGTATTTTGCAGATTTGAACATTCAGACTTCTTTCTATTCACATTTGTTCACGTGAACTGAGGCAGCTTTTAAAAAATGCATCAGTGATTTAATGGAATGAGTTATGTGTCATTTTCAAAAAGTAAATGATAATGACATAGAGTTTCTGTAGTCAGTCTTGGTCGACTAGGAAGAGCTCACATGATGAACTTAACACATGGTTAGAACAACAAAATAATTGGTGGAGGTTTCATGGCACATTTGAAAGCATGATCTAAATTTGCTTGTGTTTAATTTCTTCCAGGCTGTTTCCAGCTATGTAATGTTTTTCGGACCCATGAGATGGAAATTGAGCAGTGCTTGCTGGAGTCCCTCCCCCTCGGCCAGCGACAGCGGCTGGTCAAGCGGATGCGCTGTGACCAAATAAAGGCATATTACGAACGAGAAAAGGCTTTCCAGAAACGGGAGGGCTACGGGAAGAAGCTGAAACATGGAAAGAACCAACGAGTTCGTTTTAATCTTGCTGATATGATACAGGATGCAATCATACGTCATGATGATAAAGAAGGTACTTATTAATGTTGTATGATATTTTCCTTTGTACAGTAAAAGTTTCCAAGGAAAAGCTTCTTGTTCTGCTCATCTATCTTTAGGTAAAATACAAAATACTAATCATATAGTGATTGTCTCAGTAGAATATGTAGGCATGTATTGCATACAACATGTTACAGATTGTTACTGAAATTAATAAGGTGTGGAGAATAAACCCTCAGAAACTTAATGAATTTTTTTGACATTAATATAAACTAATATCTTTTAAAACAAGTAAGGACTATGATTCTATGATTAGGTGTGGCCTCTTACATACCTACATGAACCATAGTATTTAACACAAGTTACTTTGAAAATCAGGTTCTCATTTTTATCCAAAATATGGAGTAAGGGATGCTGCTGTCAGTGACACTGGCATGCCTAGAGCAAGAAGATGGTGTTGACCCATAGTCACACCAGATAGAAGGTCATCTTTCTGTTTGTGAAATGGTGTTTATGTCCTTTTGAAATACATAACCACACTTTAGGGTTCTGGTTTTAGTTTCCTGGCATTGTGTGAATCCCTGGTGCAGCTGATAGTAACCCAAGGAATTTGTAATTTACTCCTCAGAAGTGAACCAAACCTTGCAGTAGGCGATGCCTAAAAAGGCCAACCTGGAAACAGAGACTAGACAGGGTAAGGGAATAAAGGTGATATTTATCTAAAAGGCCTTCAAAGGTACACCCTGGGGAGCCAGAGGCTATTTCCAGAACGGACCCCAAGATGGACGACGAGTCACGAGTTCTTCCCACTGTTATGGGTTTGGTCCATTTGCATATCAGCATAAATTTGCCAATTAAACTTTAGCTAATAAGGTAACCGCCCCCCCAACTTGCCCCCCTTCTCAAGATGCTGGTTTACACATTTTGGGCCTAGGACAGCCTGAGTGTCCTTGAAGAGCAAGCCCGGAGAGGCTTTGTTATGTCTATCTTAGCATGAGAGGACAGCAGCTCACAGGCTGCAAGACAGTTCAAAGTTACACACTAGGAATACAGAGAATACAGAGTTTGCAAAATACAAAAGCTAAAACCTAAGGCATCATAGGGATCTCCCAAGTTTTAGAAGTCCCCAAAAATCCCCATACTATTGTGTGGTAGGGAGGGAAATAAGAAAAGAAGTGATGCAATGTTGTTGGCAAGCCCTTTGCAAACAGATTTTATGGCAGTTCTTTGTAGTCACATTAGTGTAAAAAGGGGAAACTCTGAGACAGACACACATCATGCAAAGAAGTTGACAAGTTTCTCCTAATTTTTATCCGTTTGATTAGGTATGCGGTTTTTACTCACTTCTGAATCTTCATTTTATTGTGCATTAGCTCTATCATTGCTGATCACTATGGTGTAGTCCTACACTATAGGACTAAAGATTTAGATCTTTAGAGGAAATGAATCAAAAAGCTCTTCTTTTCAAGTGAGTGCACAGGGCATCATTTATAACTAAATTACAAATAAAATTCACAACCTTTCATTCCACTCTCCTAGTGTGTATGGGAATTACAAATGAAGATCTTCCTCCATGTTCCCATAGCTCCAACTTTGTTTAAAAACCAAGCACTATACTAGGTATGACTTTTAACATTCTGTAAAAGTCAGTTACCTGAGGCTATTTTTGACATTCACACTGAAGAAATGTAGGTTGCTTATTGCAGTGGTGGTGGGGCATCAGCAGTCTTTTGTGCTGCCTATACTTGGCCTTGAGCTACACCTGAATCAGAATATAAAGTTCAGCAAGTGCTGAAACTGAGTAACATAAACAGAAAGGGAAGATACATGAGGCAGAGGAAAGTAAAGTGGAGGAAAGCCAGGAATGGTGTCCTGCACTTGAAACAGATAAAAAAGGTCCCCAGAAGCAAGGAGCTCAAATAGCCCACGGATAACATAGTCCTGAATTTGTTGCCTGTGGTTCTTTCCAGGACTGTGAAAATGTGTGATTGTTGTTTTTAGGCAGTTTGGGGACCTGCAGGTGCCTGTCTGATGTGTTTTTAGCCAAATGTTCCCAGGGCCTGTTTGCTTTGGGGTGAAAAATGCTATATTACGAATGATTATCATCAAAAAAAAAAACAACCCAAACCAAACCAACAACAAAGTTTAAACTCACAGACATGAAAGCTGCTTTCCTACTATTGTTGCTGAGTGGAACATGCAACCATGACCTTTTAGTGAATATACCTACTTTAGAATTTCTCTTCAAATTAGACATATTCTTTTGTAATAAATATCACAGCAATTTCCTGTGTTTGGTCTTGTTTTATGGAGCATGTAACATAGATTGCTTTCAGGCAAAACTGTACTGGAAGATGTGGTCTGGAAGTACAGCTATTGCCCCAAAACAGTAATGAGTTTTCAATCCATAAGGCTCATCTAGACATAGCCTGAAGTAATCCCACTGAAACAGGTATAGCTGGGGAAGTTGGGCTTTTGCTACCACCTGTTTCTCTTGTCTATTTAATCATATTTTAAAATGTGCTCAGCAATCAACAGCATTCGATAGGTGTGAAAGACAGCTAAGAAAGGTGTTTTGCAGCTCTGTTAATGAAATGCAAAAAATGTAGTATAGAAAGTGAAAAGAGGGCACAATAGTACAATGGGATAGAAGTAGTTGTCCAAGTGAAGTCCAGGGCTTCATTTTTTCTGGAGTATCATAAACTATATAGATGACAGCACATTCTAAAGTGGTGAGTTGTAGTTCTGGTTTGGTACGTGAGATAAATTGGATACTATTAATATATATAAAGATGAATTTATAATGTGGCTGGTGCAGAGACATTTCACGACTCAGTCTTGTCAGAATTTCACTCTCACAAATTCATTGTCTTTGTTATTCATGAAAAATGTAATATGTCTTCTCCAAAATTACTATATCAGCTGCTGCTGGGCACAAAATGCATTGCTGTTACTGCATGCTAACAGGAGTGATCATTAGTTTGCTCTAAAATTAATTTTAGAATGGGCTTTGAGAAATTTTTACTAGTGACCTGCTTTGTCTCAAATTTAGAAATGAAATATATGCTCATTTGGTTTCTCATTAAGTTAAAAATTGGTGAAATGGTGTATCTTTGCTCTTTTTGGAGACATTTAAAATTAACTATATTTTTTTGTTATTATTCGTAAGTGTTCTTTAGTATTTTATCTGACCAAAGGAGATTGAAGGGGAATCCTCATTCTCTGTCTCCTTGCAGCTTCCTGTAATTTCTCTGTTTTAAAGCAATGTTTTTACTGCTGTTGATGGGCCACATTCACCCACACTACTAGCAGTGAGCATTTTGGGAGATTTTGCAACTATTATTCTCAGTGTTGACATGTATAAAAGCAGAAGCTGATGAATAAGTGAGTCCACTGTTTTTTTATGCTGATTTTGTACATCTTTACTGCTAGCAAGGGAATAAGTCTAGTTAATTTTCCTATAAATCCTGTATATTTTTCTTCTGTGAGATGTTAAATCCCTAATAAAAATGGACAGCAGGAAATTTGTCTTGCTGATACCAGTCATATAAATGTACTGCAAAATGGGAGATGTAGCCAAGCAGGCTTCTGCATCCCATTCCTTCCCACTGTGGACTAGCCATGCTTGCACCTACACGTGGGATTACCACGTGGACTCAGATCTTCTCTGGTACGCACAAGTCATACATCAGTACTTGCTGAGCCTGCACATCAGCTGAGACTCATCTACAAGCAATTAGGAAATAAACTGAGCGAGTCTCAGTCTGAGTTTCTGCTTCAAATACAAGGTAGTCAAATTGACCTTAGTATTCGGGCCTCATGAGAATAAGGGGTATGCATCCTTCCTGAGGCAATGGTGCAGTTATTGGCACTGACAGCAGTGAGAAACAGTGGCTGCTTTGAAAGACGTGATTTTTTTAATGTGAACTGATAGATAAGCTTGCTACAATGAAAACAGGAGCTAAAAGCGGACGTGACAGTCCTGTGTCTGAAATCTAACATGGGGGAAACTAAAGGACTGGCTTTAGTTTCTATCATGTTTTGGTGTATTCTGTGACCCACCTTCTCAGTCATCCTGCAGCATTACTCAAAATGTAGAATTGTCAGAAAATCTTTGTATGTAGTAAGAATATTTTGTTACAAAACTTCTAAGTTGTAGTGTAGTCATAATGTGTAGTAAAGTCTGCCGGCTGGCAGGTCGGGATAGGTCAGGGTACAAAATGCAAAGAGCAATCAAATTCAGTCTGGAGACAAAAGAGGTACTCCTTTGAAAATCAGCATTACAAAAGGCAAATGCAGATTCTAAACCCTATTTAAACACATTTCATCCTTCTGATGAGCAATATGCTGATTCTGTGACAGCATTGTGATTCTAAATAGCAGCAATACCAGGGTGAGTGAGTGTTAGCATAATGCTGAGTCTTTAGTAATGATTCTTGGTCCTTTTGTAGTGAGTCCCTCTTTAGTCAGCCTCTCCTCAACTCTCCCAGAGCTTCTTCCTAAGCCTGCAGAGCTACCAGTGTGACCCTTTGCCTTTAGAGACAGAATGCTAGGATGTGGTGGCTGGCGACAGCCTTACTCTCCCTTCTCTCACCAGGGTATGTCAGTAAAAGGTGATTTTAAAAGCAGATGATATCAATAACCTACTTTTCCGGCAGTGTTTACTGCCGGGGGAGGTCTCCCAGGAGTGCGTCCTAGCCCCAGTTGATTGACTGCAGAGCAGTTTCATAGTGCAGGGAAGAAAACAGGAATCCTGTCTCACTTCCCCTCCTGTGGTGCCAGTATCTCTAGGTATGTGAAAGATGTAATATTATTGTGAGATTGGTAGTATCATGATATTTGAAAGGGTTGGAATAATCAATATAATGGAAGGCTTTGGTATTATTAGTTATTTTAATGAGCACTGTATAATGTACAGTGTTATGATAAATTTCAGTTACATTAATTAAAAGGGTGTGTGAGCATAAAAAGGGGGGTACAGGTGGGGCTGGTGCTGAACTGTAATTTGCATCTGAACAACTTTGGGCTATAAAGAGGGCTCAGGGGAGGCAGTATCTTTAATTTAAGGTGGCAGATGAGTTGACCATTAGCTTTCAACAGTTACAAGAATGTGTCAGAGATGTTATAATGATCCTTCCTATTCATGGAAAAAAGAAATAGTCTGAAACAGAAAACTGAGGCTGAAACTCAGCTGAAATAAACCAGGTTTTTTATTATTTCCTTGCATTGTTTTCAAATCTACTGACTTCTTATTTTTGCATCTTATTACAGTAGGCTTGCTTATGCTTTACTGTCCTTTTTCTGGTAGAAACAGCTTGGTTGGCTACATACAGGATTTCCTGGAAAACAGTGGATTGCACTGACTGTGTCTGGCAAACGTATCAGGGCAAACTTACTGATCCTCAACAAACAGGTTTAACATTGCCAGCAGTCTTTTCAAAAAGCTGGAAGAAGCAGGATGTGGGCAGTAGTGACAGGTTTGTGAGTGCAAGGCTCCATTACGTGAAACCTGGTGACAGGCAGCAGTGTGTAACATAGACTGTTCTTGACAAACACCTTTATAATTAAGAAGAATGGGAATATATTCATGTAGCCTGTCTTCTGCTGGGATTCTGACTTTCAGCCTACCTTTTTACATGTTCGATGATGCCTCCTCTTCTCAAACTGATTGCAGGCAGCTTTTCTGATTTTTGCCTACTGCACATGCTGGGATGAATGATTAGAAAGCAAGGCTCCAAGCATGGCAATGCCTGGTCTTTAAAATTCACCAAAGCCTTGGATGAGGATTGCGTTTTTGTGTGTCAGAAGTTCAGAGGCATCTTTGCTGCCAGAAGAGACTGAAAGAGAAAAGAATATGCTTACTGAAGACAGAGGATTTTAGTAATAGAAAAGTTTTACAGAAACACAAAGTAATAAAACACTTATAATTAAGTTCTTATAATTAAGGCAGAGTTTCCTTAAATTAGGCAAAAATAACTCCATCTTGAGTTTAAAAAAAGGGTGACTCAGGAAAAGAGAAAGATCTCTGTGTGAAAGTTCAGATTAATTTTCTGTGCCATCCCAAATTATCATAATCCATTCTTGCTTGCTTCCATGTTTAAAAATCTTCCTGCCTTGTTTCTTATGATTAATATTTAATATCACCTTCTTTCATTCCATTCTCCTCCCAAAGGTACGTTAATTAGCATTTCTTTTGTATACTGTCTGTCACAGCTACAGCCTTCTGATGAGGCAGGGGTAAAATAATAATAATGAATAATAACAAATAATAATAAATGAGGAAAATTAAATGCCTGGGATATTTATATTATATATGTATATATATAGACACACACACTTGTTATACATGTATCATACCAAGGGCATAAAGGCCAGAAGTATAAACACTGTTGGTGAATCAGAATTCAGTTGTGTAATCTGAGTAACTTTTCCCAGTTTTCAATGCACTCTTGATTTCTCTCGATTTTACACTCTCGTTTGGGAAACCTCAATTTTAGCAGTTATTCCAACCCTGAGAAAGATAAAATGGCAAACAGTTGTAGTGTGTTTAGCATGCACAGGTAACCTGCATGACAAAAGAAAGCTCCCAGATTAAAAAAAATTAAACCTTGGGCCAAAACATGAATTAATAGGAAATAAGACAAATAACAATGATTAGTAAGGTGCTGCGTAGTGACATCATGAAGAGAGAACCCAAAAAAGAATCAATTTAATCTAATTTCAGTTTGAGGAATTTAAAACTCTGAATGGTCAAGAACATTCAGAACAGAACTACAGGGCAACTAAAATGTATTGCAAACTCTGTATTTCCTTATTTTAGCATGCTCAGTCCTTTTTAAAATTTAAATCAAAGATTTTTCAGATTTTATGGTGCTTTGTTTCAGGATTGTTCTAGCATTATTTAATATATATTAATTTCAGATTACTATTTACTCTCACTCTAAAGTTCATTAAAGCCTTTTTTTTATCTTACTGGGAAAGCAAATGGAATTCATTATGCATGTAATAATAGGGAGACTTCCCCACACAGAGCTATTTTGGATTTTACAGTTACTTTCCCTTGAATCAGAGGAGAAAAATGTACATTAGACAGTAATCTAAAAGGGACTATTTACAAATGTTGATTTGCTAGGAACTATTGTAGAAGAAATCACAAAACACATGTATGATAGTTTATACAATTTAATATTTATTGTCCAATCCTTAAGAGACACGAGCAGTAGATACTGAACAGTGAAGTCAAGAGACTAATCAGAGCATATGAAATTAATGAAGTACACAAAAATTCTGTGAATTGGGGCTTTTGGAAAGAAAGAAAAATATATACTGTAAATTAATACTTTCACAAGACAAATCCATGCATTCTGGACTGGGAATCATGTCTGTAAGTCTGGATGACACTAATGCAGCTGACTGTCGAACATGCTGCTAGTGATTTAATCTGTCCTGTGTATAAGAAAATGAAGCATCAATCCACCCATTGATGAAGAAGCTTTTCCAAAGGCCCAGAAGGTAGAGACACATTTCAAACTGGGGCAAGGCTTCAAACCTATAGATTCAGCATGGTTGTTAACTCTCCTTGGCTCCGCGTGTGCTGAATTCAGCAACACAGGGCATCTTTTTGTTATGACGCAGGGAAACATAATGCCTTTAGTTATTGGGTAACAGATGTTTAGTAATTAAAGCAGCCCATTTCAAAAGCAATCATAAAATCACAGGGAGATGAAATTTGAATACATTTGAATTCCTGCAGGATTCCATATGTGCTTTTTGTCCATGTGTTTACATTTTTAGTAATTTGGTAAAACGGAGAACTGGATATTAAACGATTTGTTGTTGATAAAAGTATGTATGATTCCCAATATACAACACTTATTTAACTGGAAAAAGTAAGACTCACAGAAAAAGGTATGACATGTCAAAAACTGAAGAACAGACTTGAGGGTGTAGATTTAATCATCCGTTCTGTTTTCCATGTGGACTGTCTAAACACAGGAGTGCTTCTGCTCCATGACTACTTTTCTCTTAGCCATGAAATTTTCCTGGTTTGTTTCAGCTGCAGTTTTTGTATCTGCACATGCCCAGAACTGCCTTGGTTTGAACAGCTGTCCTCTGCCTGTAACAAGTAGGGAAATTAAGATAAAGCATCCCTCTATTTTGGGTCCCCCTTAGTAGGGAGATTCACACCAAGTGTAATTTATCTGTCTTTTGATCAAATGGAGTTATGATGTCCTCCTTCTGTGCACAAAAACTGAGCTTGGAGCTGACGACCACCCTTTTTGCAGGCCCACAAGTTTTGCCTGTGGGTTGCTTTGAGAATCACTTTTTGTCTGTGCATTTCTCTGTCCCGCTGACTCTCCTGTCCCCTTCTGTCCACGCACCAAAAGTATCTCGAGCAGTGTCCGGCCTGGCATGGCTTTCTCCTGGGGAAGGGGCATGAGAGGCAAATTGGATCTAGCTGTCTTGCTTACAGTATAGTAAACTGTAGAAAGTTGAATGGATAGTGAACTGTTGTATGAAAATGTCAATGCTGTCATTATGTCTGCTGCTAACTGTGTTTTGAAAACAGGAGTATGTACTGGACTATTTGCAGTCCTGTTTCACATAATTAAGCTCTGAATAAATAAAAACTGAGATACATGTTTTAACTTCATGATTCCCATTTGGTGGTTTTGGGTGTCTGTAAGTTGACCCTGAAGGATTTGTTGACCAACTCTCTAAAAGCATGCCTTTTTCTTACTGATACAGAGTTTCTAGGAACTCAATTTTCGGATTTTTCTTTGAATCACAGATTTCTAAAATGTAGGAAGTGAGTTGCTTGTTTTCTATGCAGGTAAGTCCATTCTTGAACTTTAACCCTACATATCCAAACAAAACCACATTTGATTAACTAGAGATCATAAATGTTGCTTCAACTGCAAGTGTAAAATGTAATATTTATGAGGGAACCTTTGTGAAAACAGTTTCCTAATTTTTTTTAATTTACTTCTGAACACATTTTCAAAATTCTTAAATACTTATTTTGGTGGACTATGATATAAAGCTTTTCTGCAGTTGGAAGAATCAGTGTGTAAATTATTCATGACTTCTAATCAGTCTTATTCAAAAGGCTTTTGCAAACTGAAATGTCAAGAATAATTATTTAGAAGACCATTACCTCTAAACAAGACTCCAGCTTTTTAAGAGTGCAATCTGGTCTGAAGAGATAGACACATATATGTTCTTTTTTTTATTTCATTTTAAACCTATTAAGCTTATTTATAGTTCCATGTTCATGGGTTTTTTTTTCCATAAGGCCTTCCTTTACATTTAATTATAAAAAGTTTCCCACTCGAGCATGTGTTATGTTTTAACCCAACACATGGCCAGCAGCCAAGCTCCAAGCAGCCACTCTCTCACTCCCCCACCAGCAGGATCAGGCAGAGAATCGGAAGAGTAGAAGAGAATGTGTGGGCTAAGATAAAGACAGTTTAATAGGGAAAGCAAATGCCACACACGCAAGCAGCGAAAAACAAGGAATTAATTCACTGCTTCCCATGGGCAGGCAGGTGTTCAGCCATCTCCAGGAGAGCAGGGACCCATCACATGTAATGGTGACTTGGGAAGACAAATGTCATCACTCCAAACTTCCCCCCTTCCTCCTTCTTCCTCCCTTTTTATATACTGAGCATGACATTCTATGGTCTGGAATATCCCTTTGGTCAGTTGGGGTCACCTGTCCTGGCTGTGTCTCCTCCCAGCCTCCCATGCACCAACAACTTCCACCCCAGTGTGGTTGTATGAAAAGCAGAAAAGGCCTTGGCTCTGTGTTAGCCCTGCTCAGCAGTAACAAAAACATCTTTATATTATCAACCCTGTGTTCAAATCCAAAATATGGCCCCCTAACAGCCATTGTAAAGAAAATTGTCTCTACCCCAGCTGAAACCAGCACAGCATGCTCCGGCATTCAAGTATGAAGTATGAAGAAACACAAGGACTAATCACTCACAAATTCACTGTCATGCCAATAAAGGTTCGTTAAGCCATTAGCAACCTACAAATTGGCACCTGGCATTCTTCCTATTCATTTGAAAGGGGATCCACAGTGGGATGCAAGACTATAAACTGGCAGCAATCAGAATCTTATTCTCTCTGTGAAAGATTGTATCCACTGAGTAGCAGGTACTGCTGACATTCTCTGGTTGTTGTTATAAGTCACTGATTAAAAAAAAATTGCTGTAATGGCAGAAGATCCTAGTCTATTCTTGTGAAATAAAAAGAGAACAAGAATAGAATATTTTCTATGCAATTTGCTTTTGATTTCCTCTCCAGTGTAATTATTGTGCTTCGTATTGATTTCCAATAATATTTCAGTACAAAAGAGAAACTTTTCTGTATCTATCTTTCAATATCACTTATTTTAAAATGTTTTCATTTCAATCACAAATTACACTATGATAGAAATTAAGGTGGGGAACTATAGAAATCAATAGAGAATAAGCTTTTCTGGTTTGTTTTTTTTTTTTTACAAGCAAACCTTTATAACAATAATACAGTTCTTTACAAAAATGGGCTTATATAAGCCCTTAAATTTTTTTTCAATTTTTTGATTTAACTGTAGAAGAATTTTTCTACCTGGGCATACTCTTAAATTGCTACACTGGAGCACAAAATAAAATAAGATAAAATAAAATGGAATACTTTAGCATAAGACTGGGGAAAGACCTTATTCTGAGATCTTGCGACATACATTATTTTATGACTATCAAATTAGTTGCCAGTTTGAGAAGAACGTTTCTTCAAAACTTCTAAAATGTGGAGGTTGTTTGAAGGTTCTGTGGAGTGGGGTAACTAAATGGAGTATCTTTCTCTAGAATCATTAAAGGCATAACTAAAGTAATATAATCAGAGCCACTAAATGCAGCAAATTATATTTTTAATTTCTAAGTCCTGTCTCTTTGGGGTTTTCTTGTCATTCTTCTCTTTTGTATTAAGAGCGTGTGCCAGATTCTGCACCTGTGATGGGGCAACTCTGGTTGTGAGTATAGACTGGAGAATGAGGGGTTGCAGCACTGTGGAAGGGGACCTGGGGGTCCTGGTCGATGGCAAGCTGAACATGAGTCAGCAGTGCCCTGGCAGCCAGGAGGGCCAACCCTGTCCTGGGAGGCATCAGGCACAGCATCGCCAGCCGGGCAAGGGAGGGGATTGTCCCGCTCTGCTCTGCACTGGGGCAGCCTCACCTCGAGTGCTGGGAGCAGTTTTGGGTGCCACAGTGTAAGGAAGACATTAAACTGCTAGAGAGTGTCCAAAGGAGGGCAACAAAGATGGTGAAGGGCCTTGAGGGGAAGCGGCTGAGGGCACTTGGTCTGTCCAGCCTGGAGAAGAGGAGGCTGAGGGGAGATCTCATTGCAGTCTGCAGCTTCCTCGTGAGGGGAAGCAGAGGGGCAGGCACTGATCTCTTCTCTCTGGTGACCAGTGACAGGACCCAAGGGAACGGCCTGAATTGTGTCAGGAGAGGTTTAGGTTGGATATCAGGGAAAGGTTTTTCACCCAGAGGGTGATTGGGCACTGGAACAGGCTCCCCAGGGAAGTGGTCACAGCACCAAGCCTGATAGAGTTTAAGAAGCGTTTGAACAATGTTCTCAGGTACATGGTGTATATTCTTGAGGCTGTCCTGTGCAGAGCCAGGAGTTGGACTCGGTGATCCTTGTTCGTCCTTTCCAACTCAGCTTATTCTATGATTCTTTCCTTCTGTCTGAATCCTAGTACCTTTCCCAGTAAAAATACAAATATATCTGAGAAAGAAACAGGCTTATTTATATAGTGCCTAGTGATTTTTCTTCCTTAGTACAAATACAAAACACAAAGTATATATATACTGCTTACTATTTCTGTCATCTTCCTATTCTCTGAGTCATGAGTTGGAGGATTCTTTTTTCTCAGTGCACTTAGGTATCATCTTAGTCTGCAAGGCTTTTTAGTTGTTAAAACCTTTTGCACTTCAAATTGACAGTGAACAAACTCTATAGCTATGACAGAAATGGGTAGAAAGCTTATATGGCATAATGTACAGAAAACTGATTCTTCTCAATTATTGTTAATTGCGGCCTATACAGTAATAGGCTATTACAGTGGAGGAACTGAAGGTTGCAAGAATCCAGTCAATAGATCTAAGGGAATGGCTAATTTAGCTTGTGTTTCTGTGTGAATTGCATCCAAGAATGGAGGTGGAAATGTGAGTAGTTAAGGCGGAATTCACAATATTTCTAACTGTCCTTCTTTGAACAAGGGTTTTAAGCATATGCAAAAGGTTCAAGGTAGAATTCAGTCAGCCTGGACCCCCATACTGCTTTCTTACTATGTTTCTTTCTGATGACTCTCTACTACAATGCACTGTATATGTGACCTTGAAGCAGCACAGTCATTTTACAGGGCAACGAGATGGTTCAAGGAGGTAATTTCTCACACCACACACTTTTTAGGGTTTTGATTACTTTTGGGCTCAAAAGACAAACATGACAGCTGTAGCACTAAATCCTTGCGTTAGGGTCTGTGCTCCAGATTTTGGCAATCACAACTATTGCTGACATAAAATGGTAGTTTTTTCCAGACTTCCATTGACAGTACAGAAAATATGCCCTGAAGTATTCTTAAAGTTGGAAGTATCTGTGTGAAATTTGAACTGCTGCTTTGTTTCTTAGTCTACTAAGGGGACATCCTATAAGAGGTTACCAACTATCAAACCTTTCAGTAGTAGTCATCTGAACTTCACTGGCTTCTCAGCTCCTATACAAGATGAACATTAGACTTCTTTTGCTTTCAAGCCTCTCCCTAAAAGTCCTATGGATCACATATTTAGAATTATACAAGTTGGACAGAAAAGGACAGATGTGAAGTCCAAATATATATAGTTCTAATGTTTCTGGATTAGTCCTTATCTCTTTCTCTTAACTTAGGCACTTCTAGTGTGGAGTTCTCTCTGGCTTCTCCCTGATTTATCAGATTTATGTACCAGCTACCTGTCAGATGTATTGTTTGAGCAAATGAGAATGTGTGGCACTGGGTGTCACTGGGGAAGTGTGAGACTCTAGTTGTAGATCATCACTGCAGCCCAAACCTACCATGTGGCTCCACATGGACATGGACTCATTGGTATGACTCAGAACTGAGAGTGCCTCTTCTGTCAGGTGATGTGGGTTTCTCCTGCCCCTTGCTGACATCAATATTTAATTCATAGAGTTAAAAGAGCAGTCTGGCTAGAAGGACCTCAGAAGGTCTAATATCATGCTGAATTTGTAGAGGAATGCTGATGGGTATTGAACTAAGGCAGTTCTTATTATTGTAGTCCAAGAGCACACTAAACAAAGCAGAGGAATTCCTGTGGAGAACAACTGATAATTCTACTTCAAAGCCAAATTAAACCGTTAGCTTGTAAGTCAGACTTTTGCTTTCCATAAGCTATGAAACAGAGGTGATTATACCAGGTACTATGTTAGTGTAATTTTGGCCTCTCCATGCTGGCCTATAACTCCAGTTCACACTGTGGAAGGAAATCCATACCTGTAAAAAATTAAGTAAAACATAAATCAAAATTTGCTTTGTGTTGGTTTTGTGCTGGTTGCTCCAGCTTTGGCATAATAATTTGGCTATTCTAGTGGCTGACTGATAGCAGAGAAGAGGAGGCAGAGGGTCTGTCATACATCACATCCTATATTCCCCAGATCCTCAAATGCTTCGCTGGTAACCCCATGTAGGTTCAGCTTATATAAGATTGGTGCGTAGATTTAGCTGTCTGTAAGTTTGGTGATATTGAACGCAGAACTGTTTGTGCTTCAAGTTTGTCTCTTTGGTTGCGCATTTCTTTCAGATGAACTGTTATAAATCTGTCATTTCAGTCCCGTGTCCCTGTACTGTGCATTTCAAATACTGAACTTTGAAATCAAGGGAAGTCTACATTGCTGCCATCTTCACTGCCCAAGTCTGACAGCATTATCTCAAAGCAGATACATGGAGATGTTTTTCTTTGCTTATTCTGAAGTGGTTTAAGAAAGTGAGTCACTTCCAAGTGGCACTTTCCAAGTTTGATAACTCTTTCCTTCCTTGCTGGCTTTATACACATGATCTGTTTTTCTTGGAGTGATAATGTGTTCATTGCTTATTTTTCAGTTGTTTTTTGTTGTTGGCATATTGGTAGTGGTGGTTGTTGCTGTAACTGATGTGGGAAAATGAAGGTGTTAGCCAGAACGCACTGAAGTTGCAAGCATCCAGAAACAGCTGTAGGATACACAGGAGGCTGTGCTTGTGCAGTCAGAGCAGCCTTGACTGGAAGAGTTTATGTCTCCTGTTTGGACCTGTCTGTGGGCAATTTGCTCTCCTTGCTGGACCTCCAGGCCACCCATCGGTTATCAGGGAGACTAATAAAGATTCCAGAATGTATTAAACAAATTTAGTTAAAACATGACCCTTATTAGTGTCATGTCATTAGGACACTTAACAGTTGTCTTTTGGTTGCACCTTTGTTGTAGTCAGTACTGACAGAAGACTCCTTGTCTGCACGAAGAATACACAGCAGGCAAGTGTGAAAGTTAGTATTTGGGCCCCCTTGTCAGAAATGAACGAAGATTAAAAAATTTGTTGTCTTATATTATGAAATGTGACAAGTTTGTCCTTTGCCAAGTGTGAAAGAATGCCTTGCAGACTGGGAGTTTGGCAGCCAACATGTGAGAGAAGTTCTGGCTGTAAATGTCAGACCCTTCATATCATGGAAAGACATGAAAAATTAGATAAGAGTGAAAAAGACTTGGAGACCAGTGGATATAAACTGCTTGGAATACCATTAGGAAAAATACAGTTCATTTTAGGGATGACAATTCAACCAAATCAGATTTTGGAAAACAAGTAATGAGAAATTAAAATATCTTTGCGCTAGATGCACAGGCATAGTTATTTTCTTTGAAGACTTGTGACAACTAACCAATATGTGAAAATGTTCATATTTGTTTTATGTAGTGCACAGGTTAATAGAAGGACTTGGTAACCAGCATGTTGCAACCAATGCAATAACTGCTGAATAGAATTGTAAGGTAATACTTGAAGAGTTTACCCACAGCACGCACACTTCTTATATTCCTGTTTATATGGGAGACTCGTGTGACAGGACCCCATATGCTGCTTTCCCACAGTGATCATGACTGTTTGCACAATACAGATAATCTCTCCAGACCTCTTGTATCAATTTCTCAGTCATGAATTCTTAGCAGAGTAGGAAGGGCTTCACGCTGCCTCTCCAGAAGCTCAATTTTCTGGATGTGTCTCTCTGTGGTGATTCCATCCCTGAGTTGACAAGGAAAATAAAACCCTATTCCATAACCTCCAATAGGAGGTGTTATTCTGTCCATCTGGGCAAGGAGTTGTCTTTGCAAACTTCATGAATTGTGTTAGGAAAAAAACCCCAAAATTGAGCAGTGAGGGTGTGCATTGTGAAGTAGAAAAGAGCCATTAAGAAGTTTAATATGTTATTCTTAGTTGGTTTTGGCAAACCATAAAAGACTGACTGAATGCAGATACTGTTGAAAAATGTGTGACATGAATACACCATGATCCAAGTTCTCTGTCTATTTTAAAACTCTGTGGAAGTGAAGAGGAGAATGATTTCATTTGTACGTGGGGTTTGTCCATGGCTCTTCACATCTCGTGACCATCTCTGAGATGTCTGAAGAAGATGCTGGTTTCAGTAGTCTGAAGTGTGTTGGTAGTTCGGGGTTTACCATACATCAGGATGTGTCTCAACCAGAAAGTGTTTCACAACACACCAGTTTAATGTGCTGTAAAATGGCTTAAATAGATAAATAGGACTTTAGTCAGAAAAACTTAACTATGTGGACTTTCACAAGATAGAACAGCAGAGACTTTGCTCTGCTCCCATGAAACTTATGGAGGTGTGGGACTGACAATCCTTCTGGACATGATAGTTTGTTCAAATTTAATTAAATAGAGGTGAATGCTGTAAGGGCACCATGAGGGCCAGCTGCTCCCAGCTGCTGTGTGGGCCACTGGGAGCATGGCGGCCACTCCAGGGCAGCTGAATAGGGCCTGGCAACCAGGGTCTGTCCCACTGCCCCAGCTGGATGCTATGTCAATGCTATATTTTCTAATTCAGAAAATTTCATTCATGATTTTACGATGCTGTTCCTACCACCATTTTTACTGCAGTCTCTTTGTATCGGATTTAGCAATTGTGTGACTGCAGGGTCAGTTCAGCAAACTGATCCAAAACAAATAGGGATTTCTGATCCCAAAAGAAAGGGACCACCCTCTAGAATCAACAGCAAAATTCTGTGTCATCTCTCTGTCACCTTCCTATTTCACAGCTGATGGGGCTGATGCAGAGAAAGGAAACATTCAGGTGTCTTGGAGCCACTGACTTGATTTTAAAACTAAGCTAAAATTGAGGCTGCCATTGGTTGCTCTCCTTTCTCTCTGGCTCTGCTTCTGTCCTATCCTTTTGTCCTCCCATCTTTATGCTCATCTTGGAGAGAGGCAGGGAGATGAATCATCTGGAATCTGCCTTTCGTAAGGTTGGTCTTCAGAGGTTTAACTCTCCATCCCAGCTCATGGCAGCGTGACATGTGGCACTGCTAGGCAAACACGAGGACAGGAGTGTGTGAATGAATGCATGAACAAGAGGGAAGCAGCTCTGGTTTTGACAATGTAAACTGTCACAGACCACACGCTAGAAAAGGTGGTGCCTGAGCCACATATGTCAAGTGGTGAGATATTCCTGGAACTACACATTTTCCTCATAGTTTTGGTCACTCATCTGCCGCATACACAACTATTTCGGATAAATGCATGGATCTGTAACACCCCTAGTTTGTTCTATACTGCCTGCTTTAAGTTTGCTTCCTTGTGCGCTGCACACCCTGGGAGTTCCAGGAGGCACACAGGACCTAACAGCCAGTGGTCTACAGCTGATAATTAGTACCATTTAGCAGCTGCTGAGCTGAGGATAGTAGTCTGTTATCCTTGAAGATCTCTAATGTAAATCGTAAGGAGTTGCTTACAAGGCTTCTAAACCAGCTGGCATAAACTTGCTCTGCATGTTGAGGGAGTTAAAGAGGGACTGAGTCTTGCTTCATAAGGAATATAAATCAGCACTAATTTGATTTATGCCAATTAAGTAGCGTTGGCATAGGATCAACATAAATGTTGGTGAAACAGAGGGGGTGTACAGTCTGTTCAGATGAAAATTTGTGTTGTATGCAAATTCCCTGTTACAAATAGGGAAAAGCGTGGGTATGACAATGGTTTTCAAATTAAGGTACTGACCACAGAATGAGTTATTTTGTTGATGTGTGTTTTAGTGTTTATCATTTAATGACTATATGACCGGAAATCTGCAAATTCTGAAATAAATTTAACTGATTTAGTAAAATGCTGTAAGATCTGAAGTTCTTACTCAATTCTACAAACATTTGAAGGTACAATCAGGTGTTTCTGTAGCTGAAAAGTTGCCCTAAAAATTATACTGGTAATTTAAAGAGCTTTCAAACATATCCCTAAGGTGAACCTAGTGGGTTGTGAGCTTTTATAATACTTGACTGTAGCCTCATGATAAAGTTCTTGCTGGTTTTAGTCACCTTTTTCAGGAAGTCCAGGAGAATCCATACATGAGAGACAGATAAAGTATGTGTAAAAAATGAAATAGATGACTTAAGTGCTAAGATATTTCATTCTTTTTTTTTTTTTTTACCTTGAAATAAATAAATCTCATTAACTAGCTGGAAGTGAAAGTTTTAAGAAAAGCTATATTTAAGTTTACTGTGTGATCAACTACTTCCCCCTAAGGTTAATTTTAGAGTGTTAAACTTCTGGTAAATGTTACAAAGCTTTGTTTTGATTGTAACTTTAGCTCACCAACAGACCTTCTGAGTTCAGTCAGGTCTGTGCTACCAGTTTTTGCTGACACAGCTATTTTGTCCTCAGAAGTGGCTATGCTGGCAAAACCCTGGCTGTGTTATTAGTTGTGATAATAGACCCAGTATTTTTAGCTAAGCATGTGTTATTTTGTTAGGTGATGTTGAAGGATTTTACCAACAGCTCTGTTATATACACAGGTCATAGATGCAGTGAGATAAAATCACAGCTTTATTAGTGACTAAGACAGACCTTACCACAACAATTCTCTCCCTCTGGCCTGGCCAAAGCTCTAAATGGAGGCAAAACCAGGGGTCACCACCGTTGCTTTTTGATACTCGGTGTGCCTCTTGCAGCAATGTCTATGTCTTCCATAGAACTGAGTGGCTACTTCCAGACTTCTCAAAATTACTGTGATTTACAGCACTGTTTTTCCACATTACTCTAGATATTGCCAGTGCATGCATTTGCAAGTAAATGATGTAAATTAGATTCTTTTTATTTCAAAGAGTAACTATAAAGCAGAGGGAGTTGGACACCATGAATTGAAAAAGAAAGAAAACAAGACTTTAGGAATGAAGGTTCTAAAAAAAAAGGGAGAGAAATCGGATATTTCAGATAATGTATAGCTAGGGAAGATGACCCAATAACTACTAAGTCTTGTTACTTATAAATTATTTCAAAGTCTATACTGCTTTTCCATGTGAATATCTGTCATGTCAGGGTTGAAAACAGATGCTTTGCCTTCCACATCACAACTTAACTCAGGTGTGTCACATTTGACTGCTGCCCATTATCACTTTTTTGTAAGGAGATAGGTTAATCTGTCACTGTTTGGGCATTGTAAGAGGCACACACTAGGATTTTTTAAGCCATTGGGTTTGTGGACTTAATATTTTCCAGTGGAGACACAGACTGTGTTATATTTAATGTAGACAGAAATGAAAGAGGGGGAATTTGCCTGAAGAAAAAGTTTTAAATTTAGCAGTTCTTGAATAACTGTAGTCCCTAACTCATAAATTATTCTGGCTATGTCTACAATGATAGAAATGTCTGTCCCATAAGAGAACTGTGGCTCTCCTCAGGAATCTCACTGGAGTTGGACTTAGTGACTGTGTGGCTGAGACACATAACCTTTACTTTCCATATGGTTTTCCAGTTCAAGATACCTCAGATAGCAGGAGGGATGTGCCCTCAAACTCCAGCATGAGAGTACCTGGCAGGAAGCTGTCAGGGCTGGTGAGTGCCTGGGCGTGGACACACAACAGTTGATAGTGCAAGGCCTGGTAGGAAAGCAGCAGAGGACTAGGGAGAAAGAAGGGGACTTACCTTAACACATGCTTTCCTGTGCTGCTTGAAATTCACTCCCACACTGGAGTGATCAAGCCCCTCAGCTGTTTCCAAGGCTGGGGTCTGACTGATTTCTCCACAGAGTATGGGAAAGAACCACCATGTATTTTGATCTTACAGCATTAAACCTGGGAGAGATGTTGAGTGGGGCTGTGGGACTCCCTCCGTCAGTCTGTTTCATTGGTGTCTTGGTTTGTTTCTTCTAAAGATAATGTGTTGAATGAAGCACAGAAACCAACCTGACATTTCACGTCATGCTTTTAATTTCAGAAGAGAATCAATGACTCAGTTGCTCTGAGGTCATGGTATTATGATTCATAGCTACTTGAAAAAAATTATAAACTATGGTTGCTCTGACAGGGAGGATGGAAACATCAGCCATCCTTATCAGCACTCTGTTCAGTGGGCAGTATAGCTTGGATATGCTAACACTCTCAAATTCAACCAGCATGGAAAGAGTAATTTCCCTATCTTGATTTCTGAAGTCTGTGAATGGCACACTTACCTGTCCAAATGTGCATATTTTGTTTATGGTTTGCTGCCTTTAATCTTTGTGCAGCAAAGATGGGAATTTATTTCCGAGAGTTCTCCTGAAAATGAGGAGATCTGAACAAATCTGACAGATGTTGCCAATGAACTCTGAAAATATTTCATGTAAAAAGCAGTAGGATTACAAATCAGTTGTTTGCAAAGCCCATTAAGGGCACGACTGCTCTGAATAACCACTGTCAACTGATGAGCTTGCTCTGAAGGAAAGCCTGAGCTATTGCACTAGTAAATGTCTTTGTTAGGTAAACAAGACACCTTAAAAGAATAATTACATTACCAACACTGATATTGGATTTTAAAATTTAATTTTAAACTAGTCATAGCAAAGGCATGAGGTAAATATTCTTTCTAAGACTACATTAACCAAACATTTATGACATCTTGCATGATTTCATTTGGTGTTCTGATTAAGAGACTACCATTCATCTGTTCTCACATGTAGCTGAGTTGTGTAGCAGGTTGCTCATAAACCCCTTTGGTACAAGCTGAAAAGTATGGAGTGACTGCTGAGGAACGAGAAAAGAGAACTAAAGAGGTATGGAAGTGGAGAGAATTCTAAGTGATTAATCTGTACAGAGTTTAAGATGCCAGTGGTGGAGCAAATATCTGACTGTGGAGGAACTAATGGGAAAAATATGACACTTAACTGATGGAAGTGGAAGGGTGGAAAGATGCTATTACACGTCTTTCAGTATCACTTCTGCTGTGATTCAATTTCATGGTCAGTTTATGCCCAAGCTACTTTCAGCTATTGGTGGAAAGTGGTGACTACACCACTCTCCCTATTCATACCTGTTACCCAGTGCCACATTCCCAAATTCTTGATCTAGTTGGGAAAGTAATCTTTGCCATGTGCCAAGTGACAAAAGCGTGCAACCTGGGGTAGGAGGAGAATGTGATAATCCATTCCAGAATCAGCAGCATTTTAGCTATGCTTCTGCAGCGGTAAGTCACGTTTATGCACATAATGAACAAGTAAAGCCTTCCAGCTGGAGTTATTCCTGCTAAACTTTAGTTAAAGGGAACAAAAATAGATGTTAACAGGAACAAAGTTTACACTTGCTGGCTGCTATTCCCCAGAGGAACAGTTAATAGGAGCATACACTGGTACTCTATATACAGAACAGTAGATGGCCAACTGTTAGGTTTTACATATATTTGGCACCTTTATTTTTGTCTGTTCTGTTACTACTAAATCTGAGTTTGCTGTGAATGCAACATTGCCCAACTTCTAAGTTTGTGTTACCATCAGAAGCAGATCCCGGGTGAGTTACTGATAGCCCTGGACCCTCTGAATTCACCTTTCAGGCTCTGCTGTGACTTCAGATCCTTTTCTCTGCAGCATACCTAAGGTCATAGATAGCTCTATATGCCAGCATATCTAGATTATGTTGAGCACAGCACAGTGTAAGTGCTAGTTGCTGCCATGTATATCAAAATTCTTAATGCATTACACCACAGTTACACAAAGCTAAACAAAACTAAAATGTGTTAGGTAATTGTCACTTTGTCATCAGCCAGTTGCTATAACAACTAAAACAAAGCTCAAAGCAAGCCAAGACAAGCCCAGAAAAGTAAAGCCTTACAGCCCTAGTTCCACAGGCAAAGTTAGGACAAGACCTGTGCCTGGTAACAGTCACAGCAATAATGACTGTACTGCGTTACAAGGCTATATAATAGGTCATAACCGAGTCAATACAATCAATGGAAAGTGAAAAGGTATTCAGCTCTCTAGCATAATTTGGTTAAAATTATAACATCAAGCATACGTAAAAAGGTTTGTAGATTATCATCTTCTTTTCTGATGAGACATCAATGCATCCAGTGCTTTCTAAACCACCTTTATTAGATACAAAATTAAATATGAAATTCTGTTCTAAGTAGTCAATAATTTTTGTGTGTCAAATCTAAAAGTTATCAGAGAATGGATGGACCTGTTTATACAGACACAGGAAGGGCTTCCAAATTTGCTGAAATTTTTTTACTCTGGGTTTTTGGTTTATTTTCAGGTAAATGTCAGCTTCCCTATTTTTGAGACCCAACAAGAAACTCCACATTTTATTTTTGCTGGTGTTATTTTTGTGCCATCAGAGTCAGTTCCCACATGCAGAGATAGCCAGATGTAAAGGGTGTGTAAGTCCCTTTGTGAATGGGGGAAGCGAACAGCCTCCTTTGGTTAACTCCTTGCCTGTCTTATCCCATCTTCTAGAAACACAGACTGAGGATGTTATTTCATTATCAGTCCTAGTCAATATAAGACTTTTGCCACCAACCCACAGTGTGCTTGCTCTGCTGCCACATGATGTGTTTATTTTTTTTCCCACTGGAAAACAGGATGGAGGAAAGGGAACACTTTGGAGTGTTAATTTCTTCAGGTGAAATCCTGATGAGATTGGCAGAATGAAATTATTTTCAGAGCCTTAAGAAATCTTCTGTGATATGGAAATAATACTTTCTGCCCTACTAAAGAAATGGTATAACATAGGAACATTGGAAATATTAACTCTTGAGTTAAGGATGTAGTTGCATGCCTGTTTAAGGAAGGAGGATTTATAATAAGTCTTTACTCACTTTAAACCTGAGGTAGAGAGAGCACTGCCATATGAGGTCAGAAATTTAGGTATTAAAAAAAGGAAGGAACTTAGTTCTGAACCTCTATTTTTAATGATCTCTCTCTGGATGGGGACAAGTGTGTGCTTCAGTATGAGATTTATGGATCTGAGAGAGCAGAAAGGAATGGTTTGCTTTTTCTTGTTCATCCATTTCTCCCAAAGTTATGAAATTTTGTAAATACTTCTGTACCTTCCCACTCTGGTTCTGTGCTGTTCATCTTGCTTAGCAGGTGTTGTACAGTTTCTTTTATTCTATGTTACCTAATGCTCCAGTTCTACTTCTGGTGGATGTGCTGGGGATAACAGGGACTTCTAATAATGACTTTCAAAGTGGCATTTACCAGAACATGTAAGTCTTTTACAGTTACGTAAATTAAATGAGACAAAACTTTTGGTGAGGAGAAATAGGTAACGTGGAACTGTTCATAAAGTAAGAATTTATACAGTACTTTTGATTGATCTTTGATTTTCAAAGTTTAAAAAAGAGCAAAAGATTAAATGGATTTGCCTAACTATTGTAAATTTTTGTCCATTATACCAGTGTGTTTTTGCTATATAATGTGTTTAGTAAAGCTGATACCAAGTGTTTCACTCTAATTTTACAGGCTTGCAACTATTTAACGAAATATTCTTTCTTAGGTGAAATTTTTCTAGGGTACCTGGTCAAAAATAATTCAGCACATTCAGAAAACATTACTTGTATAAAGTGACAATATTTGAAAAGAAGACTGGCCCCTTTCAAGTAGGTTAAGTGAGTGTCTGAATGCTGTAAGAAGTTTAAATGTACAGTGGAGTTGCAATATATTCTTGAGAAAAAAACACATACACAAAATTTATAGATAGGAAAGAGGTGGTGTTTGTGAGTCTCTTGACAGATTTACAGAAGAGCCTTGAGACGAACCTCTGGCCCTCCTGTAGGACAGACATCTCAGTGGAACCCATTTCTGGGTTATTCACAACTTAAAATTTCTTTGCAGTTGTTTGCACAAGTCCATGCAGGATCTTAACTAGGAATTAAGCTCCAGATTTCCACGTGAGAGACAGAACCAGCTGTGCTCCTACTCAGGAAACATTATTGGCAGTTATTCTCATGGAGAGAGGCCTTTTAAAAGAGTTCTTCATGCCAGTTTAATGAAGACAGGGTTGCAATGCTAGTGTGGAGTCCCCTGGTACTGTCAGGCATTGCTACTGTGCAGTTCTGTTCCAGGAATGAACACTGTTTCTCTGAGTTAGTCAGGGCTTTGATTGAGAGTGAAAAGGTTATAAAGGCGATAAAGACCATGGGGGGAAAAGTGCTGGATTTGCACACTTGAGTGAGCACCAGTATGAAGGGTCGTGGTTTTGCTTGCACTTATAAGCCTGTTTCCATTTCAGACGGGTTTGATACATGTAACTGGGAGTGGAGTTTGACTCCAAATATCGTTTTAAAGATTACATTGCATCAGTGATCTGACAATGCACTGGAAAGGTTAAATTGAGTGCAGATCATTTAGCTTTGGTATGATGATTAATTTCAAGCTATATCAGTTACGAATACTAGTTTCAAGTATTTACTGAAAAAGCCAATATATTGGATGGGAATTTTGCAAAGTAAAATAACACCAGTTAACTGTGATTTTTCTCCCAAATGAACTGATCAGGTGATTGTGACCTTGACGTGGCTCTTTGCTCCAGCTCTCCCCTCCCCTCTCCTATGTACAAAACTGACATGCTCATCTATACACTTGAAAAGTCCTTGACACTCTTCATATTTACTGTTCATTACCAAAGGTCTTTTGCTTTACAGGCTTAGCTGTTAAAACAGGTGAGATGGCGAATGCTGACATGATAGTTTAGCAGTTATATAAGAGGTTTGCATATATTATTAAACCCCCTAACGAAGATGATGAAGAATCAGCCTATTAACAGTTCAGAATTAGGTATACTGCTGGTATATTAGATATATTAACTCTTGTTCCTCTTTTCTTTGATATTTCAGTGCTACGGCTGCTGAAGGATGGTGCTGACCCTCATATGCTTCTTTCCTCGGGAGGCTCCTTGCTCCATCTGGTAAGAGGGATTGAAGATTAGTGTTAGTGACTGTGGATAAATATGGTGGGATAGTGAATAGCAGATTTGGCATATTAACAAAAAATAAAGGCTTAGCAATATTTTTTTATCTATGCTGAGCTCTGCCGTGGCTATGATTGCATCCAGCAATGCTTTTTAAATAAATGGTCATTTTAAAATTGCCTACAAAAGAATGGATCATGTCATAGGAGTGGTAACTAACAAAGGAGAATGAAATGTTTTATTTATAAATTATCTGTGCAGTAAGAAAGAATAAAGGAAATATTGCTTGATTCCAAATACGAAATTGTATGGTTCAGAGATTCACAGGTCCTATATGAAAAAAAGCCCACGATTTAGCATATTTCCTTTCGGTTTTGAGCAGATTTTCTTGCACCAGTTTCCTACATGTGGATAGTTAACACAATATTTGCATTTAGTTTATTATTATTTGCATAGCAATTCAGATTAAGTAACACGAAGATAAAAGAAAACCAATTTGTATATAATAACCAAAATAAAAACAAGAGGTAAGGGCATGTGGAGGAAAGACTGACAGGCAGACAGAAAATAACGTAGGAGTAGAATTTTGGCATTGCTGAAACCAGTAGCAAAATTCATCATTAATTCCTACATCTTACGATCCTTTTCTTTGGTCTGTGATGTTTGCAGACATGCTGTCTATTCAATGTGAAATTTTTATTTTAAGACGTTTGGATCCAACTTTGTTGCACACTGTGGCTAAAAGAAATGCGACTGAGCAAAGTAACAAAAAGTCTGCTGGCAGAGTGTTTCATTTTAGAACGCTTGGATTGAGTTTCTCATAGTATATGTATACAAAATAGAACAATTTATTGATGAAAAAGAGCCCCTGTAATATTAGTGGACTCCAGCACACCTGTGACCATGTTCTTGCAAGATACAGCATTTCCATTATGTAATTAATCTGTTTTCCATCTTCCATGACCACTCTATTTACCAAGGACTTTAGGAAACAGAGGCCAAGGTAAGGGGAGAGTGCAGTACTGATTTGGAAGAGAGAAATTTTAATTCTCTCTTCTCTCCTCCAACTATTTGTATGCTTTAAAGGTGCTCAATCACTCTTTAAAAATACAGTCCAAATGAGATGTTATCTTTGGGATTCTCAAAGCAGAGGCATCCCAAAACTTACCCTGTGCCAAAAGCCCTAGAAGGCAATCTTTATCTTCAGTGTGGATGATTTGATGTAAGTGTAAGGCATTTTAAAATAAAAGAAAGAAAAATTAATCTTCAGGGATTTTAGGTTGCTTTGTCTGGTTTAGTTGATGCACACTTTTTAACTCCAGATAAAATCTGCAGCTGAATTGTGTCATTTTAGGTTTCTTGATCTGCATCACGCCCCAATTCACTGTTACAATCAGTATCTCTCAACTGGTGCCTGCTGCTTCGCAGGCACACATATCCTTCCAAAGGAAGGAAAGCTTTCTGCAGTAAGAAATTTGCAATAGAGAGCTGTGTGTAACCTACTGCCTCAGTTTAGTCAGAGTTACATGTGGGTACTCATGATCCATTTACAGGGAAATGCTCATCCTGCTGGAGATAGAGGCAAACCTGAATTCAGTGGAACTGGGATTTGACCCTGATTTGGGAGCAGTATAGAGGGGAGAGGAGAATCGTGATACAGGGAAACAGATCAGCCAAGTTTATTTTCCAGCAAGAATTGAAACTAGTAATTTAGCATGCACCTGTGTTATATTCTTAAAACCCACGCAGAACTGTTCTAGTTGTTAGTTTTACCACTGTGAAGCTGCTTTATCCAAAGGGGGGCTTAGTGTTTATTCTTTCCAGTTGTAGGCTAAATGTTTTTATGCCAGAATGAATGGAAAATCTCTTTATCTTGACATTTTTCTTAAAATCTGATTCATTATATAATTAATTTTTCCTTTTCTGTATCAGTTAACTTCCAAAATGTGATATAATTCTTTAAAAAATCAAATGTGAACTTGATAAACATTACATTTTTATCTCTGTAGACAGTATCCCAATATGGTGGAATCTAGGGAAGCTGTGGGAACTTCAGAGGTATTCACTGAACTCTCTTTAGGTTTCATGGGAGGAAAAGTACAGTAAAAAGCAATTACTTGTCTGAGCTGCCCATTCAGTGGGAAGCACATGGTGTCATGTCAATTCACACAGGCAATCACCCACTCCCGCCCTTACAACAAAGTACATGTGTAAGTTTTATTCTAGAACTTTAACTGATCTTGTCCAGTAGTTTCACAAAATCCATTAAACAAGAATCAAGGAGCAGCAACAAATCTAAGCTGCAACTAATCACAAAAGGTTCTATGTCTATTATTAATACACAAAATGGCTCAGTGATACCAGTCATCTGTAGAATTTTTCGTTTTTTTACCTAACAATGCCTTGAAAATGTGGTTGGTGTTAGATTACACTGATCTGTAATATAAAATGTCTTACTCTGATTTGTTAGAATTTCAACATAGAACAGCTCAATTTAAGTTGTACTGATACAATGAATGATACTGATGCCAGAAAACAAAACTGTTTCTAGAGCTGTCTGATAAGTTACAAACTAAAGGAAATACATCAGAACTTAATTTCTGTTCTATAATGTAATGGTCAGTATATCTGGAAATCATTTTGGGGAAAACTGCTTTTTATCCTGATAGAATTTAGTATTTATCTTCTGGGTTATCTCTGTTTATGATTGCGATTGCAGGGGTACATGCAGCTGCTGCATTCAGCTGAAGATCTCCGCTGTATCTTGACTTCACAGTTGAATCCAGTTACACACTTTTCTTTCTTCCCCACTTCCTTTAGTATCCCGGCTTCCATGCCAGATTAAAATAAGTCTCTAAAGAGGTACTGAGATTGTGTGTAAGTCTAGGGTAAGGATCTTAACTGAGGTGCCCCAATTGTTTTTTAAGGTATTATCCATAATGTTATGCATAAAAAGTCACATATGTGGCAGAGGAGTAAGGTCAAAACAATGTCTAGGCTATTTTCTTCTTCTCTACTAAAATATGTGACCATGGCCAAGGTATAGAAACGCCCACACAAACACACATGTGCATCCCTCCACCCCACAAAAACACCCTTAGTGTGCAGAGTCTTTATCTGGCAGAGAGACTTGAACAGGAATCAGTATAGTTAGTGATTGGAAATAGAAGTGGGGTATGAAGAGGGGTGTATTATTGCCGTGAACTTCGTAAAAGGCAGAAATTCTTGTATGTGTGGACATATGTATGTGTGGGTGTACATATACTTAGATGCCACTAGTCATGATGTGATCATCATGCACTGATGCCTGTGCACTGATTTGGAATGACAATATTGAACAGAAAAAAAGCCTCATCCTTATTGTAGATTCAGCAGATTTCATACAGGAAAAAGGGGATTCTGTGAATCATTCACATGGAATTGGTTATCTCCACACAATTATTTCTATAGATTCCTCGGCTGTTTTTCCTGACAAACACAGCAGCTTAACTCCAGTGTGTCATCTGCCCAATTTAAATTGTATGCAATAAATTTAATTGTACATTGAGGAAAACACTATCCTTAATCTTCTCTTTTTTCTTCTAGTGTGCTCGCCATGATAATGCATTTGCTGCAGAAATTCTGATTGACAGAGGAGTAAATGTAAATCATCAAGATGAGGATTTCTGGACATCAATGCATGTAGCCTGTGCCTGTGATAATCCTGATATTGTCCTGCTACTGCTACTAGTAAGTAAAGCAATCCAATGCATTGTGTGCTTGAAAAGGAGACAGAATGTAGCACCCTAAGGTCTGAAACTGATGTATGAATGCAACATATTGCTACTAATCGTATCAGTGAAAGCATGTATCGTGTTTTGTTTTTTCCTGACACTTGTTTTGGTGCTCAGTATTTTTAGGAGGCATTTTTAGGACTTCATTGAAAATAAATTGAGAACATCAATGTCAAGTATCTCCTATTTCTTCCCTGTGGTCAGGAGCTTATATCACTGATAAGCACTCAGTCCCAAAATACTCAGATATTTTCTTTTCTTTTCTCCTTGTCACTTTCTGTTAAGGGCTGAGTTCTCAGACAATCTTATAAAAACCTTCCTCTGAAAAGCAAATATTGGCTCACTTATACTTAGTATTCATAAAAAAGTGTTTGTCAACACAGTCAAATGAGACAAATTTAATATTTATATAAAGAACTTTGACTTTTTAATGCTGAGTTTGCCCAATATATCATAGATATGACATTCAGCCTTTGTAGAGAACAGTAGTGTGCCCGGGTGGCCAAGAAGGCTAATAGCATCCTGGCCTGTGTCAGCAATAATGTGGCCAGCAGGACCAGGACAGTGATTGTACCTTGTACTCAGCACTGGTGAGGCCACACCTCAAATCCTGTATTTAGGTTTGGGCCTCTCACTACAAGAAAGACACTGAGGAGCTGGAGCAAGTTCAGGGAAGGGCAGCAGAACTGAGAAAGGGTCTGGACCACAAGTCCTATGAAAAGCAGCTGAAGGAGTTGGGGTTGTTTAGGATGGAGAAGAAAAGGCTCAGAGAAAACCTGAAAGGAGGTTGCAGCAAGGTGGGGGTTGGCCTCTCTTGCCAGGTAGCAAGCAACAGGACAAGAGGAAAAGGCCTCAAGTCACACCACGGGAAGTTTAGATAGGATATTAGGAAAAGCCTCCTCTGCGGAAAGAGCAGTCAACATTGGAATAGGCTGCCCATAGAAGTGGCAGAGTCAACATCCCTGGAAGTATTTAAAAGGTGTGTAGATGTGACAGATAGGGACGTGGTTTAGTGGTGAACTTGGCATTGCTGAGTTAATGGTTGGACTCGATGATCTTAAATGTCCTTTCCAACCTAAATGATTCTCTGGTTCTCTTTTGTGCTTCCATTCCAAGCAGCATGAACGTCTAGTTTTATGCAATGATATTAACACAGCTCTTTCTCTCTGTTCACGTGATATTGCTCTTTAAAACAGTAGTGCAGAAAGAGTTCACAGTCTGACTTAAAGTTTTTTAATCTTTTTTGTATAGTTTTTAAATTTTTATGTTTTAAATAGGTCATTGCAAGGTCAGAATTTCTTATCATACTTAAGATTGTATTTCTATGTTACAAGTTAAGGGAAGGGAGAAGTATTTTTAGACTGTATACTTGATAATACATTTCATGAAATCTCTTTGGGAGATTGTTTAATCCATTCCGTCTTCTCAGAGAAGAGCTTGTGCAGCAAGGATGGAAATCAGCAAGGATGGAAAGTCCAGACTCACTGGGTGACCTGCACAGTTAAAAAAACAAACAAACAAACAAAAACCCAAGACACCTGATCTTAAGCATTGTCATTACTCTTGGCAAACAAAGGATAAATTTTCCAGGTGATGTTTCATCTCTTGTATTACCTTGATCTGTCCAATGTAGATACCACTGAAGCCTGTGTGTCTTTTGTATTCTACATGTACTCCTAGACTGATAAACAAATTAGAACAGAGCAGTTCATTTATAAAAACTCTTGTACTATGGGAAACTTTTGTAGTAGGGGGAATTTCCAGAAATTCTGAATGCAGTGCTGTTGTTGTCTCTAATAAGAACAGTTGAGGTTATAGAGGACACTTGTAAAATTTTCCTTGCCTGTTTTGCAAGAAGCTCGATCTAATTAAACCTCAAGTATTTCTATACGGGGTTATATCCAAAATAATTTTCCAGTGCTCATCATTTGAATGTTATTTGATTTGGTCCTTGTTTGTTACAAGTTGCCTTCATGTGAAGGTTCTAAGTATTTTCTGATAATTTGGTATAAATAGGTTATCTAATATATTAAAATTTCAATAAGCAGGGGTACACGCATATGCATTTTTGTAGATAAAGTTTGAATTGTCCATATTATTTGCAATAACTTCTGATAAATTTGCCCACAATTTAGGTGGTCAGCACTTTTTTTTTTTCCTTGACTGGATAAATAATAAGTTTATACTCCCCCTACTAGAGTCAAAATGAAGATTTTGAAATTTCGAGATTTAAAGATTTTTTAAGACATGGCAGAGGAAGGGAAATATTCTTAGGTAAGCAGTAGTTTTTCAACCATGATATTAATGCTATCTTTAATAACCTTTGACAAAGTAAAGATGAAAACTGAGGTTGGAGAGACTTATTTTTCACAATCCTGAATTGCCTTTGCGTGAGCAATTCACATTAGAAATTATTTTGCCTTGAGGTTAGAGTGTTTCATGGACCATGTCTAATGTGTAGCATGAGCCTCGATAATGCCAATATGAGCTACAGTCAGCTTCTATTATGCCACAGATTTTCACTGGAAGAAAAAATAACACTTCTTGTAACCTCAGGAGTTACTTTAAAATAAATATTTTTTCTGGACTGACTTTATAGCCCAGACAATACAATATTTTCTGTTTTAAAGATCTCACCTAAAAGGTAACAGCATGGTCCTTTAATTGTTCAATTCTGATTTCTGGAAAACTGTCACAGAAGCCAGTGGAGATTTCCTCAGTGAGGACTTCAAAACATTTCCTGAAGGGGGGGAAGAAAAAAAAAAGAATAAATGGTATTCTTTATATATACCATAACATATGTAGATCCCAGAAGGCTATCAATGAAGATTTGCTTAAAGATTTGCATCCCCAGTTTCTGACTTTGCCCCCCTTTTGGTGGTCTTCATTTTTCTCTGGCTGAGACAAGATAGTGACTTGTCATTCATCATCACAGCTGTGATAACTCACAATTTCTTTGCTCTGGTGGATAGCAATGACAAAATGAAAGCTCATTCACTTCAAACTAGGAGGGGCTGTAGCCGTTTGTAATGTGGTAATCTGCTATCATGTCCTGTTGGAAGGCTATTGGGATTGTGAGCAGTGTTTTTGGAATAGATGCAGAATGAAATGCTTGAAGCTATTTCTTTCCATAATTTCCAGCACTTTACCCTAGGTAGTATAGCTTTCCAGGGATATATTTATGTCTTCTCAGTTTTGTAGCTGTCAGCAAAGGGAGGGGGAGCGCTGGACTGAACAGCCAGGTGATCCATCCCGTGTCTGCTAAACAGTCAGTCAATGAGGAACTTAGCCCGGGGCAGCCGCTCGCACGCGAGGAGATGCAGAGATCAGGAGTGATCCGTAGGGGTCTGGCTGCCGTACATGCCGATGAGGTAGGAAAGGTCACATTCATCAGTCACTGCTCGACCGCATCAGCATTGCCTATTCTCCCTGTGGCATAGGGAATTGCTTTTCATGGACTTCGTATGAACGAGGCTCTTGTAGCAGATTGAAGAGAATGCTGAAGTGCCTTTCATTTAAGAACAAAGATGTGTAGGCTTATATACATTTGTGCCCACATGAAATCTCTTAAGAGAGTATGAACAACAAAAAGGTTTATTGGAAGTATCTGCTCTGTCTTGCCTCACTGCCTTCGGAAGGCTCAGGACTAGATGCTCTGTCAGCAGTTCTGTCCAGTTGGGTGTGGTCTTTTTGCATCATTTGGGGTTCATTGCAACATTTTAGTTTATATTAATTTCCTGAACTTGTTCTGTATTGAATTGAGACACTAGCCAAGATTTGTAGCTTAGTATCCAATGTTCTTTGTCCTATGCTACCAGGGTTACAGAATGTCCATGCATCAGTATTTAAATGCTGCTCCTGCTTTGTTAGCTGTAGCAAGTGTTTAGTCCTCTCAGTATCCCTTTAAATGGCTGCAGCTTTAAACTTGTACCCATCACTTGCATTCTAACTGTTCCTCCACAAGAGAAAATTTTTAGCTTCAAATACTTTTAATTGATACATAAGAGAGGGTAACCTTCACTTTACCTGTGCACTGTTCAAACTATCTTCTTGTCATGGCAGCTCAGCCCCACACAGTCTCTCGTTCACTCCACCCAGTTCAGGATGGGGGAGAGAATCAGAAGGGTAAAGGTGCGAAAACTTGTGTGCTGAGAGAAAGATGGTTTAATAGGTAAAGCAAAAACTGCACACATAAGCAAAGCAAAAGAAAAATTAATTCACCACATCCTATCAGCAGGCAGGTGTTCAGCCATCTCCAGGGACGCTGGGCTTCATCACACATAACTGTGTCTTAGGAAGACAAATGCTATCACTCTGAACATCCTCCTCCTTCCTCCTTTTTTCCCCAGCTTTATATGCTGATCATGAGGCCATATGTTGTGGGATATTCCTCTGAACAGTTGGGGTCAGCTGTCCCCTCTGTGTCCCCTCCCAGCTCCTTTGCACCCCCAGCCTACATTGGTGGGGTGAGGAACAGAAATGGCCTTGGCTCTGTGTAAGTGCTGCTCAGAAATAGCCAAAACATCCTTGTGTTATCAACACCCTCTTCAACACAAATCCAAAATACAGTCACACCCTGGCTACTGGGGAGAAAATTACTCAATCCCAGCCAGAATCTGCACACATGTGGTAGAATAAACATTGATATTGTTGCAGTTTGATATATCAACCTTCGCTACTCAGGCAGTAGGCTAGCTAGATAAAAATACCAGTTTATAGAACCTTGCATTTTCTTTTTCTTGTAATTTTTGTTCACTCTGACTGCATTATTTGTTATCATGAATTCTGTGTTTTAGAGGATCAGCACTGGTTCACAGTCATCTTGAGCTCCCTGTTTAGCTCTTTTTCACAAGATATCTATGGCTGTGTTGCGAACCACAGGTTTCTCTATGACTTGCTGTTTAATTTCAGAGCATAGCACAGGTAATCATCAGCTCATGGAGCTGTACAGTTTGGCTCACACATTACAAGCTGATAACTATGATTTTTCTTTTTTGATGTATCTTTGATTTTGGGGGTGGTTTGTTTCCCTCAGACCACTCCCAAAGAATCATGAAATCTTCTGATGTTGACTGACCTGAGGTTGAGAACAGAGAAAAAGACAGCTGATGAGAATATGTTTTTATAGTGTACTTCACTTTATTTTGTTATTGTAAGAAGGTACCTTTTAATGGGCAACATGAAGGTTACATTGTCACCATCTTCAATGCAGATCTTGTCAAATGAAACTAGGAAGGTGGAGATGGTATTTTAGTGTTTGTACAGCATGTTGCACAGTAGAGATTTATTCTTTATTTATTCTTTCATAGATCTGAAAGCATTACTGTGATAAACATGGCAGTTAATTAACTAGAAAAGGAGAGATCAGTACTACATTCTCAGAACATTCTTAATACATTCTTTTTATTGACCTTACTAGGAAAAGTAAGTGTACCTTCTGTCTGCTAACTAATTAAGTATGTTTCATCATGTATTTTTTGGAACCTAGAATTGAAGAATTAAATGCAAATCTGGCATAGAAAGCTAAAAGTCCAATTTAGAAAAAATAAAATTGAGGCTGAATATTTTTTCTCTCCCCTATTTAAGAACTTAGGAAAATCTGTGCTTAGCAGTGTGCAAAAGGGGGTTACCATAGAATCATTCATTAGATATACAGCATATAGATGTATATATGAGCAGTGTCAGGTACATAATACTATCCACTGTATGTGTAATCCACTTTTGATTTTGATGTAAAATCCCTTTTCCCAAACTAGATATATTTTTTACTGGAAAAAATTTACAGGAACAGACTTCCTGGTGGGAGTAGAAAGGAAGTCTTTATGGGGCTGTAACTCTTTTCTGCTGCCCCATACAGTTGATAATGGCACATATCAGAAGTCATGTAATCAGACAGCAGTTACTTAGTTATTTTGCCCTTGTTCTTTGCAACTGCATCAGGCTGTGTTGGCAAGCAGAGATAAATGATCCAAGTGCCATTATCTTCAGAACTTAAAGAAAGATATTCCTATTTCACAGTTCCAGAAACAATTACTTCCTCAAGAGGAAGCAATTCTGCCCTCCCACTCAATCTCGCTCAGTATGACTTCTTCCTTTGAGTCCATATGAGAGGAAGCAGGGAAGGGGAAAGAATGAAGAGCAGTTAGAGATCGTGAGGAGACAGTGGCTAACAGTTTATAATATAAATGATCATATGGCCTGAAAGAAAAATTATTCTTCTGTCTTTCTAGAGGCAGTTATCAATATATGTAGTAAGAAACTTTAAATAGCAGTTTTTTCTGTGAAAGCTGTGGGTATCTATTTGAATTCACTTGCAGTTTGCAGAGGCTGGTGGATGTGTGAGAAATGTAGGAGGAAACTTTCAGAGTGTGTACTACTGGCTTACAGCCTGTCATCATTGCTGGCTGAGATAACACAGAACTAACCTAGATGAAGGCCACTAATTAACTAATCTAGGTGATGCCTTTTAATGAGTTCCTGAACACCAGATGGCAACACTCGAGGGAAGCTGTAGAAATATTGGTCTTTCTCCATAAAAACTGGGGAAAAGGGATGAAGCTAGCTAGTGATGCAGCACTAAAGGTGGTCCAAGGAGAGATCAGAAGAGGAACCTAAGTGGATACAGCAAAATGGTCAAAGCATTTGACTTTGAGCACTATCATGAAAGTAATGAGATAGCCTAGAAAAGAAATGAGGATAATATAAAAAGAAATAGCATTGAACTTCAATTGACAGGAGAAATAACCAGTCAAATAGAATCTGCAGTTCACAGTACAAAGAATGCTAAATCATGGGATAAATGAAAGCCTTTTTACATGAGCCACAGAAAGTAAGACTGAAGAGTCTGTAAATACTTATTTGGTGTCTAGAAGTCACTCACACACACACACATACTTTCCCTCTCTGCCTCCCTTCATCCCTCCCCGCTTTCTTCCTCCCTCCCTATGTCCAGGTGGAAAACATTTGGGGTTGAGGATGAGACTTAGGACATAGACCATGGATGGCTATTAAGCAGCAGATCTGTATACTTTGGAGTTCTTAGCATCAGAGCATTTCCAGAAAATAAAAACCCCTGGAGGTAAAAGAGAGTTAGACCTGTTGGAAAAAATATCACCCCCAGTTTTGGCTGGAGCAGGTCAGGAAAAGTATGCTGAGAGATGGACAATATGCACAAAATTGGGGAATTTTGGATCAGCTTCACTCTAATTCTCTTTTTCCCCAGAGAAAGAGGATCAAGGAATGACAAGATAATGAAAATCAACATCTGGCTTTGATCTTTGGTAAACATAGTTTTGTGCTATGAAGAAGATGGTCTGGGGATGTTCCGCCACTGGGGGATATTTGTAGAAGGTGAAATTCATTTATGCCAAGTGGCCTCTGCTTGAATCTCTGACATAATTATTCTGTGAGTTGCTCTTGGAGTAGCTAGGGAATTGAGGAAAACTGTTAGTTAAATTGCAGAAGGAAAAAGCTGCTTGTTAGTGAAGAACTTGGTAACAAGACCACAGCCTAGCTATTAAGAGAGAAATGGGCCTGAGACTTTCTGAGGTTTCATTAGGATAGGTCCTATGATGTTATTTTATTTAGAGTTTTCAGTGATAACCTTGAGAGGAAAAATAGGGGGGTATGATAATGTTGAAGACAGTGCTGCAATATCTTATCTATTGGGGTGAGGATTATAATGTCATGCAGAAATAATAGGGTATTTTGAAGACTAAAGTAATAAAAATGGCTTTAAATTTAAGTATACAAAGTACAAGGTCATGCTCTGAGCAACAGACGTTTCTGTGATATGCTCAGGAACCACCAGCTGGAAATAAGGGAGAAGACCTCAGAGCTTCAGTCAATTTGAAGACAATTGTATGCTGCAAACATAACTGCAGGTGGGGAAAAACAGATTCTTGGGTTTGTTGGAATGAAGATGTTTCCAAGAGAAAGGGAAGAGTGCTGTTGCCACTGTCCAAGGAATGACAGCCTGCAGTTAGCTATCTACAGCCATGTTCAAGAATGGTAAATTGTACCAAGGAAACTTGCAAGGATAAGCATGGGAGTAAAAAGCTTATCTTAAGAGAAGGGAGTAAAAACAATATGTTATACTTAAAAAAAAACAAAACAGGGAGGTTGTAAAAATTTCTGTATATATATCAGGATAGAGGAAGAGGTAAAAAAAGCTTTTAAAACCTGAAGTTACTGCTAGCATGAAAGCAAATGATTACAAAAGTGTCCAACAATAAACTTAAGACAGAAATTAAGCTTTCTTAATGTTAAGGGATATATTGGAAAGCAGCATTCCATGCAGGAGTAATAGGGATTAAAAAAACACCCAAACCCTAACTGGCTTTAAAATTGATCTTAAATTTGTGAATGAGATTATGTGTCATGTGTTACCTGCATTACCAAAGTGTTGCTTCAGGACATCCATTCTAATATTATATTTCCACATGACAGCTGTTCAGAGGGCTGTGTGGATATAATTATTCTGATTGTGTTCTTAAGACAATAAAGTAACATACAGAGGATATTAAAAACATAATATTGAGAACAATAGCAAGTAAAGTTATGTGGTGATGTGTATTTGATGCCTGTCAGACTAATCTAAATTTCTATAGCCCAAAAGTAGACAGGAAGAACGCAGTTCAGAAAGAGAAGTACTGGGCAAACATACTGTTTTCCAAGCATTTTAAACGTTTCTATTTGGTTTTTTTCACACTGTTTCCAGCTATTTGAAAGCAAAATGCATGATAGACAAGTAGTGTGAAATCAAAGTAGGGAAAAAAAGGGCTTTTCTTTCTCAAGAAAAGAAGCCCCAAGGCCACAAAGGTAGATATTTAGTCTCTGGAAGTAAGTTGAAAATAGCATTTAGATCTGTAATTAATTGTGTGCCTTGGAAGTATTTTTAAGAGAAACTGCAGACTGGTTCATAAACCTGAACATTACCTCAATAAGGTATGAGAAGGCCAAAACATGAGAAATATGCCAGTGAAGGAGCTTGATTAATCAGGGAAATAATTACAGAATGAAAATAGAGGTGCTAAAAAACAATCTTTTGCTGTTTCAAATTATTTAATAGTTCCTGTTTAGTTCTACATTCTTACTGGTTTCCAGGTTTTTCCAGGAGCTATAAAAATATAAGAAATATTTGGAAATGAGAAAATTTGAATTTGCGAAATCTAGTGCTGTGGTCTTCCACGTGAATGCATGCCCCGAGAGGTGCACAGGGTGATTCATTAGATTATTAGAACTTCTATTCTTATTTATTTTTATCTAAAAAATATAAGGAAGACGTTAAGCTTTACTAATATTTAATGTATTTATTGATGCTGGCACCCTCACTCCACCCATAGGTCAGAGGGAACTGTGTTATGAACAGTAGGCAAGGTGTCCAGAGGGAAGGGATGCTCTGTATTGCAGAGGGTTTGGCAGTGGTGCTCTCATTCATCCTCTTGCAGTGCATTGTGATGAATTGCAGTTTTTGAATACCTGGTTGCATGGATTTATGGATTTTATTATTTAGTTTTAACTAAACTAATCCTCACTAAATGGGCAAGTGGCTTAAAAGATTCCCTCCACATTTTTCTTTTACAAAAAACCAAGGGTGCCTGATTTGGTGACCTTTTCTATGATGAAAAGTTATGGACAGTGGCATGCTATCTAGCAGATCTTTTTTTGTAAAAATAAGCACACCTAATCAGTCCTTTTAAAGCAAAGGTGATGATTTAACAATGAGTAGGAAAGTAACTGCTTTTCAAAAGAAACATGATATGGGAAAAGCATTTTGAGAAGAGATGTTTTGAAACTTCTCCATTGTTATATGACTTTGTTGCTGAAAATTATGCATTTTGCCTATAAAAGCTCTTGTATTTGTAGATTAAAAAAACCCTTGGAAACAGAATTTCTTAGCATTTTAAAAAAATTTCTGGAGTTTCAGTGGGTTTTATGTTAAACATAAAAATGCATCACCTTCTCATTAGTTGACAAGACCAAGTGGCTGACATCAGGGAAGATGGAAATTTCCTAGCCAAATTTCAATAAAAATCTCTGTTTAATTGGTATATGGGATTGGAAAGTCAGTATAATTTAGTAATCATGACAAACAATGCACTTTTTCCATTTGGATCTATGTATTGTTGTGAGCTATGTTTTCCAGCTGTGAAAGATGTTGACATCAAGTATTAAAGTAAACTGAACTTAGAACCAGACCTTGAATCACCATATCATTAGGATTTAAGCCAATTTTTTTTAAAAAATGAAGTATTCAACTCAGTTTTTCTCGTTAAAAATAACTAATTGTGAGGCACACCATTTATTATCATTATTATTATTATTATTATTATTATTATTATATTGATGCTATAGTAGATGTTGTAGTAGTAGATGATATAGTAAAATGTTTTTGTACCATTAATCAATAAAGTAAAAATTATTTTATTATAGTATTTAGTAATTGTTTATTTTGTAAGAGTTGTCCCCCAGTGCTAAAAAGAAGCCCCAAGCCACTCAAACTAACAGCCTCCCCTGTCAGTCTTACATTGCTTTTTTGTCTGTTTTCATTTCAGAAATACTGGAATGAAATATCACTATGGCATAGTTTGTAATGCATAATTTAGAAGGGCTTGGGATCATGAACCTGTGAAAAAAAACCATCAAATGAATCTCCATGAATTCTTGAATTTCTGAGTGAGCTAGTAGGGGAAAATGCAGCACTGATACAATTTATCAAAAGTTCAAGGACAGCTTATCTTGATATGGCACCATAAAGATTGATGTGTAAAGTCATTGAAAAGAAAACTGCTGCAGGAAAAACTGGCTTACATATTGAAAGCAGATGGTTTAGGTAAATTGTAACAGTGCAGGTTAGTGGAGGTATTAAATGAGGTGACATGAAGGTCATTAAAAGACTCACATTTGCACATGTGTTTGAAGACTTTTCAGTTAGAATAAGAAAGGTGGAAAAAAAACATTGACCTTCCAAATCTAGAATTATTGGTGTAGACTATGTGTGGAAAAAGTAGGTAATTCAGTTTGGTGTAGAACAGTATAAAATAATGAGACTGGGTTGGATAGCGAAGTGTAGGAGTTAAAGCCATGAAAAGAAAAATAATGGAAAGTTGGATGTACTATATTTTTTCTGTTTTGATAATGAGCTTGAGCAAGATGTGGTTGCTGTCTGCAAGGATGAAAGGCTAAAGAGATGTCGGAAAATGTATAAAAGCTGGCTTATGAAAGCACAGGAGAAAACTAGCCTTTATATTATTTCTGAATAACAGCTGCATCTTCAGCTATTTGAAGTTTATCAAACCAGACTTGTCTTAATTTCAAATTATTCCTATTAGAAACTATGATATGTTGTGAATTTTTAAAACACAGTAAATAATATTTTTCCAATTGTTAAAAAATGGAAAGTATTTGTTGAATTAAAGTGAACACTGCAAGATTACTGACTCGCATTTATTGGGAAGAAGGATGTTCCGTAAAATTAAGACAGTACTGGAAGGTGGAAAAATTCATTTTCTGGAACGAAGACCAGAGAATGGTAAGGGAATGGTTATGGACAATTGTTTCTTGGCAAGGTGATGGGCAGTTGATAGATTAATGCCTATTGCTTCATCATTGACTGCTAAGATTACACTATATGAACATGAGGAAAAAAATTTGTCTGATAAAACACATAGATAAATCCTTGATGGATGGCATAGCATTATGTCTTTGAAGTATTTATTTCAATTTTGTGTAAAATTTTGTCACTTTTCCAATATATGCATTAATCCACACAGTCAAATTATTGCAAATAAACCTGGAGTCTTATGTTTGGTTAATATATAAATGTCAGCTGTGGTTACACTTGTATGGCTAGGATTTATAAGCATGTTTTTCTTTTTATATAATCAATGTCAAAATTTGGCATGGAGTGTATATTTCCCCCCCCCAGTTGTATTAGGGACTAACTTGCTGCAGTCCCACACAGCAAGTTACTATTTTCTATGACTGGAAGAATTTCATGTCTACTACACTTTGTTCATTACCCAAGCACAGGAAAATGATAGAGTTATCTGCTTTTCTGGTGAGTTCTCTAACTATACGCTGATTTTCTGAGAAGCCAGTTTTGTATTAAGGTGACTGGCACACTAAACTTCCTAAATAGATTTGATATTTCACGTGATGATTTCTTTCTAGAGGATCTAGATTTAATTACTAACCAGCAAGACAGCATCACCCTGAGTGCAGATTGAGCTACTGTACAGTCCCTTCCCTGTACACTTGGGAACAAGTTGATGTTATCAAGCAACACAATGAATCTGTCTCAGAACAAAAATGCAAATTAACTGAGTTAAAATAGCAGTTTTGTACTCTTACTTCCTTGCATGATACATTTATCCTTGCAGAAACTATATGCTGTACACAGCTATCATTTATTGCATGCTGTTTAATCTCTTGCTTTTTACAACAGAGGCATGTAGTACAGATTTTCTTTATTTTTACTGTGTTACATAGGCTCTGACTCTTTCTCTGCAGTAATAAAATGGTAAGATCTGATGTCATGCCTGAACTAATGCTATTTATTTATGTGTGCCATTTGAAGCATATTTAATTTACACACACACACACGCACACACACACATATATATATGTGTGTGTGTGTGTGTGTTTGTGTATGTAATCTCAAAATGGACTGGAGAATGAAAATCAAAACATTCAGTATCCGTATTTCCCAAGTTACATAACTACAGATGTGGATGTGACGGTGTGCATACACAGGAAGAGAAGATGGCTTCCCAAACCATGGAGATTAAGGAGAAGACCATCATGTTAAACAGGGCCTTGAGTTTTGCCCCCAGTTAGACTTTCTACCATTTATGTAATTTACACTGAACCTGTAAACTACAAGCTCTTCAAGAAACAACTTTCAATCTTTACTGAGCCGTCAAAATCAACTCCCTTTCTTTGAAGCCATGTGGTTCTTTTGTTTGTTCTGCCCTCATCTGTGGTGGGACGGGGTGGAAACCCTTTCAAGTGAAGCTACTAGGCAGAACTTTATCCTGCAGTTTTGTTTGGAGTGTGTATATATATATATATATATGTGTGTGTGTGTGTGTGACTTTCCCATATAAATGCACATATATATATCCATACAAACACATAGAACTTTGTAAGGAAACATATTAGTAAAACTTTAACCTCGATGTCTTATATTTTATTTGTACTTATCAGTACAGTAGTGGATCATCAGAGGTTGCTTCGTATCTGCATTTTGCCTACAATAAAGCTGTGCCTTACTAACTGTCCAGTTTTGTACACAAGTGACAGATCTTGCTAACCCCAGGGAGTAATCTTTTTAATTCCTAAAGCATGAGGTTTATTTGAACCTTATGTAATTACAAACTTGCTTAATGGTTATAAAGTAACTGTTAACTCTAACTGTGGTGTCAGATTAAAAGACTTTTTGACAGACAATTCCAAAGGCTCACTCCCTGCTGTGTGAAGGAGAATTTCTTTCCATTTGTTCTAAAAATAAAAGGCAATAATTTCAAAAAGTGACCTTTTGTTGCGGTATTATAAGACAGGGACTGATCATTTTTCTGTGTGCCTGTCATAATTTTTAATGATTACAATTAAAATAAAATTAGAAGAAAGTGTGCTTCTATACTGTTATCAGAGGCATTCAGTGCTCGAATAATTTCATTTTTTTCCATAAGCTCTGCTACTGATGGGAAGTTTGCAAGTCCCATGTGCAGAAACAGATGGGGAAATTTTAGTCTTTAGTCATCAATGCTCTTTGAAGTTTCCTTTCTAATTCCCTTTTCCTGCCAAATAATTTGAGAGCTGGCAATATCAAATCAAATACCCCTCCTTCTGTACTTCAACTACCCTTTTTGTTGACCTCATTCTGATCTTTTGGATTTTTGCTGCAGTGTGTTAATAATAGAGCAGAGTGAGACTGCTATTTTAGGCAAAGAGAACTTTTCTTTGTGATATATAACATGCAAGTTGATTTTTCTGTAATTTCTTCAATTCTTTAGTCTACCTCCACTTTCAATAAAAATACAACATTTCAGTGAGAAAATAAATTCTGAAATATCTTCTCTTTTTTTTCCCCAAGCTTTCAGATAAAATGGTTTGATCAAAAGAGTTAAAAGTATGTCAACTTATTTTTGTGATACTCAAACAGGTACCTCCAATTCATGTAATTATTCCAAATAAAATTCTTTTTTTTTGCATGCTAAGCTAGAAGGAGGAGTGTCTTCATGCTCTTAGAGCCCTTCTGATACCCTAATGCCTCATCTTTTTTCTCTTTTCTGAGAAGCCGTCACTGAAACTGTGCAGCAGGTATTTTTAACCAAGAGGTGCCTCCATAAAATAGGAAAGTACGAAAGAAACACAGTTATTGTTTTATTTTTTGTCATGCTTGGCTTTGGAGATGAAAATAAGAGATATATAATTCTTCATTAGCTGCTCTTTAATTTAATACCTTTTTTTTAATGTAAGGAAAATTTTTGGCTGGTAGAATATTGAAATATTGATATTATATTAAGACAAGTTTATATACTGAGAGTAAGACTGGTTCCTGTAATTTCTGGTTGAATAAAGCTTATGCGCAGAGACTGAAGAATTGGATGTTTAAACTCACAGTTATGTGGGAGCTCTAGAATTGAACTTGAACATGTTCTGCCTATGGCCTATCCCACCAGAAACTATAGATTGATTTGCTCTATGCTGTGGCTAAACTAAAATGTCTCATGCCTGAATGCACATCTAGCCAATAAAAGCAAGAGAGAATATATGGTTAAGGGCTGTTTCCTCACAGATGTAAAACCAGCAGTGATTACATATGAAGACACAATGAGGCTGAAGCAATTAGTGTTCAAATTGTATGGCAAAATTTGGTCATGCATTTGAGCTACAGATTTTCAATGCATTAAGAATGATCAGTTGAAGTTGTTGAAAAACTTCAGAATGAAGTATGGAAGTTAAGAAACAGAAATCCATACAACAAAAATAACTCTGTTCTTCCAATTTCTAGTCAAACTAGCTGGATAATTCTCAGCATTTCCGGATATTTGTGTGGGAGAAGAGAGAAAATAAGAAAAATTCCTTGAGCCAAAGCTAAGTCAAGGAAACTGGACTATATTTAGCTTAGAAATTAAGACCTTAAATTCTGAGAAACCTTGGTGGTGTGTGCTAGGATGTGAAGAGAACCACCATGAAAGATAACTTGCTGTCTGATTAAGATCCAAGTACAAATCTGTATGCATTTAGAATTCATATAATGTTCCCCAGTCCTCATGAGTGTTGTAGTTCTAGGACATGGAAACAGTGGTAACTTGAGAAATGTACATTACTTTTTATTTGATCACTTCTGGATAAGTAGATTTTACCTTTTTGTTTCCTAACTGCATGCTTAGTTGTATTTTACTGTGAAAGATGCTGTTGAAAACATACTACACTTCTGCAGTGTTATCAGAAGTGTTCAGTACTGGAAGTGAGTGGGATTTCCTTTGCCTTTTCCATGCCTTCCAGCTGATGGGCGGAATTTAAGTCCCTATGGTGCACAAACAGATGGGAAAATGTTGGTCTTTAGTTTTCAGTCATCAGCGCTAATTCTTTTATCTTCTGAATGCATTAGTCAAACAGACTATGCCTGTCAAGCAATCTGTAATATGTGCCGTGACAGCCTTTTTTTTTTAACTCTACTGAAAATCTTTTCTCTGAACTGACTTTGCCTACATTCTGTTAGTTTAAGGAGGAAAATGCTTTATTCATGAACTAAATGATTACCAAAATGGTTGTGGAACTTTGATGATTTTAAAGTACTATTTTTGTTATTTGTGTGAAGTGATTCAATAACCAAGAAGTACATTTTCAAATACAATTGGGGATTTTTTTAGGTATTGGTGATCTTGTATATATGCAACTATACAATGTTTTCTTATGAACAGACACTGTACTGGCACATACTTCTATCCTTTCTTACCCAGCATTCCACAGAGATACATGCCTGGGATTTTTGGAGCACTATGAGGTTCTTTCTGCACACTGGCATGCACCCATAAATCCTAATATCTAGGCCATAAGAAATTAATTCTGTTTTGATGAGCAGTTAAGTTGCATATTCAGATTTTGGGGCCCTTTTTTGCAACATGGAACCCAGAAGTGCCATGAATTAAAGAACTTGTATACACAGAACAGCTGAAATACTTTACTTAGAGAAGGATGAGTGAATATCAAACTGCATCTGTATGATCATTCCTTGACTGGTTTAACATGTACCTATGATGGAAATAAGTGACTAGTAGTGGCATAACATAAATTTGTATTAATAAAAATGCTTCTATTTTAGAAATTATGTCAGGGTATTGACATAAAATTTTCAGCACTGCATTATCTCCTGATTTCTTGGAAGTGGTTTTTTTTGGAGATATGTGTTCTATCCTCTTCAGTTTACTTTATATGCCTGGAGGGTACTTAAAAGGCTCTGAATTCAGCTTGGATTCTGTAGGCTGTGTTGTCACAGACACAAGGGATTGAGCTTTGTGTTTGTGTTTTTATGATGTGGGTGGGATCAGGCATGCTGAAAATGAATTCAAACCTTTATTATATCACAAGTTAAGCTTATCCAGATGGCAGACAGTTCCTATTCTGTTTGAAAGAATAGTTTGGTGATGTGACAGGCATGGGTTTATAGACAGTAGCAATTCTTACAGAGTTGAAAGTCCTGGAACAGAACAAATATTGCAGACAGATGATCATCAGTATCTTTCTTATGTGAGAGGTGGAAACTCCTGCTGCAGGTAACCATTGATTCAAGGTTATGGAAGGAGTCCTGTAAATGGTGCACTGGGCCAGCCCAGTTTGCAGAACTGTGCTCTTTGCAAGACCATGTAAAAGAAAGTGAGAAGTTTTTCTACTTTTGTTAAGGGAGAATTTGTTTTCATGAGTAAGCCTTAACATGATGCCCTACTATGAAGGAAATGAGCTGAGCTGGAGGATTTGTTCCCTGCATTTTCTCTGTAGCTACACAAGCCCATGTAAGGCATGCATGCAACATTTCTTAGTGTACTTAACAGTTGTTACTTTGGCTTGAGATCCACAGATTTTAGTTCTGAATTTGTATGTATAGGTACGGAGTTTGGGTCCTTGTTCGGATTATTTTGCTAAGAGACTCTCTGGAAACAAAGGAAGAAAATACTTTCACTTTGGAAACTCGAGGCCCCTGTTTGCATTTCTTCAATACTTTTAATAGTTTGGGTTTCAATAAATACGAATTTATTGATGAAAACCTTTTATTTTGGAAAAGTTATGCCTAGGTCTGGTATCGCTTATGGTTGAGGGATGGTGGTGTTTTGATGTGGAACTTAACTAATTGCAAGTAAGTTAACCACCCAAGAGAAGCTGTAGTTTATTATTTGTAAAACATAGTATTTTGAAGCTCAAGTCATCAGCCTGGAGTTATTGAAATTCCCGTTTAATAAAGTATCAGTTTTGTCCCCCTCAGACTTCCGTGATGGAAATAGCCCTATGAAGAATGAAGAAGGGGATTTTATAGCCTTACTTTTGTACAGATGAAATTTCCACTTACTTGCTTTTCTTCAAGATGTATGAAAGGAAGGTGGTTGCTAGGGTTAGCTGTGTAGCAAATATCCCTACTTGGAGAATGATTTTCTATCAGACCCACCCTTGTCTTCCACAAAGGGAGTATGTTGTCTTTTTTTGTTTTTTCTTTTCATTTGGCAAGCTACATTATGGGTCTATAAAGCCAAAACTGAAGCTAGAACAGCTTTGAGGTGACTACTCTTTGCCATAGACTGTACTGAACTTACATATCTTTGTAGATAGCCTATAAACATTCACGATCTGTTTTTCTTTCTCTGTCAAGCCCAGAGGGACAAGGAGTAAAAGTAAATATTTAGAAATATATATCTTGCATGGTAGACTTCTAGTCCTGAATCAGCCTTTTTCACGGGTTTCTTTTGACCTTTCGTTCTGGAACAGGAATATTTTCTTTTTTCTGGATTGTACAGAAATTGGTTATCTATCTCCCAAATATCTTAAAAAATCTGTGGTGTCATGGGGAAGGGGCTTTCTTAAAGGTTTATGTGGAAAAAAGTTAAAATGAAAGTATTAAGACTGCAATCAGTGTTCTGAGAGACAATATTTAGATTTAGTAAAATAGTTTCTAGATTGTTCTATGCTCATAAAGAGAACACAAAAGAGATTACTCAGCTTGTGTCTGCCAGTTTTCTTCTTACTAAGCAAGCAAAACTCAATTATGATGGAAACAGGTAGGGGAACTGTCAGTGGAGGATCGATAATTGTAGTCACTAAAAACTTTTTTTTTTCCCCAGCTCTTCTAGTAGCTGTATTGTTATTTCTGTGAAATAATTTTCTGCCTACAGAAAATCTGTTGTTGAAATGAGTTGGAAGGAAGACATGTTTTTGAACTGAGAGCAGCTGCTCAATCTCACTTAATCTTTTATTTCATTGTCTGTGGTTTGCTAATGTGGTGAAGTCTTTAACTTTTTTTTTTTGAGCTTTGCCTTGAGAACTGTTCCTCATCTGTTCAACATTGTGAATTTGTGTAAAGTGGTATCCAGTGCTAATGACCTAAACCACAACACTGTGTAGAGCAACTTTATTCCTTTTGCTTTGTAATGAATGAGATTCAAACAAATCTAATAGGACCCACAAAGAGGAGCTAGCTAGATTTGTGGGATTTGGTATCTTGAATGAAAATTTATGCATCCATTGAGGTTAAAGAGCAAGATTGCATGGCACCTTGGAGCCCATGAGCATGTGGGATTTCCTGTATGTTTCCTTGCTCTCAAACAAATAGGTCATTATATCCTGATTACTGTTGCTTTCTTTTTAAGTGATTGTGTACTAAGGACTTTGGGAAGGATGTACTATTAGCACAGTGACTGTGGCATACACGAGAACATGCAGGGGTGTGTGTGTGTGTGTGTGTAAACCTTGGGTATCTTTAAATGAGCAAAACCTTTTCATGGAATTACTGTGAAAAAGTAGGTCAATAAAGAAGGGAAAAACTGAACTACTCATGTCACAGAAAGTGAAATGCTGCAAATGTTTTGTGAAGAACTATATTTAATCTTGGTCTGTGTCCATGGTTAATGACATTTTATAAAAAAGGAGCAGTTTGTAAATCATGTGGTTATATTTAAAAAAAAAAAAAATGAAAAAGTGAATTGTTCAGCTGTCAATGAAAAAAATGTTACCCTTTCCCTGCAGGAAATTGATGAACATAGATGACAGAATACTATGTAAATGTTTCTACATTTGCACGTATATAAGTGCATACTGTTATATGCATATGGAGTATGTGGAATTGAATAAAAATAGATTACTAATATAAGAATATAAATAGGTATAAAAAGGTCAGGTTTGGTGATGGGGTTGACAGGTGACTGCACAATTTGCATACAGCTAGCATATTGTAGAACAATTGAACCATTGTAAGAACTGTGCAGAAGCCTGTTATTAGGAGAAAATTTTGGTTTTTCGGGTTTTTTTCCCATAGCAACAGGTATATTAATTTTTTTTCAGTCTCTGTCCTTTTTTTTTTTTTTTTAAGATGTCCACACATATTCCTCAAGGTCTACTGTATTTCTGATTGCCTTCATAAAACCTCATGAAGCCAATGGTGGTAATCCTAGGTGATAAAAGCAGTTTCTGGGTCATTACTTCTGTATTAAAAATATTTTATAATGCACCTGGGACTTTCTACAGTATGAATAAAGCTAAATTACTTAGTTATTTCAAATATTTAAATAACCTGCATGGTCCACGAGTTCAAGAGAATAATTTAAGGTATGCAACAGAAGAAAGGATTTTAAGAATTTCAGTGAATCAGTCAGACTTTCAGGAATCTGAAACCTGTCTTCCACTTAAAGTGGATTGATGCTGGCTCTGGTTCAGAAAGTAGGAAACCTTTCTGAGCACAATGTTCTCTGGGTGCAAAACGTGTGACATCCTATCTGGGAAGGTAAGCAAGAGGTAGTACCTAGGCAGAGAAATGCCCAGATCTCTCCCAAGTCCTTGGGGAACTTCGGTAAGTTAGGAGTCCTCAAATAATGCCTAAACCCAATTAAACTGCAGTCCATATTGTTGTGATGGCATTGAGTTTCTGGACATACAAACTAGTGGTTAGAACTCTGTCCCTGAATATTGGAGATGGCTGGAGATGGCTGGAGAAGGTCTAAACCCACAGCTTTTCATATGGTTTTCACCTATCCTGATAAAGTTAGACTGCTGATACACAAAATATTGTGGATTTCAGAGAGACAGAAGAAACTAAATACTTTTAAATCTTTAAGTAAGGACACATTCCTCAGAATGGAGGTTCCTGGGCCCTTGTTCTTTTTTTTGAGTAATGGTAGGTAGATGTATTTCTCATTTGGCAATCATAAGTTGTATTGCAACACTGGACATAAGAAAAAATAGGAAGGAATATTGGCCAGATAAAAAATAGTGCAGAAGGAAGTTATAAGACCTTCTAAAAAATTAAATACTTAATGAAACATTTGCCCCTGTGCATGTTAAATTGATTTTAGAATTCAGTTAATTCTTAAAAAAGAAAAGAAAAAAGAGAGATTGAGAGATTGATTGTTTATTGATTGTTTGCTTCTGAGTTAATAGTATCACTAATTAGGCTTCCTAACTGTAGAATGTGGACTAAGCTCAGCTTTTAGCTTACCAGTGCGAATTTGGACATTGATCCACTGGATACAGCTAGAGCAACACAGTCTTAAGAGTTTGTGACTGCATATATACTTGGGTGCCTGTCCCAAGGGGCAAAGGGTAGCTTCTATAGGGACAGAGCACTGTAGAGGACTGTTTACATGTGATGAAGTTACTAGTTCTTGTAAATTCTTGCAAATCAAAATTTCCAGTAGTGCTTAGACTTCTAAGCTTCTTAGCTTAGAAGCTATTTGGCTTTTTCCTCATCTTCTGGAACATTATTTGGGAAGGAAGAGTTCAGCTCCTACAGCATCCTGTTAAGCAAAAGCAGTATTGTTCTCTCTGCTATCCTAAATTAGCTCCAAGTTTAGCTATACAAAGACGTAATCATGGAATAAGTTGTAGTGGGCATGTACATTGTATCATGTACTCTACACTGAATCTGAAGCTGTTCCTCTCTCTTCCACTGAGTGGCAAGTCATCTCAAACTGTATCATGTTTGCAAAAAATGTGGGTGTGCACATAGATTGGTACTGTGAAACTGTGCACATCTAACCTACCTCCAGCTATATTGCTCCTGAGCTCTTTAGCTAATCTTTCGGGTCACCACTTTTCCATATATGTGGAATTTAGCTATTCTACTCTGGTTTTCTGAAATGAAAACATTGAAAACATCAGAGATTCTACAGATAGGTAAATAGACAGAAATTAAAAGAGAATTAAAAAACGTGAAGTAGAGTGATCCTAATAAAAATTGAAGTGTTTTGAATCATCATTGCTGGAGCTAGAAAGGAAGTCCTTCATCCTTTCATTAGCCAAAGGTATTTTCTCTTTGGCAACAGGCTCAGATTTCTGATCATGTAGGGATTCTATGCAAATCTGGTACTGTCTATTCAGTTTTTATTGATCACCAGAATTCAATCTCTTTTGCTGTATCTACATATGGATGTCGTTCTGTATAACACAGATGCATTTCAGTTGCATTTTACATTCGGTGTATTTAACTAGGTGTCTTTAGGAACACCTGTAAAATAATATATTTAAAGATGTTCCGTCTGCAGTCTTTCTAAAACAGCAGCAATTTATCATTGCAGACAAATACTTCTCTCAAAAGTATTTTTGATATTTATGGGATATATTACATAAATTTTTGCAAAATATTTATCATTTTTATTGAGAAATTACTTGAGAATTAGGATGTGTTGAAAATAAGTAAGCCAGTAACTTTTCATATACATTGAGCACTGCATGCAGAATTCAAGTGGGTTGTATTGAAATGGAATAAATATGGAATAGCATTTAGAATATAAACAAGGTATGCATATAAATTTGGAAACTAATATCAGCAGCATGGGGACAGTTTTCCTCATGTTTTCTTTAAGAGTTATGAACAGAAACCTAAGAGCAAAGTAGGACTTTATTCAGATAATCTGAATTCCGTCTCTAGTCATATCTAGGTTTCTTATTGTTTGGCCTACAAGGTCGTATACAGAGCACTCAAGTTCGTTAGCACAGTTCTGGCCATCTGAATCTAAACTAAAAGTACAATATCCGTGATATTTGCTATCTGCGACATGTTCCACACTAGTGGTGTACCCCTGGTTAGTGGGTCCAGTCCTGTTCAAGGTCTTCATTACTGATGTGGGCAGTGAGTCAGAGCATACCCTCAGTAAGCTCACAGATGGTGCAGAGCTGGGAGGCAGGGCTGATACACAGGATTAAAAATGCCTATTATTAAGACCCATAAAATATTTCTTTTTAGAGCAAGATCCTGCTTTTAGATGTGCACCATTGTACAGAATTGCTTCTTTACTTAAATTCTGGGAGCTTCTCTACAACTGCTCCCACAACTTTCACTAAACTTGACCAAACTGTTTGGGAGCATTGCGAATATTTCTCAAGAAATTAATTAACATAGAACTACCCAATAAAAATTACTTGGAGCTGAGTAATTCCATGTTATGTCCTTCCTTCAGTGATATTACGTCTTAGAAATTAATTAAAAGTGCGCTGCTGACCAAAGTAATTATCCTACTTTTCCTGAATTTGGTATTTCAAAGGTCTTTTGGTTTCTTAACAAGAAAAAAAATCTTCTTCTGTCATTGCCTGGAGGTTATTTATGTGCAAGGAAAGATAGATACCTGCAAGACTTTGTGAATTTCTATTATATGCAAAGTAACGAGATACAAAATAGTTTTGCTTCCATAATTCTACCTTCACCAGCAAACTCTCATGGGTGAGTGAGTAGAAAGCAAAACAAAAATCATGCTTCCTAGTAGTAGGACAAGTGCAATAAATAGTTGTTAAACCATCCTCTAAAGATACTATGATCTTCAAATCCACTCTTTATTTGATTTTATATTGTCTTTTTGATTTTATCTGTCAGGAAAGAGAGTAGAAATTTGTTTTCATAGCACTATGAATGTAAGATTTTACACTTGTAAGTCCCCTCCATTCCTTTTCACTAAGCATGAGAGTCAGCTCCTCTCATCTAATCTCATTTAACAATTTGTAAGATATACATCTAATCTTAATTTGCTCTCTAGGCTCCCCTTACAGTCAGTGCAACAAAATAAGACTAGAAGAAAGTAGTGTGTTTTGTAGGAGGACAGATTATTTTGCTGCACAGGATATGGTCTAATCTGAAATGATTGAGACAGCTGAGGTGAGTCATTTTTGATGCCTGTCTGTCCCCTGGTCACTGTGATGGAAACTGAGATGACCTCAGACTAACAGTTCAACTTAACACCTTAGGTTTGGTGACAAAATACCTACATGAACTTGCTAGTTTTTCATGTCATATTTCACTCTGAGCCAGGAGCTGAGCCTGTTGCAAGTTTTTCTTTGATACGATACTTACAGAGAAAGCTCCTGAAAGAAGCAGTCATGTCTTCTGTTAATAATTTCATATTACATTTGACCTCTGCTGCTGTGGTTTTAAGGAAGGCAGTCCTTGGTACTTCTCATTTTTATTAGCAAACCTCTTTATCATACAAGCTGTTAAGAAAAGTAATTAAATTTACCTGAGGTCACTCTTATTTCATAATTCCTCACCATTAAAAGCCATAGAGAGAACATTTGAAATTAATTAATGTTACAACCTCTTAAAGAAGATACATGACAATTCACTAGTAATGTGACTTCTAGTGTTGTAATACTAGTAATGTAACACCAGTAATGTAAGCTTCCATATCCACCAGACATTTATGGTATTTTCAAGTATGAGAGCTTTCTTATTAAAAAAACCTAGGATTTCCCTTCATAGCATGAATTCTTACATTAACAATAGTTAATGTAGAAAATACAAGTTTTCTTATCATGCTGGTGGTTTCTTTTCAAGCTTCTCATGAATCTATTCATTTCACCACCCCTCACCCCCAAGGGCTCCTCTTAGTTCTTTGTCCTTTATATTGAATTTTGAATGAAACTTAGAGAAATTTCAGCCTGGCTTCTTTAGGCACTGCAGTTGAAATCATCAAGCTCACTTTCATTGTCTCCAGTTGGTGACAAATGGCAATTTTATTTAGCAGTGGATGATTCTCTTTGAGGTTCGATTGATGGATGAGACCAAAAGAGGTCGGGCCAGCTGACAAGGTTACCCAGACCAGCTGTCTGCCCATCCCTACTGCAGGGGTGTCTGTGCTGCTTGTCAGTCACCTTTCGAACCACTGCTGCTTGCTGTGGAGTGTTTTAAGGCAGACTGTAGTCCGTGACAGCTGACTTTAAAGTGCTGTGCTGCAAATGGCGGTGGTTCCAAAACTCACCGATGAGCAACTCAGACATCTGTGCAGGAAAGGCAGGCTGGACAGCTAGTGGGGCAAGAGTGTCAGCTGTCTCAAACAAAGCCAGCTTTTTGACATTCATGAGTCCTTCATTTTGTCTTTGCTTTTTTGTGTGTTTGGTTTTGTTTCGGGTTATAATCAGCCTGCTGTCTAAGAAGCCCAGCTTTGAAATGTTTTTGAATGGGATTGTGTAAGAACCCCAGTTGTGGTTTGAGATTTCACTACAAAAACCTAAAGTGCTTTTAATTCTTGTCTGTAGGCTGGAGCAAATGTGCTTCTGCAAGATGTTAATGGAAATATTGCACTTGATTATGCTGTAGAAGGGACTGAATCTAGCAGCATCCTTCTGATGTACTTGGAAGAAAATGGTAAGTCAGTCCTTCAGCTTTTGGAATGCTTTTATTGAAGATGTCATAAAAATGATAAGGATGTATACTGATCTGATGTAAGTCACACTAAAACCAATTGAACTATATTAGTTTGGGGATGAAGGGGAGGAAGATTATTTGGAACCACAAAAGTTTTCAGTGTGTTTAAATTGGAACAACTAACAAAGATTAATGACAGTTGTCATTGTCAAAACTGCTTTTGACCTCTTGTATGGAGATGTTAGAATGTAATTTCAAGGCAGAAAAACTGCAGCAATGCAGAAACTTTTAAAGCAACTAATTTAACTATCCAAGGACCAGGTTTTACATTTTGTTTCATTTCCCATGTATAGTCTCAGAGAATATTTTTTTGAGTGGCAAATAATGCTAAATCAATAAATCTTTGCAAATAATTTGAATGCAAATGCATACGATACTTTATCTCTCATTCAAAAATATTATTGTTGGTTGGGGTTCTTTAAATTGTGAAAATACTGTAGCTAGGTTTCTATTATGAATTATGCTTAATATGTTAGAGATGACAGGACTTGTATTGAAAAACTAGGTTTGTTGCTCATCAGTTCCAAACTTAGATAAGAGTTCTGAAGTGAGATTTCTAGCATTACTTTTCACTATGATAGGTTTTCTTAACATTGTATGTGGCTCATCTGAACACTGAGGAAAAGGCATTAAGAAAATATGATGAGCAATAACGTAAAAATGTGTATTTTCAACATTGCCTCCATGTAAGAAATCTTTTTTAACATAAACTAAGTTAAATTATATTCTGTTAATGAACACTTAAGGAAAGTGTCAAGGAAATCAGTGTCAGGTCCTATACTGCACACATCCAGTGTATTGCATGTTTTATAATTTTGTTTCCTCAGTGCATGGCAGTGTCTTCACAGCTCTGGTTTTGGATTTTTCTAATGGCAAAACAGCTATTAGCTTCTAAAACTTTATTGCTTTGAAAAACATAGATATTTGTTGTCTAAATGTTCCAAATACTTTGATTCATATTTAACAGGTAACATGCAAAAATTCTGTAGCATACAAGATATAGTCTGCTTATTTGCAGTTGTTAATACAGGTCTATCAGAAAATGTTTCCTCTTTCCTTGGCTTGTCTCTTTTTTTGTTTGGTTGCAAAATGAAATAGATTTGGAAAAAAAATTAAAAGATTGGTTAGTTTCTACAGTTATCAGTGGTATCTCTTTTACAGCAGATAGGAGAGGCACTATTTCTAATTAAACAGTGATTCTGTGAATGTGGGAAGTTACCAAATTGAAAAACTTAAACATTTTGAAGGTGACATCTGCCTCTACTAACTTTAGATAGGTAAGCTTAAGCTAATCATCCAGAGCTTATCATCAGTAGAGAGAAAGAGGAAATGCATGCATTGTTTCTTCTCTTCCTAACCTGGCTAGGTGAGGAGAACTGACTTCCAGGACACTTTCTTTCCTCTGACTAATAAGAACTTAAGTTGACAAATTTTAGGGTTAGACTGTTAGGATAGATCAATCCTACCCCTTAGCTGCAGTAGTGCACGAAAACCTGGCCTTTGGGTGATCAGTGTCAAAATGCCCATCAGCTTTGCTTGGTCTGCTAGTATTCTTGTAACAATAGACAGTTCAAAGTATCCTTATTCTGCACTTGACTTCTGAGATTTAGTTAATATCTACTGAAATATTTGTATAGCCTACCATGAGTCATAGTAATTGAGGAGGAGATTCTTGAAGGAAATTAAGCTGTATGAATAACTATGAATTACTTTGAATTTCCCAGAGTAAATGTTTCTCCATGGATTGTTTTGGTGAAGTTCTCCTCATGGCAGTAATCCCCATGCACACCTGCATATGAATATCCCAACACAGGGCAATGTCAGGACCGAGTCTCGTTATACAAGATTAGCTGATCCCGTTGTCAATACCGTCTTTGGCCTGTGGTGTTGAGAAACACCCACCCATAGTCTGACCCTTTAATAACAATGTGTAAGGAATATTTTGCCATTCTCTGAACTTCCCTGCATTCCTAAACTGTTTTCATAATATTCTCCATTCAGCTGTGCAGCCTGGTTTACAATGTTAAGAAGAGATTCGTGTGTAGAATAGACTATACTCTAATCATTGCCTGTAATTGCAGAGTTCATGGAGAAATGTAAAATTAGGCACCTTATGGCTCAGCTAATGAGAAAACCAGAAGCTATCAATTTAGTTCGATGAAACAAAGCAAGATTGGAACAAGTAGCTTTGAAGCCACAGAAAACTTTGTTAATTGGGAACATCAGAGTTCTTAGAAGTCTAGTGTGTATGTAATTTCTTAAAGATTTCACTACTGTGGTAGTTCCCTGTATCTGTTTAATTTCACTACAGATCTTAGTGAAAGAACTGCTCTTCACTTTTTGAAATAACCTAATTTACTCTGCAGAAAGCCTGGAGCCATAAGTGATAGCAATAGCCTTGGATGCCTTTAATGATTTATATATTTTAAAACAGTTACTGGAGTTAGTTCTTAGAGTTCTGATTGTAAATGATTTGTTAGGGCACAGGAGTGCCACAAGTACAAAATACTGTAATCATCTAGCAACTGCCAGAAAGCTTCCATATACACTTTACTGTTATGGAATATAACATATGAGGATGTTAGATGGAGATTTTATTACTGAAGTCTAATGAAATTATTAGTATTTCATTAAAATTTCTCTTTTCCTGTATAGAAATTAGCTTTCTCTTCTGTTATGTTATATAAATAATGTTACATTGTACACTAAAAATAATTATTGACTGAAGAAAGCAATTAGCAGACATCAGTTACCCAAGAGAACACAATTCGAGGTACATATCCCCTGTATATGAAGAGCATTGTTTCTGTTGGGTAATAATTCTGATATATTGTAAGCTTCATTTAAGATAACCCTAATCGAGGATGGAAGGGAAAATACAACATCCTGTTTCATGTTTAGGAAGGTGAAATATCTTAACTGTATGATATTAGATCGTGTCCAAGGGGCACTCAGAAGCCTAGTGGGCTCATGAGCTCAAGGACTTTATTTGGGTTGATTTATCTAAATCAAATGTCTGGTAGTCACTCTGTAGCAAACCCTTCTTAGAGCAAAAGAGATGTTTTGAAGGTAGGCATCTGTAATGAGGCATGTGAATTAGGATCTGAACTGCCTGCTTCTTCCCATGTGCTATGAAGGGAGCCCAGAATGGCCAGCTGAGACACTGAAGTCTGCTATGCAGGATGACTGTTAGGATATTTAAATTTACAGGTCTGTATGTAGGTGCCTATTCAGCAGTCTATGTTCCTATCACCAACAGTGCAGTTTTAGGAAATGCTGACTATAGAGAGCAGAAGGGTTATTAATATGACCAGCCACAAGGAAAACACCTGTAAAAGCTGTTAAATCTGTTCTGTGCCAAGATGTTGTTGGTTTTCTGTGTTGCTGGTGCTCTGGTTTTGCTATGAAAAGGAAGTCATGACATTTAAGGACTTCAGCATCTGCCAAGGCAAGGCCACCTGAGAGTAGGCCAGGTGGGACTGGAGATTCTACTTCTTTATAGGCTCCCTTCCAGTGCTAAGCCATCTTTATGTCATTTCATTTTGTTTTCATTTGAAATTTTCTTTGTTGCCACTTCCACCTTTAGCTTCATATTCATTCATTGTTTACTTTCAGGAAGTGTCTCCCTTCAGAGGTGAAATGAAAATAATAATGTAAAAAGGTGATTTTTTTTTAAATTCACTGTTTGTCCTGTTTTATTTTAAACCTGATTGATTGTTGGAATGAACAAGAACTTCTACCCAGCACCTTCCATAGCCTTTATTTTGATTAATAACAGCTTTATATTATAAGGCAAATCTTTTGATTCATTAATGTTATTTTAAAACTATCAAACTTTAAATGACTGCCAATGTATTCTCTGTTTCTGGAGGCAGAATGTTCTATTGTAGAACTGTGTCAGCGAAACTGTGATCATGGCATATGATCTTTGTTTCCTCCTTTTCCATTAGCCTGTTTTAAATATTTAATACTTTGAGGAATGCAACATTTTTGTTTATTTCCTTACTTGATATTCAGTTGTATAGTGCATTTCATGACTCAGCTGTAAAATAAAAATGATTGACAGACAGTTCTTGGTTCTGTATTTGCCAAGTCACAGGAGGTGACACATTGACTGTAATTAGTTTCCAAAAAAAGAGTTGTTCTCTTTTGTCCTCCAAGATCTCAGGCTTCAGTTTTCAATAGGACAACCATGCATTCCAAGAACATCAGCTTTGTTATTTAATCTGAGAAAAGAATATTTGGACATTTCCATCTTTTTTTTTCCTTGGTTTTTTTTAAAGAACTGTCTACGTATCACACGCATCTGAAAGCAATTTTAATAGCTTTCTTGTCTGTTGTGTAGTGAGAGTTTCATGTAGTAGCAGATCATTACAAAAGCAAACGAAAACCATCTGTTCTGATTTTATTTTTTGAAGAATGACTACATTTAAATAACATATCTACCCAAAGGTACAGATGGTATTTCTTTTTCTAGTGTGACACAGGTACAGAAGAAAAAATGGGTATTGCTTTTCTGCAAAGTATTTTACACAGTATTATTCACTTTCTGTGGGGGCAAATTAATTTAAAATAGCTGGTTGAAGGTTATTGACCTTTGATGGTAATAGAGATTTCATGCACTTTAAGCAAAATCTATTATGCTATTCCAAGCTGGGGGAATAATGGGTCTGTTTTGTTCCCTGAATATTAAAAGGATCATATTCAGGTGTCTCAGAAAACTACATATAGAGCCAAAATCATGTGCAAGCCCTATCCATGTACGTGGTTTTGTATGGTTTAAATCAATTAAAAGATTGCGCAGATTTTGCAAATATAGACCACGGTTTGTTAAATTCTTACCAGCAAGGGGGATTTAACCTTACTCTTCAGCTGCAAAATAGAAGAAATAAATTTATTTTTCTGCCTTGCAGCAGCAGTAAGTAGAATTTAAAAAAAAAAGAAAAAAAGAAGCTACGTGTTAGTACAGAATCCTACGCTGAAGACAGTTTTTAACATTAGCCAGAAATAGCCTACTTGTAAATTACTACAATAAGGAGAATTTCCCTGAAGTCAACAGTTAACAACATACGGGGAATGACACGTGCAGGAAAATCTGATTTAGAAAAGTCATGGGCAAGGATTAAGGAATAATTTACTGCAAACCTGACACTTTACATTAATCTGGAATGTGATAGGAAGATATACCAAAAAATATTTTTGATTTAAACTGTAAGTTAATTTGAAGTTATCTATAAAATCTGGTGCACTAAAAACTCCCACACAGCTGCTCACCCATTCCCTTCCTGACAAGGGGAGCAAGATTGCTTGCCAGTTACTGTCACAGGCTAAACAGATTCAGCTTCTTGAAAATTGTCAACTGGAATAGGTTCAGGTAGTGAGAAACAGAAAGACAAACATTAGAACAGCACTTTTCCTCCCCTTTTCCCAGGCTTCACTCCTTCACTCCAAACTCTTCTACCCTCACAAGCAGCACAAGGAGATGTAGGGGAGCTCGAGTCAGTACATGTCAGTCTCTCTCTCTGCCCATTTTCTTCTTCACACTTTTCCTCTTCTCCAGTGTGGGTTTTTCACAGGTATGGAGCTCCTTCAGGAGTGTCTGTCTGCTTTGCCATGGGTCACACTTGGCTGCCAGGCTCAGCTGCGTCCTGCGGAGGGTCTGCTAGAGCTCCCGGGACAGCCCCTGGCTCTCCCTACACAACCTGTCCCTGCAGCCCCACAACGGCCAACACTTGAACAATACATCTCCTTGTGTTCTTCTCAACACTCTGGCACTTTTGTGAGAATAAGATCAAAATGAAAATCCCAGTTGTGTGTATTTTTCATCATGTTTGATTGTTATTAGTTAAAAAGAATAAATGTGTACACCAAAATGTTTTGTTGTTGAGGTTGTGCTACAGAAACCCTTAAACAGATCTAGTAATCCAACAAGGGGAAAAAAATCTTAGAGTTGCTTCAGTGCAGTCAAGAAAAGCAACTTTATTTTTATTGATATAAATCAATATAATTTCAGAAAAATACTGGTCTAGATTTTAATATTTAAAACTGTTTCACAGACATAAAGGAATTATTGCTAGTATACTGCAGTAAGAACTGACTAAAATGCCAACACATACAGATTGTTAGCACTAAAGATCAGTAAGCTTCAGCTAAAACTAAATCCCCTGGTATATTTTCTGTTTTAGAACTGTGTGCACCATGATCTCAATTTATGCTTACAAATTTTCTTTCAGCAGTATTGATGCAGTAGGTTGAAAGAAAAATAGGCAATCAAAACCAAACAGCCTCAGGGTTGCTCAAAGTTTTTTCACTTTGATTCTTGTTGATTGGGAACCACCTACCCATAAGATTATCACACACAAAAAATCTATTTTCTGCAGAGAGCCTGAATAATTGATGGTAAGGGGTTAGGTGTTTGTATTGCCACTAAGAACAGAGGAACAAATGAAATGTTTCAGTAGGTCCTTTCAAAAAATGAAGCACATGGAAAACATGACACATTTGAAAATGTCATAGCTGAGAATGCTCATCTTCCTTTGGCCTTTGTGTTTTCTAATGTAGGTGTGAATAAGCTGCCTTAATTTTTAATTTTTTCCAGTTTTGGGGGGGCTGACTTTGAAGTCTTAGATTCCTCATAGTATTTTTATGCTTCCAGCATGTTACCCATATGTTTCTATCAAAGTGAAAACCTTTAAATTCACTGACTTTTGACACTGAAATGAACATTTTAAATTATAGCCAGTAGTTTATGATCTAGTTTTCTAACAGATGCTAGAAGGAAAACAGGCATCTCCTTGACTAATAGGCTTTGCTAAGATTTGAAAAAAGATTGTGAAGAACAGTTGAAACTGGGGATGCCCTTTCAGTATCCTTTCAAACAACTTATCAAGACATAATCTAATTCATTACCATCAAAAGCATATTTTCACTTTTTTATAGAATACTTGAAACTATACCTTTATCAAATCGGAAAAAAATGTCAGTGCCCGCAGTGCACCTTCATGCCCTGCGACCTCTCCCCCACCCCTGCTCCCAGAGGCTTGGCTGCCTGTGCTCAAGGTCAGCTATGATGGCTTTGTGACCTGGGAGCTGTCAGATGGGAAAGAGGTAAGCTGTGAGGCAAAGCTGGGAGCAGCACTGTCATGATTTTTCACCCATCCTTTGTCTCTGGAGCCACATTTAGTCTCAGGCCCTTGCTTGAGGTAGTCCTGTGCCCAGCCATGATCCTTGCTGACCCTAACCCTGGACCACTGACTTGACTCCTTGCTTCATCTGATTTACCTGGATTTGTTGCTAGAGGCTTTTTTGGCAATCACAGGACTGCTGTTGGCCCTGATTCCCATCACCAGACCTGCTCATTTTTCATTTTTGGGTACTGTGGGACTGTGCCCTGGTCAGCGAGGATGCTGACCATCCCGGCCTGTGTTCACCCTCAGCTCCTGTCTCCCTTGCATGTGTTGAGTAGCCTGCTTTTACTGCTCTCTCACAAAAAAATAATTAACTATAACATATTAAAACCTTGCAGTAAAATCTGTAGTGTAGAAATACCATCTGTGATGATCTCATTTCAGACATGGTATTTACCACAAGTAGCTGCAGACAGTGATATACTTTTGCTTCTGTGTTCTAGTATTAATATTACAAATAAAATAATAAACATGCAATACATATCCACAAATGAATGCATTAATATTAAGCCTTGAGATTGTGCCAGTCTTTTGAAATAAATTACAAAAAATATTTTTGTTTTCATACAAGTTAAGAGACAGTTCACTTAACTAATTTTAGCTGAAAGGATCATCAATGTCCTTATTGTGGAAGAGAGAGGAATAAGAGCATGTTCACTAGAGTGGGAGAACTGACACTCTGATATCTACATGAGGAGGAGGTGGGAACTTCAATTCTGATAGCATATTCAGATTAGAAGGAAATAAACTTTATCAGCCCAGAAAGCAAACTGTGCCTTGGACTGCATCCAAAGCAGCGTGGGCTGCAGGTCAAGGGAGATGGTTCTGCCCCTCTACTCCACTCTGGTGAGACCCCACCTGCAGTGCTGTATCCAGCTCTGGGGTCCCTAGCATGGGAAGGACATGGACATGTTGGAGCGAGTACAGAGGAGGCCACTAAGATAAGCAGAGAGATGGAGCACCTCTCCTATGAGGAAAGGCTGGGAGAATTGTGCTTGTTCAGCCTGGAAAAGAGAAGGTTTTGCAGTGACCTAGTTGCAGCCTTCCAATACTTGAGGGGAGCCTATAGGAAAGATGGGAAGAGACTCTTTACATGGGCATATAGTGACAGGACGGGGACAATAGTTTTAAACTGAAAGATAGTAGGTTTAGATTAGATATTAGAAGAAATTCCTTGCTGTGAAGATGGTGAGGCACTGGAACAGGTTGCCCAGAGAAGCTGTGGATGCCCCATCCATGGGAGTGCTCAAGGCCAGGTTGGATGGGGCTCTGAGCAACTTGGTCTAGTGGAAGGTGTCCCTGCCCATAGCAGGGTGGTTGAACTAGATGACCTTTAAAGTTCCTTCCAAACCAGTGTATGAAACTAAACATGCTTCACTAAACATATGTAATGATATCTTTAAAGGCAGACAGGCAAAACCCTCCAGCAACAATCAGATGGTACTGCTGCAGTGAGTTAGAGCTATAGGCCTCAGTAGTTTCACAAGTATACATTCTTTTGCAGAATCTGAAAATATTGGCTTCTCTTCTCACACAGTAAATGTTGCTGGCATGTATCTGTTTGTATACTGACCTTTGAAAATCAGATTCACATAATGCCAAGCAATATGCACAAGGGCTATTGAACAATGTAATCTCACAAAAATAATGCTGTTCACAAAGATATCTAACAAGCAGCCAGAAAAGTCTTTCTAAAACTTTCAGCAAATAAAGTAATGGCTGCATCTGAGTATTTCAATGAATGAAAATCAGTATTTAAAGAATTGTACCATGACTTTTTTCTTTTTGAACATGTCTATCATATTCCACGCTGCAGAGAAGAAAAATACAAAATCTAAACCGTGGTATCCCCTGAATTATAGAAGAGTAGAAGAGGCTCATCATACATGGGGTGAAAAGAGCCCTGCATCTACAGCTCTGTGCAGGAAGGGCAGATATAGTTAAGAGTGAGAGAAGACTCAAGTATGAGGAGAGAATGTCTTCTCAAACCTGTTGCAAGTTTTTAATGTACATTTGTGTTTGCAAGACAAGATGCTGTTGACCTCTCCTTAAGAATGTTAAGCCCATTGGAGAATGAGACCTGCATGTTACAGCAAGAGTGGCTGCTGGGGGTGTGTGCAATGGGTGCAAAGAGTGCTTCAGTGTTTTGCTTTGTACTGGTCCCAGGAATGTGTGTTCCCCTTGCATGCTTCTTCCTACTGGACATTTGTGAGGAAAATGTGCTTAATAGCAATCCTCAGTTCTGTTTGCCTTGTATTTCTTTATCACTGAAACTTTTGGAAAGTTACTTTTGAATTATTTATATGAGGTTTTTCTATTCCTTTTGGTTGTCACTTCTATAACCATATGCCAGAGAAGCTGAGACAGCCAAAGCACATGAAATGGCCTTGTCAGGTGTTTTTCTTAAAACAGCGAGAGGTAATTTATTTTGTAGCTTTTAGGTTATGCTCCTGCCTGTCATCAGCACTGATACTCATCGCCAAATGTGTGCCCTGTGCGGTCACTGCTGTTTTAACTGTTCCTTCTCCATCTTGTCTCCTGCAGAATTCCTGAGTGTGTAGCTCTTCTGATTTTACAGGGTATTTGGAGTGTTTTTTCCATCATATGCCTTTTTTTTTTTGACTTTCCATTTTTTGAAATGTGAATCCGTTCCCATAGTAGATGCCAATGTGTTTTTCTCCCTGTTTTTATTCATGCTGGCTGTCATCCCATTTCAGCTGAATATCTAAACCGCATTTCCCCTTTGAAAAGCAACGTGAAGGTCATTCTTTGATTCAGGTGGTGAGAATTACTCACTGCATGAGTAGCATTTTGTTGTTCCATCTAAATTCCTGGAAAGTATCACTCCCTGGGGAGGGAGAACAGACTGCCCAGAATTATGAACTTGATTAAGGGAAAGCACTTATTGACAAGGTCTCCTTGTTTGAGCCTTAGAGAATGATACATGTGCATGCTTGATAAATCTGCTTCTCAGCTCCCCACTAGAGAAGTCTTTGCTCGAAGCCTAATAGCTCATGATTTCTTGGAATTCAAAACTACACTTCTAAGACTGCAACTTATTTTTACATGTTTTCATTACATTTTTTGGAAAAGTACTGAAAGGGAAACTCTATGGTTTCTGTAGCATTTTCAAACCTACTCTGGATATTTAAAAAGTGAGGTCTGTGGTACCATATCGCTTTGGTACTCTTCCCTGGCTGATTTACTTGTACTTGTTTAATGAAATATGTATCATTCCTTTATACAACTATTAGTTTGAAGCCAGTAAAGCTGTCTTGAATAGTTTTCGGATTCACACAGACTGTGACTTTTGTTGCACTGTAGCATGGTTTATGTGCTTTCTCTGAGCTGATGGCTGCATTACATTTAGAATACAGTTACAACTGAATGCTTTTCTTGATTTCTTCTTCAACATGAGCAGAGTTAATCTTTCAACGGCCAGGCTTTTTGTGGCCCCAGATAGGTCAGACCAAGTTCTGTAAAAGGCAACTTACAAGGAGTAAGGATCAATATTTCACTGTTAATATAAGAATGTTAATTCTCTATGTTAATTCTCTGATGGGGTTGGGTGTAAGTCAGTAGTAAATTACTAGAAAAGGCTGAGTGGACTCAGCTGGCCTCTGCCCTCAGCCTGTAGGCATTACTGTAATTTACGTTAAACATGATGAAGGAAACAAACTGATAATAACTGTGCTTCACTCTCAGTATTTTTTTCTTATTTTTAATTTTTTCTTTCTGGGAAAATCAGAAACTGGTATTTCTAATTTGTGGATTGTGAACTTAGTTTTCATTTTTGAGTGTCTGAAGTATTCTCAGACAACAAAGGTAGTACATTAATTTCCACCCGTTTCCTCTCTCCTTGAAACCAAAAAGTTCTAATTGTTTACCAGACATATCAAGAGGAAGAAAAAATTGACATAAGTTCTGTCTGCAGTACTTAAGTATGACTGCCTTCATCAGGTATAAAATGCTTCATATATTTTTAAACTCTAATCTTTCTTATCTGAGAACATTAGAAAAAACTGCATCTGGACCAATGAAGTTTCATTTTATCTGCTCAGTCTTCAATGTTGTATGCTTAAAATGTTAAATCAGCACTGCAAATGATAATTAATTTTGGATGTATATTGTCCTTAGGTATTTGGGAGAGTTCTGTCACTGGGACAAGAGTGTTGAACCATCAATTTACTGTTGCAAAAAGCAGGAAATAGGTAGAAACAGAAAGGAGAAAAAAAGATTTAATTGACAACATGCGGCAGTGGTAGTCTGTAAATATCATCGGGGGGTTTCAAATCATTACTCTGAAATGTGATGAAGGCATAAAAGCTTTAATTCTGACAAAATACATTGATTGTTAGGAGACACAGAGAACATTCTGTGAAATTTGCATTGTGTTCTGGTCTACCAACTGTCAGGCAATAGGACGTGTTAAACACATTCTCCTTTGGGGGCATTGTCTAATTTTATCTATCAGTATCATATATATGTGTAGCTATAGCTATAAATATATATATACACGTATGTGTTTGCCTAAATTACATTCACATGAAAGATCACAGGGTTAATCCAGATGCAGAAAACGTAATTTTATCCATGTCATGTTTGCATTTGTGTTTTACATTTGGTGTTCTTTAGTATCATTTAGGTGACAGAAGAGAATAGGAAGACAGTGCTCACACTGACCATTTCACTTCAGAGCTGAAACTCTTACAAGTGTTGCAGGCAACAGAACATAAAGCAGTGTGTACAGCGGCATGTTAGAAAAAAGCAATATTGGAATGCTTTGATGAGCTACATATCGTACACCCATCTATACAAGTTCCTGCGCAGTTTAAAACTGAGAAACTCAAAATATTATTTTACCCTGAAACATGCTTTAATTGTTTTCGTAATGTAAAGAACTTCAAGAACTGTTGAAGAGAAAATGTTAAGTTTAATACATATTAATTAAATTAATTTCTAGTTTGTCATTTTTCAGCTCAGTGACAAATGTGGAAGAGAAACGAAAGCTCGTTTATTCATATGAGTTTTTACTATGTCATGGCCAGGACAGAGAGGAAAAATTTTTATACTCACATGGAGCTAGAAGCAGAAGAATGAAGCCCGGAATTTTGGTTTTTTATTCCAATCAAACCACAGCCAGTTGCTAATTTAACCATTCCACACTTATGTTGTATCCTGTTACTTATTTTAAACCTCTTCAGACTGCAGACCATGCTTTCTTTTGGTTATAGACTGCATTACTTATCTTCTTTTTAACACTGTTCTTTGACAATTGTTCTTTCAGTAGCAGTGCTGACATAAGCAGTCCCATAACCTTCATTCCTTTCATCCCCTCCCATTTGTTCCTACTGCCACACCACATTTCCTCTTGGTTTATGAGGCCTTGAAATGGTCTAGGCTCAGCTGGAGAACTAATCCCTGTTAAAAATAACCCAGGCCCAAAAAAAAGTGTTGAGTTTTAATGTCATTTGCTTGACTTCACAATCTCTCAAGCAGTTGAACCACCAAATTTGAGGGACTGGTCTGGGTACTGTGATGTATATGCAGGGCTGAAAGAATGCAACCGGGAAAAAAATTAATTAAGTAAGTCCCAAACACTTGAGTGGCTTCCTTAGATTTTTAAATTATTTTCCCAATCACAGCTATTTCACACTCCCAGTGGGTTTCATGGTATTGCAGCTCCTTTACCTGCAACTGCTCTTGCAGTCAGTAAGAGATCAGGGCGGTTTATTGGATATTGCTCGCTGACTTTAAATCATACATGTATCAACTGATAAAAATAGGGTTAAACTTTTTGGTAAATGTAAAGGCTCTAAAGATATACACTAAAGTCTAATTAAATGTTGATTAGGCTTTTAAAAACCCAGAACATCTCTGTCAATGAATAAAATAGCAGAAGGTTTTATCCTTCCCTTTTTCCAGGTGTAGAGCTGAATTCCTTGCGCCAAATGAAGATCCAGAGAGCTGTGACAATGCTTACAGATGTCCGACAGCTCATCTCAAGTGGAGGGAGCGTGAATCAAAAGAATGATGAAGGAGTCACCCTGGTGAGTAGGAACATTTAGTCACCACCCTGAGAATATGCATGTATTGCAACGAGTTCAGCATGTTTGCAAGGCAATTCTCTTAAGATGGAAAATAAACCAAGAGTTTGGTTCTATCTGGCCTTTTGAAAATAGATGTATGTCAATTCCATGCATAATGTAGATTTTAAAATAGGGTAATGCAACATCTTAATGACAACTATTTTGCTCCTGGCCAGTAAATATGTAACATAAAGATTAATAGCAAAAATATTAACACCATAGTTTAAAGCTGCAGGAGATACTTGTGGTCTCTGACATTCTGTGTGAGAGAGGGGCTGAAACTTCACTCTGTGATCCCTGTTTATGTCTCCTATCTTCTGGCTGAGCCCAACTAAAACACTGTTTCATGTAGCTATCCCATCTTGATTCAGTGTATTGAAGCATTCACCATATATGCAGACAAGTACCCCTACTCCCAAATTTGCATGTTATTTGTAGTCACTGGATTTCATTATACTTTTTTCTGCAAATAGATCTTCTATCCCTTTGTTTTTTCAGGACTTCTACTTCTTCAGCTCTCAAGTAATTCTAAATTAATTTCCATAGCATGTCTGTGGAATGTTCCCTTTGCATATAAAATCTTCAACACTATTACCAATTAATCATTCGATCAATAAATAGTAAATTAGGAGCATTAATATATTGAATAACTTTTTTAAAGTACTTTGGTTTATTCTGCAAATACTGTACTAATATAATTAAAACACCAATGATTACTATCATTTCTGCATTTGCATTGAATTACATTGCATGATTCTGAATTAATATACTGAATCATTAATATTCCATACTTTAATACCTATGAAGTGTTTAAGCTATATCCCAAAAAAGTGATCAGCCTCATATCTGCGATGATTGAATCCAGCCAGTGGTTCTCTCTAGAAACAGAGCACTGTGACTTTTGAGGTGGCCACCCCAAGGCAGTTAACTGTTTAAAAACAGGAGGAAAGCAGGGAAAGGGTGGGAAGAAACAGCAAAAGTTTATTTCATAAAAGCATTAATTTACCTTCCAGTTTTCTGATATTTTTATCTAAGCTGCTAAATCACATAGCTATTGTACTTAACTTTGCTATTTTAGTCAGAATTGTCTTAGTTAAACTGAGTTATAAACTTAGATAAATCTTACTGTATAAAACCTTTTCTGTAGTTAGCTGGAAATACATTTCTGAAAGATGTTTAGCAGAACTGTAAATACTGGAGAAAAACATTGTGGATACTTTGTTTTTTTGCTGTTTGCTTAGTAGAATGTTGACAAAAGGGATACTTTTGTCATGAACAGTTTTCATGCTGATCTCTGACTTTTTCAAGAAGTAGATACAAAGTAGGTAATTTCGCTTTTCTTTGAGATTTCTATTATGTGAAACTTTTTTGACAAACTGGTGGAAAGTTCAGACTTTGTTAAACAATTCTCTCTTTATTCATGGGTGTCAAGTCAGCAAGTCTGTCATAGCTGTGTGTATATCAGAGGGTTCTGGGAACAGTGTTTTGTTCCTCTGCATCTATCTGTACAAAAAAGACAAGTATCTGTTTTAAGTCTCAAATCAGGTTTGTTTTCTCTTGACAGAATACATATCTAAGTCCATGTGTAAGTTAAGATGAATCAAGCAATAAATTATTGTTGTAAATATATAAATACACACATTTTCATAGATTCATAACACCTACATTTGTGCACATGCAATACAGACAGACAGCATATTTTGTAAAAATAATTTTTCTGTTGAGTTCTCCTGTAATAGTTCTTCTTTGAAAGATTTCAGTCATAAAATATTTCCTATGAGCTTTTAAACTGCTTAAAAATAGCACTTGTCAAGTTGATGTCTGAATAGAAAATGTAACTTCTGTTGAAACACACCCTCCCTCCACCACGAAGCTATGTCAAATTACAGGAAAAATTTGAGGGTTTTCTACATTGGAAATCATCGCATGCAGAATCAAAGTTCTGCACCCAGGGGAGGTTTGCACCCTTTCCAGGGGAAGATTTTGAGTGAGTTGTACTGTATTCCTTCCCTGTGCATCAATCATGTTCATGGTGAAAACTTTATGCATACTCTGCATGTGCAGCTGAACCAGAAATAGCAGATAAAGCAAATAATACCCCAGACTCTCATTTTAGTGTCTCCTATTCTTACAGTGAGTTTGCAACTACACAGTTGTAGTAACTGGTTTATTGCAAGACCTTTTTATTGTCATTATCCAACCATTTCAATTAAGAAAAATAATATCTTCAGCTAACAATGATTTGAGGAGAAAAAGTCATGCAGTTGGGCTGTGTGATTTGGGGATACAGGTACCACTTATAATCTCACTTCTCACTTTCTGCAATATTCCTATGCCCTATTCTTACTGACCAGTGTGAGTATTAAGTCCTTCTAACTGGGGATGAGCAGTTATATTGTGCCAAATTCCAAATTCAGATCTTGTCCCTGTTGTTCCCAGAAGTGAAGGGAATGTTTGAAATCAGCAGAGGACTATGGGAAAGTAAAGACCACTAAACTGTAACCTGGATCAATCTCATCATATGAAACACTTGCCTCAACAGTTATTCACTACGTATAAGAAACAATTTCCACCAAAACTTGCAAATCACAGTTTTTCCCTGATGTAGGATTCCTTATTGCATTTTCTTCTTTTACTTGATTATTACGAGAGAAAATAATTTTATTGCCTTATTATGTCTTTGCCTTTTTCTCAGTTCACAAGACCTGTTTGGTATTATATTGTTTTATATTTATTGTGCATACTTGCTATTTGTATTAATTAAATAAAACTCCAACATGTATTTTGGGTTTTTTAATATTAAAAAAATCTCATTCTATAAATAACATATAGTGGAATTGATTGCTGATATAAATGCCAAACACATATAGAGCCTTAAATAATAATACATTGCAAAAGATAATGTCCAACTCCTCATAACAGCCATGAATAAAGATATTTTTGAGTTTCCTTTTTCCCTTTCTTGCCATTACAGTTTTCATAGTTTATCAGTCTTACTGTATTTTCTCCTCAGACTGACAAGCCATGAGCAAACACAGCTACCTTTGAAGTTGTCCCTGCTTTGGCAGCAAATTGTGCTACTTGACCTCTTGAGGTTCCTGCTGACCTGAGTTTCTCTCAGTCTGTTACTGAATTTTCCACCCTTCTCCTTTTCCACTTTGGCTCTCAAATGAAGTTTAAAGATACAGAAAATCAACTAAAATTATTTAAACAATTACCAATTAAAATAATTAAATATCTAGGGAATCAATGCAAGGATAGGAAATAAAATCTCTGTGGTTCAAAACTGAGAAGGTATTTTTGTCACTAATTTCATGCTGCAGTTGCAATGCACGTGGTTTGATTATGTGTTAATGAACTCCTTTTGGAGTAGTGTCACCTTAAATCTGGGATATTTCAACTGTCTCAAAAAAAAGTTAGTTTTAGGCTGAAAGAGAGCTCAAGATCTGTTGAAATGTCTTATTCTTTCTGGGCTCATGAAGTTTTTGAATGTGTTTGAAAGGATGTTTGCTTGAAGTTATATTAAAAGTGATAGACTAGATTGTTTAGTAGTTCACAATAAGCTAAGATGATCTTTTCTCTGGTGCATATTGTTTATAAATGCTAAAAAAGATTCTGCAGTGGTTTTCTAGTCTGTAGTTATCACACGTACATTTTGTATTAGCTGTAACTGTGATTTAGTAAAGATATGCAATAGCACACCATGGATGAGTTCTTTAAACTATTAACATATGCAAAATTTAACTTTTGTATTGCAGCTGCATGTGGCCTGTGCTAATGGGTACAAGAATATTGCATCTCTGATACTTGATCATGGGGCTGATCTCAATGTGGTGGATAATGAGTACTGGACACCCCTACATTTAGCTGCAAAGTATGGACAGGTAAAGCATGATTTTTTCACCTACTTCTCTTTTCTTTTTCATAGTCTTCGGTAGCAATAGCGAATGCTTCCAAGTCAGGGAGACTATTCTTATTTTAATGTAAAGAACTTTCCCATTCGTGTACTACAGAAGGCATCTCAAATGACAGAGATCATTTGAGAATGAACCTTGTAAAGCTATCAACCCAATACAGCTCAATCTACCACCAGCAACAGTTTGTCTACAGCAAAAATTAAATTTGCACTGAAATTTGAAAGGAAGACAAAGTAAACACATTGTCTGTTATTTTTTTGCAGTGTGATGTCAAAGTTTGTTTAGCTAACTTTTTTGCTGTGAATAAATGTCCAGGATTCACATAGCAGTTGCATTCAAAGTTTTTCAGTGACTCAGTTGTGGAGGTGTGTCCTAGGTTTGGAATTTGGAGGCCATGCCTAAACATGACTTGTGCTTCTTAATAGCCTACCTTTTCACGTTTCCTTCATCCTTTTTCTCCCTAGACATGCTCAGTGAGCCTTTGTTACAGTTTGACCACTTTGGGAGAGTTCTCCACAGCTCTCCACCCACCTCCAGACCACTACTTACCCATAGGTATCTTCCAAAAACCTCTTTAAGGCATCTCAGTTCAGACTTCAGAAAAAAACTAATACACTTCATAACAAGAAAACAGTAAAAATATAGTAAAAGTAATGGTAAAAATAAATGTGTTTGAGACTAGTTAGTTCTGCTGGGATATAGATTTCTCCTATTGAGATACCCTGTGCCTGCTCTTTTACAGAGTGTGAAAGCTCAGCGTATTTTCATAATTGATTAAGTCATTGGGTTACATATATGTATATATAAACATACATATATATGGCCTGAAGTGTATCCTCAATAATTTCAGGGAGTGTAAATTTACAGAGAAAAATTTTCCACAAAGATATACTGAACCAAAGTTTTGTTAGCAAGTGAGGTATTTTGCATTTACTGTAGATTTAATTTTCTCATCCCATCTTTCCCTGTGCTGTACTGTAATTCTGCCACAGTTCTACTACTCTCACTGATCCCTCTGCACTCACTCTGCCTGTGTTCAGACTTCAGCAGGGCAAGAAAGCTCTTACTCAGAAGTAAGGGATAGCAGTGATGCAGTCTTGAGCCGAGGCTTCTTATTATTGCATTTTAGGGTGGCTTACAAGTGAAGGCTTTGTACTGCAACAATGTGGTTATACTACAGCCGTACATTTCTTCTATTGTGAAGCTAAACCCGAGTTTAATTGAAGAGGACTTGAAAGAACTCACTTGAAAGGGCTGGGAAATCGAAATTACCTTTCCTTATGTATGTGTAGCATGCGTATGTTTGCAACACTAACTCTGGATGACTTGAAATACTCTTTTTCTTGTTAAGTTAGGTATTTTTATTTTTGAAACACCTGTATATAAAGTTTGTAGCTGAAAGTGGCTAATGGAAAAAATGTCTTTCCTTTTGAAGAATTCCAAGAGCTCAGATTGCTATTTTGTGACATGGTCCTTTTTGTTGGCACTTTTGTTGAACTGCATCTCCTTTTATGTCCCAGATGACAGTAGTGTTAATTCTTACTATTTCAGGAGTTTTCAGTGAGGAGTCAGGGACCAGCTGCACTAGTGTCTATACAAGCAGCATGGGTACACACAGAGAAAGCCAGTCAAGGAACACTAAAATTAGCCAAATACAGACCAAATATCTTCCCTTTGTAATGTTAGGGAACAATTAAGTTTAGAGATATCTTATTATCATGATATATAATTTACCACTGTCATTTAGGACATAAATACAGCTTTCATGTGATTCTGTTTGTAAGAAACAGGCAAATAATTTAAAGTCCTTTATAAAAGGGATTTATTAGACATCAGGGAAATATTTCTTTCAGAAACTATGCCATCAGGGTGTTTTTAAAATTTTCTTTCTTATGATGATAATTTTTAAATATCTTTTAGCCTTAGGATGAATTCACATGCATAACATAATTATAATTCCATTTTGACTAATTATAGACTAATATGAGTATTGTTACTATTTTGGGTAAAAAAAGTATGGCAGAAAGGGAATAACCTTAGACAAGACATGATCTGGATAGTCTCTTTTAAACTAAAGTATATTTATGAGGCAATAGTTATCTTTTAGCCAAAAATCTTAATGTTCCCTGAGAAAGTCATAAATATAAATTCTGGACTTGATCCCTTACAGTTTCACACTCTTCTAACACATATTTGTGGCATATTTTTTTTAAAGTCACAATTGAAAAACCTGCTGCAGTGACAAATCTCTATCTTGTACTGGAAGACTGTCAGAAAGTCTATTTGGTTTTAGTTTGCTGTCCTTTTAAGTTCTTGGGAGGATTTCTGTCCTTCCAGGAATGTGTTTGAACAGCAAAATAGCCTTTTCTTGTCTTATAGCTTGTCCCATAAGCAATGATCCTATAATTACTGGTCACAGAAATTTCAGAAAACCTGTTTTAAACCATTGTCATTGAACAGTTTGCCAGCAGTGGTGCTGCACTACCTGCAACCAATCCCCATCCAATATAGGAATAGTCTTATATTCCAGGAGCCATAAGGACTGATAGTTTTTCCTGTTTATAAAATAGCTATAGATGTATTTTTCACGTGGAGAAGCTTCTCACCTTAATAAAATGCTATTGAATTAGTTATGCAAATTACATATTTAGTTTTTGAACTAAAAGATATTATAGACCTTACATACATATATTTTGCATTTTATCTTAGCAAAAAAATGTTGTGATATGAAGAAAGTGTAATTTAGAGTGACACCCAGACTCAGTTGAAGGACCTGAGCTCTATACATATATAGTTCCATGTTTGCAAGTACACAAAATGGGAAAAAAACCCACCACATCTGGCTGTTTCTAAGAGCATAGAAATAATAGAGATGGTGCTAATTTACCTGGGAGGAAAAAAAAAGAAGGAACTGTGAAATTTTTAAATTTATAGTGAGAATATTTAATTTGCATCTGCACAGGAGGAAACTTCTAAAGAATAAAGGCACTGTAACCTTCTTGTTACAAATCTCAAGTTGTAAATGAAGTGGATTATAAAAATCTTATTGCTCCATCTTCCACAGTAATTGATACGTGAAATTACTGGAGAAAGATACATCAATTTGAGTGAGCTAATCATATGAAAGACATTGCATAAACACTTTATAATGAACCTGGCTTGTAGAGATTTCTTGGTACTGGCAAACTCATTTTTATTTAGGATGGGGTTCTTCTCAACTAAATTTAGCCAACTAAACTTAAGGACAAAATCAAAGCTTTTCCTTCTAATGTGTCTAATGTGAAAAATCACCTCTAGAAGACAATTCAGAAAATCCTAGGGGGTACATTTAAAGTAGGGGTGATGATTCATTGCTCACTGGACCTCCTTGGTTAGAGAGGTCGTGGGCAACTAGCATTTGTCAGAGGTGTAATCTCAACATTTTTAAATTCTTCATGAGGAATCCAGATCAAAGTGTGGGACCAAAGGATGGGTCAACTGCCCGCTGGTCTTTTAGGTCTCCCCAGTCATCATGAAGTGGGCATGGAGTTGATGCCTTATGTTTAGAAAGCATAAAGCTGCACAGAGTGAATTCTAGAGAAGGAGGAGAGTTAGATACTTACAACAAAACCATTCTTATGACAAGCAAAACGTAGCAGAATCCTGTTGCATTGTTTCCAGAGAGTGAATCAGTAAGAGTTTTATGTGTCAGTATGTATTACCCGATGTTGAAAAAAAAATCTATCTTTACATATATTTGTGAAGAAAAACAGTTTAATGGATAAATTTACCATGTAAAAACTTTATTAGTCTGAATATTGAAACAGAGCATGGGTGAATGATAAATGAATTGTCCTGTTAGTGACAGAGCATGTAGATCCAGAGTGGAGTATTTTTCTTGTGTAGGAGTACAGGAGGTTGCTGGTGAGTTTGAGGGTTGTGTACAGGATACAGCTACCGAGTACAGAATAGGGCAGCTAAGGCTACTGCCTGAAGGTCAGTCTCTGTTTGTAAGACAAGAACAGTTTAGGTTGTCAATGAGTGCAATAGACTGTTAGTTGAAATACTACCAGTCTGCAAATGTTAAAAAATAGGCCTATTTTTAAACAATATTACTCTGAGTTTCTAGGAGTGTTGTCATTTCCCCCCATAAGTATTAAGGCTAAAAGCAATTTTATGGTTTTAATGCATATTGAGATATTAACATTATACCAAAAAAGTTGATATTATTGAGGTATTAAGATCAGAGTTGCTTACCTTAATCATTTTACCTTAATAAAATGATGGAAAATAATAAGCTCTACAACACACATCCAAATCTGCATCTGTGACATACAAAAACCTCTTCAAAATAAGATTATTAGGGTAACAAAGCTAGTCTCAAGAAATTAGAATACATCAGGGTTCCCTATGTAAATTTAACATGGCCTTTTGGACATACACATTTTTAACCCTGTTTTTGATGGCAGCTGGATCTCCTGTGTCTCACTGTCACGCAGTAGGGCAGTGCTGGTGTATTTGTGGTTGCTGTCGGCGCACACCAGAGCAGGGCACACGTTGTCGCTTGGGTACCACCCTGCCCGTGCTGGCACTGGTGCCAACTGCAGAAGGGCAACTTGTATTTCTCAGGCTGGTCCCTCAGTTTGAATTTAGCACAGCAATCACTTTGTGGACAGCTAGTAATCTGGCACTGGTAGAGATGTCCCTGCTGGACATCTCCCAGCTGCTGTGATCAGGAGAGCACACACTCGCCCTCCCCATGGTGGGAATACACTGCAGCTCTGACATTTGCCTTGGGTACTTTGGCACAGTTCCCAGGTACAAGCTGTTTCTTTGTTGTTTATCACAGAAATGTCACCTTTCAAACAGCTATCGGAGATATGCAGGTCAGAGCTGACTCTGCAGTAGCTTAAACACTACCTCTCCCAAAATTTCATCCTTGGGGGATGATGCCTATGTCTGAACTGTTAAATCACTAAATAAAAGAGGGCTAGGGATTAAGCCAGGCAACAGTCTGGCTCACATTCATATTGTTTGGAGCTGGTTTCCTCTATAGGAGATTAGTCATGTTTGTAGAGAGCTGGTTGGAGTGGTCCAAAGGAGAGTCAGGGAGAGAGCTAACAGTTAAGCAGTGTGGATTATAAGGGATACTTAAGCTTGCTTCATTGCACTCTCTTACTTAGTAAGACAGATTTAGCCTCTGGCTTAGGTTTAAAGCGTTTCATGATATCAAAAAAAATGGATAAGACATTTGTTCAACTGCTGACTGGACCTCTGCAAGAGTAACTCCTGTACTAGCAAGGATTTTTTTCCCATCAGTAAATTGGAAATATCCCAAATAAATAAAACATGTTTATCCCAAATTAAAAAAAAATGTTTACAGATATCAGATGCCTACCTCATGTTTCTTAGCATATTATATACATCCTGTGTCGTTTTCAAAAGTGTGAAATTGTCATTCTGTAAGTATATTCTCCCTCACACACATTTGGTTGGTCTGAATCATACCCCTCTGATTAGTTAGTTCATCAAAACAAAACACTTCTTTCAGACTATAGAAGGGATTCTGCTCCTTGCTGAAGTCACAGAGAAATACACCCTCTTACAAAGTGAACTAATTTGCTCATCATTACCAAAACAGATTAGTCATTTGGCTCAACTGTAATTGAGTGACCTGTAGTTTCTTCTTTTTTCTTTAAGTGCATGTCAAGCTTGAAAGAGAAAAAAATTCACATCTGTTGTTGGAATATGCTTCAGTGTAGAGGGATATATGAATTCATTGCTGGGAATGATACTTAATCTCATCAAGTTTGAGCATTGACTTAGCAGTTCCTTTGAATGCAATTTCTGAACTCCTGCAACCACACTTCACAAATGAGAAGAGCCTAAAGAAGGGGGTGCTTTTTTAGTGTTTCAAAAAGAATAGATTATAGTCACTCGAGGAATAAATATTTTCCCTGTCAAGTAGTTGGATTCTTTAATTTATGGTCAGAAAATCCTCTAGAGAATACTTTATCCAGGCATATCTCACCCTTTTTTCCTTTGTCTTTTTGTTCATGTTTGGCATATGTGATTGTACTCAGGTGGAAGAGCCATATTTCCCTTCAGATCAAATTACACTCAGTTTCCTCAGAGAGACTTCTGCTTGTGATATCTTTCTTTCACTCTCAATAGATTCAAAAGATTTCTATAATTGATTCAAATGCTAATTGTGGGGAGATAACATAAGGCAAGAAAACCTAGATTCATGCAATACCAAATGATAAGAAAGTGGCTTGAACTTCATATACAGAGTAGGGACAATCTCAGTATACAAAATTACTATAAAATTCTCAGTGTTTACATGTATGTTTTAAAAGCTGAGGTGTGCACTGTCTACACTATGTATTTGGTTATTTCAGGATCTCTCTGATCAATATAAATTTTAGTTTCCCTAAAGTACTTTTTATAGTGACTTTCATATATGAGAGGCAAGTATGAAAAAGAAGTCTAACAAGGCTTTTCAGGCACAAACTTTGAGAAGTGGCAGATTTATGATCTTCTCTGTAATATAAATATATGTCTTCTAGGACCATAACATATAAGCATCTTTAATCACAAGATCACGTAATATTTTCCCTGATTTATTTTATTTTTTCTTGGTCTCATTTCCTGGTGGATTGAAAAAAAGAAATGTAGGTTATCAGTCTTGAAGTAAAGACTGATGAAGTTTTTAAAGCTGTAAAAAAATGTTTGTGACCTTTGTCACTTGCTTTAATAGCTGAAAACATCATTAGGCTTCCCTTTTTTTGCTTGAACTGTTCCAGAGGTTTAAAAGGCATACTCTTAGACCATATAGGTTAAACTTGCTGACTGCAGAAATGTAGTGGTGACACTCAGAAAACTTGGGTTCCATTCCAGGCTCTGTGCTGAACAGACGCAGTATTTACGGTTCATTCCTCCCACACATAGCCTGATTTGTCCCATTGCCTCCAGTCTGTTCCATTCTTATCCTTATTCTATTGCCTTATTGTCCAATTCATTTGCCTGGCTTCATGTTCTTTCCTTACACATTATATCCGAATCCTGATTCCTTGCACAGTCAACTTCTGCCCCTCCTCCTCTCCCTGGTTCTCATCCAAGCTTTCATTTTTTTCTACTTTGACTTCATGCCAACCTTCCTGCCCTTCTGTCCCACTTGCTTACAGTCCCAGTCTCCCTTGTTCAGTCTCAGTGTTTTCATCCTCACATGTCACCTTCTTCTTTCATTTTTCCGATTAGTCTGTCTCTACCTACATCCTGGCTTCTTGCCACATTTCTCTTCTTCCCTTTCACTTCATTTATTTCATGCTGTTAGTTCTGAATTCCAGCTTTTTATCTATGCCCTCTTCTATTACACACACTCCCCCCACCCTCCCATGCTTTCTATCCTGCTTCTAATCTTATTCCCACAACCTACTTTTTCTAATCTGTTCCACTTTGCTGACCACAGGTGGTTATGGTCCCCTTTTCTCTGCACTCAAATAGAAAAAAAAAAACCTCCCTAATCTATATTGTATTAAGAAGGGAGATTTGTAATATTTCAGACATCATTTCCTGTGTTTAGAGCAGTAATGTGGATCAGATTTGCAATTGCAGAGGAAATGCTATTTAGCCTCTGAAAACTATTGCTCTTTTTTAGGGCTTTACCTATGAAATTCTGTCTTTAAGGGACATATAGTTATCTAAGGCATACTATTATGTAACGGAGAACAAATACATGATCTTAAAAGCTGAGTTCACGGAAACTCTAATGGCTTAATAGTTACCTTACTCCCTGATGCTGGGAGTATCTGTCTTGGAATTTGTTTCACTCCCCAGTAGTAAGGTTCCTAACTTACATTTTTCCTTTTTATGTCCTTGATGCTGGTAAAGTGCCTGTTATCACCCCATTTAATTAGTTAAATAGTCTCCAGTGTTATTCTAAGGAGTTGTATTGCTCCATGACTTATCTGATTTTATTTATTCAATCTATGGAATATATGGTTAGCATTCAACTACAGCACTGCTATCACAGATGCTTAGTAATTATAATAATAATGGTACTAATAAAAATGGAAACTACTTCCCTGATTTTTATTCTTTTTATTGCAAATCTTTTGAACATCCAACTGTATATTTAAATAGAGCGACATGTAGGCCTACAGTGGACTGTACTAGCAAAAGGGGACTCCCTGATTTATCCATTATATAAAAAAAACTGTCTTATAAGCATTGGGTAGCTGATTTTTTCAAAGGTTTTAAACTTGGCTAAGTGTGGCGGTTTAGGCCAAATTCAGGGAAACGTCCAAAAGGAACGTCTCCTCAAGGGAAGGCAGGTTACAACCACCCCTCCCCCCAATTGGGTTCGGGAAAAAACAAATTTTCTTCAGAGGAAAGTGAAGGAGAAAATAAAACTATTTATTTAACAAACACACAGGAAAACAATACTAATAATGCTAAATAATAAAATCTCTCGCTCTGGAGAGAAAACCTGAAAGATTTTAGAGTCCTTCTGTGGGTGTGGTCTCTCTCCTCCTCCTCGGAGCTGGGTCGGCGTGGGGGGCCCCCCTCCAGGCCGGTGGAAGGTCCCTTGGTGGGGTTCTGATGTTCTGGTGTTCCGAACAAGTCCAGAAGAGAAGAAGGGAAAAAAACCCCAAAGTCCCAAGAGGAAAAAAAAACCTCAACTCTCCGTCCCTCTCCGAAGAAACAGAGCCGAAAAAGCTGACCGAAAAAGCCAGGAAAAAAAAAAGTGCTTCCTCTGCCCGCCGCAGAAGTAGCTAATCTCTGTGTCCTTGAAGCACAAACTGTTTTGAAAAGTTCGCTCCGTTTTTTTCTCTGTCTCTTGCATCCAGTTTTAAAGGCATAGAAAGGCTCAGGAATCATGTCTGGGCATAGAGCGGTGGTAGGGGATACAACAGCATACAGTCACCCCAAGACACTAAGTTTTGATGATTTTCCAAGCAGACAAAAAAAAGAATATTCTCAGCCTATGGAATTCATCTTCTACCTAATAAAAGTCTTCAAATCATACAAACACTGGAGTTCACAAGGACAAAAATATTTTTCCACACCTGGCTACCAGAAGTGCTTAATTTTTGGTTGCTTTATTTTTCTATCTAATTAAAAAAACTAAACAACCCAAACTGAAAAATCATATGCATTCACAGGCAGCAGTCCTAGAAAACTGCTTAAAAAAATTACACAATCAGGGAAACATGCACTTTTCAACCCAGTAAGATAAATTTTAGTCATATGAGCAATAGAAAACTGGTCCTTATGAGTACAGATATAGGTCATTTTACTCAGTGGTGAAGACTGCAGATTATAGTGGTGTAACCAGTGATACTTCTTGTGTTCTGTCTAGAGGTTTTGCTGTGTTTAGTGAACATACACCTTAGATATTAAAATAATACTTCATGATTTCACTGTATCTCACACAATAATGTGAGATTGATGGTCAAAAATAATACTGATTTTGATCTAAGATTGTTCCACTAGTTTCTTATTGTACATCTTTGTCTCACTGTGGATGAGCACATGCTGGGGACCAGACCATATCCAGCAAAAATGAAGTGGTAACCTGAGAAGTGACAACATGCAGAACAAAATTGCAGGAAGAAGGTGGTGAGGGCTTAGGCAGAGAGAACTGAGGAATGGACGTGAAGAAGTGCCTGGGAAATAAAAAATGGAGAAGGTGGTAAGGAACCAAAAGGTTGATGGTGAACCAGGTCACTTAGGAATGGTAGAATATGTCCGATGTTGAAACAGACAGAGAGGAGTGGAGAGAAATACTGGTGTTGACAGGGAAGAAAAGTGAAAGATGGAAGGAATTTACTGTTGGGGGTTCATGCAAATTGTGTAATGCATATTCATTGCTGTGCAAAACAGCTCATGAGGACATTTGCATAAAACCTCCAGCTTTCTGCATTTACAACTTAAGCAGGTATCTCTCTGACGGCAAAGAAAGGAGAATAAATGATCTGAATTAGTGGCTCTGGGACTGGGACTAGGATAATTAGAGCTAAAAGCTCAGGCAGAGCCAGCAGTTTATCTTTTGCAGGTGCTGGCACACACCTAATGGCCTGTATGTGGCTTCAGAGGAAATCTGACCACTGAAGAACAGAGAGGAAGACACTTTTCAGGAACACTGGTTCTGCTCTCCAGCTAATTCATTAGCAGTAAAAAATAGCATGGTTTGAGAGCAGTTTGGAGATGCCTTTGCAGCCTCAAGTGCAGAGGGAGATTCTTGAGGAATCTCTGTCATTCCTTCATGCCCCATATTTCCTACTCTGTCACTGTAGTTACTAATCTGTGGCAAGAGGATTTGCAGTCTGACCAAAACTGGTGCTCCTAAGCCTTGTTTTATGAAACTCAGCACTGGGCTTTTTTAGCTAACATTTAATGTGTGGTAAAACTTAGCCCCTTTTTTGGCACAGGGCAATTGTATTTGGAGGCTTTATAATATGCATATTGTAGTAAATTTGTTTATTCTGCCTTATGTCACAGAATCACAGAATGGGTCAAGGTTGGAAGGGACCACAGTGGGTCACGTAGTCCAGCCTCCTGGCTCAAGCCGGGTCATCCCCAAGCACACGGCACAGGATTGTATCCAGACAGTTCTTGAATAGCTCCAGTGAGGGAGACTCCACAACCTCTCTGGGAAGCCTGTTCCGGTGCACTGTCACCTGCACAGTAAAGAAGTTCTTCCTCATGCTCAGGTGCAACTTCCTGTGCAGTTTCTATCCATTGTCTCTTGTCCCATTTCTTGGCAGCACAGAGAAGAACCTGGTTCCATCCTCTGACACTTTTCCTTGAGACACTGATTGCCATTGATGTGGTCCCCTCTTAGTTGTCTGTTCTTCATAGTGACCAGGCCCAACGCCTTCAATCTATCCATGCAAGGGAGATGCTCCGGTTCTCCAGTCATCCTCATTTCCGTACACTAGACCCGCTCTAGGAACCCCATGTCTCTCTTGTACTGAGGATCTCAAAACTGGATGAAGGGGCAGATGCCGCCTTGGCAAGTTCACTGAGGACACAAAGCTGAGAGGAGTGGCTGATACCCCAGAGTGCTGTGCAGCTCTTCAGAAGGACCTCAGCAGGGTGGAGAAATGGGCAGAGAACCGTCTGAAATTCAGCAAAGGCAGGGTCCTGCACCTGGAGAGAAATAATCCCCTGCACCTGTGCAGGGTGGGGGCCAACCCACTGGAAAGCAGCTCTGTGGAGAAGGACCAGGAGTCCTGGTGGACAACAAGCATCCATGAGCCAACAGTGTGTCCTTGTGGCCAAGAAGGCCAGTGGTGTCCTGGGATGCATTAGGAAGAGCATCACCTGCAGGTGACCCTGCCCCTCTACTCAGCCCTAGTGAAACCGCATCTAGAGTGCTGTGTCCAGTTACCCTTCTAGCTTTTTATTTTCAGTGTTGTACTCCATGTTTCATTAGGTTTAAAGAACTTTTCAACACTTCCCTGGACAACCTGTGCCCGAGTTTGGTCACCATGACTGAAAAAGTGTTATGTTATGTTCAGAAGAACCTTCAGTTTGTACTTGTTACCTCTTGACCCATCACTGAGCACCACTGAAAAGAGCTTGCCTCTGTCATCTTTATACCCTCCCTTCAGGTGTTTACGCACATGGATTAGATCCCCCTGATCCTTTGTTTCTCCAGGTTGAAGAATTCCAACTCTCCCAAATTTTCCTTATATATGAGGTGCTCCAGTGTCTTAATTGTCTTAATGGCCTTTTGCTGGACTCTTTCCATGTCACTTTTGTAATGAGAAGTTCAGAAATGGACACAGCACTCCAGATGTGACCTCATCAGTGCTGAGTAGTGAGGAAGGATCACCTCTCCTGACCTCTGGGCAACACTCTTCCTACCTGCTGTTCAGGAAACCATTTGCTTTCTGTGCAGCCAAAGCATGTTTCTTGCTCATGTATGACAAGGTATTTACCAGAACCCCCAGATCCTTTCCTGCAAAGCTACTTTCCAGTTGGGGAGCCCCCAGCACGTACTGGTGTCTGAGGTTGTTCCTTTGTACTTGGCCATGTTGAGCTTCGTGAGGTTCATGTCTGCCTGTGTCTCCAGCTGTTGAGGTCCCTCGGCAGCACAACCCTCTCGCGTATCAGCCACTCCTCACATTTTAATGCCATCAGTGAACTTTGCCCCATCAACCAGATCTTTAACGGGGATGTGAAACACGACTGGACCCATTACTGATCCCTGTGGTACAGTGCTGGTTGCTGGCCTCCACCTAATCTGCTTGCCACTCATCACCAGCCTGGCCACTGGGCTATTTTTCAGTCCATCTGAGTGGTTGAATAGCCCATTGCCTGTTTCTCTTTGGCAAGCATCATGTCAGAACAGGTTGTGAATGGATGTTCACAATGTAGCTTAGCCAATATTTTCAAGACTTCCTCACTAGTATAAGGCACAGCCTAGAAGTAGTACAAAAATAGGTATCTTAAAATGTCTTAGTGATGGCCAAAGTCACAGCCCAGTGTGCAGTGGGAACTGGAACCTGAATGCTGAATGAGTGGGAATACATAAAGCATGGAGAAGTCCTTTGAAAATGAGGGCAAGGATCTTCTGGCTTGGCGAGAAAAGAAGGAGCCAGGGGAATGTAAAAGGTGGGACTTTCAGATTAAAGGATGAGAGGAAAATATTCCTTGCAGTACCATTCTCGACAGTCAAAGGGTAAGATATTCAGTAAGAGATATCAGAGAGAGGTAGAAATAATGCAATTTGAACAGAACACCAGGAAAATAGAGATAGACATGCTTTATTAATACAGAAAAGGTAACCAATTTTGTATTTTGGGAAGGAGGGTATTTGGAGATAAGATCTAAAAGGAAAAAATTAAGGTCTAAGGTGTTTCCTGGTGTTCTGTCAAAAGGTACTGAATAAATAATTAAGTGTAGTGGTTTTGTTCGCATTTTTTACCTTCTGTGAGGTAAGAATTAGGAGGAATGCAAAGCAGGCTCCAAACTTTAAAGAATATGAAGAAGTTTATTACTAACAGATTTAAAAGTAAAAAGAAATAATAAGAAATTAAAGCAAAAACCCCTTTTTCCTCCAACACCTCCCCCTTTCTTACCCAACTTGCACAAAGGATAACAAACCTTGATTTTGGTCAGTATTATAGTTATTAAAAGTCTTTTCACTGTTTAAGGAAAAAAGGTTTTCTTTTGCTTCACGTGGTTTCCAAACTGCTCAAAGGGCAACAGACCTGCCCAGAAATTCTGCTGCCGCAAAAAGCATCTCTCCCATGAATCTTGCAGTCTTCCCACAACTGCCAGCATGGCCACATATGGGGTGTATCTTTTTTAAGGATAAGCAAATTCCAGCTTAAAAGCAACTGCTTTCTTCTTCACAAAATCTCTGAAAGTCTCTTACAGCTCCAAGGTCACCTGGCGTGGTCACGTTTCTTTTTCCGCAGGCTGCACACAAAATTCTCATCCCCCTATGTCTTTTTAAATGGATTAAAGAGGAAAAAACAGTTTGTGATATTACAGTTTTTACCATGGCCTGCAGAAAGCATCTTTAAGCTTCGCGCTGGGCGCGACTCTGCCCTCTTTTTCTGTCGCCATCTTCAGCGCCGTCTCTCATAACTTATTTTCTCTTTGCATCTGACCTTGAATCGCTGTGATTTTCTTTGGGTTTTATTTTGGAAGAAAAAAAGCCTGTTTCTCTTTATGCGGCTGGCCCCTCAGCTCGACTCTGGCTACGTTGGTTGCAGAAAGCTCTATCGGCTCCCGCCGGGTCTGCGCGGGGCTGCATGAGGGGGGAGGGAGATTCTCCAGTCCTTTAAGAGCCGTGCCGGGTGGTCTCGGCTATGCAGCAGCTTAAAGGTTGTTTCTTAGCTGCCTGTGGCTCTGAGGGGTTCTCCTGCAACTACCCGGGACCTGTGCCCTGGGGCTGGGGGAGGGGAGGCTCGGGGCCGCTCCAAGAGACGGAGCTCAGGGCCCATTCCCCGCCCCCCACCGCTGCGGGAGGCTCGAACACCAAAGGGAAGGTCCTGTGTCTCCACGCGGTTTAAATATGTAAATTTCGAGAAGCGTTATTGGTCTAAACGACTGTCCATCAACTCAGGTTCAAACCACCACATTAAGGTATAAAAGGAGAAGCAAGACAAATGATATTTTATAAGCAGATATTTTAAATAACTGCCATTACTGTGGCATTTTCTGCACAGTGAGTCATGATGCTGTCTAATTTTTTTTAAATTTATGTGAATTGGCAAAAACTACACTGGAAGAATAGGAAAATAGATGTATATACTTGCACTAATTTTATTCATAGGTTCTGCAATAATTCATCAGATATTATGGTCTTTCTTGACATAGTCATATGTATGTTATTTGTAACTCTGCAATTGAAATACCTTTGCTTAGTGGTAATTTGCTGTAATTGTTCTACAAGTATTTCTACTCTTAGGCACAGTTCTGAAGATATGAAAATTGTATTTTAAAATACTCCTTCTAAAATGTTAGTGAATGAGGCAAATTCCAATGCAGGCAGTTGTGTATCCAAAAGCAGGTTATTGAAATTGTCAGTGACCTGAATACCTTAGTCCTTGTGACATGCATCAAGGAATCCCAGCAGGAGATATTTCATTGGCAGCAGGAAACATTGATATTGGAGCATGGGATTTCTTGTGGTATAAATCCAAACCTTTAGTAACCCAAAAAGCTGTGCATTTTTGCTGAACTAAAAATGCATTTAAAACCTTCTTTCTCTGATTCAACTACTACCGCTTTTCAGAGATTATGCAGTAGCTCCATAACTAAGCATGTTCCTTTTTTTACTAATGAAAAAAGACACACATATATATATATATTTCTACATGTGTTGCAAGTTCTCAGTGGAAAGCAGGGCTAATTGGATTTGGAAGTAAACCTGTTAGGGCTTCCCCACTTCTTGGAGTTTGCTGAATTTTCTGCTGTTACTGCAAGAAAAGAAAGCCAGCATTAGAAATCTGAGGAGACCAAGATCTTTTTATTTTTACAGAAATTTGCAACAATATTTTCTTGGTTTTCTATGATTAAAAGCTTGGGATTTTCTTTGCCTTTAATGGATTCCTCATTATCATGTTTTTTTCTAGTAAATTGCCTCCTGTGTACTGAATCCATATTGAATTTTTTTTTTATTGCAATGATTTCTTTCCTGTTTGTTTGTTTGTTTGTTTATTGCTTGGGTTTATGCCAAATTATTATCCTTTCCCTTAGCTGACTTCCAATTCAGGTCTCATTTATCTCTAGGTCTGTTATTCTACTCTGAAGAATCCTTTCTTTCCTTCACAGCTTTTTTTCCACTGTGCTCATCCTGGCCTCTCCTGTTGGTTACACTATTTGCTTTAGCATATATTCAAAAATGAATATATTTCTCTCATTCAGTTGGGCTTTATATTCACATTCTAAAGGTATTTTTTGTTCCTTATGCAGCCTTTCACTCCTTTCTCACTATCCAGTTTATCAGGATTGCTACAGCCTTTGATGGGAAAAGTATGTCTAGAGACCTTGGTACAGCTGTAGCAGAACTCACTAAAAACAGTTCCTTGCAGGAATTGAAAAATATGTTTTAGACTTTTTCGTTGTATGATGTACCCTCCCCTGCTGTGCTATACTTGTTACCTTTGCTAGTAGATTAGATGATTTTGGTAAACATAAGATAAATGTGCTGATTTCTACTACTGACAGAGAACAGATTTATTTCTGTGGTGATGGCTGTGAGTCAGACCCCTTTGACAGCAGTGGCACACAGTTGTTGGATTATTTAGGCATGAAGAAATAATATTTGTGATCTAAGTCTTAACAGGTAGTGTTGGAGTGGTAGGTTTTTTTCCTCTGTGAATTTGTTTACACATGTATAAGTGGAGGGAGACTTTGGGGGTAGAGTTATGATGAGGGTACCCTGAAACTGTACGAGAATTGTATTTTACTCTGCCACTTGTGAAATATAGAAATGTGTTTAGTAGCTGCAGAAGGTGGGGGTTGGGAGGTACTGCCTGTGGATTATCATGTGTGATTTCAGATAGTGCAGGAAGAAAGGGATAAACTGAATGACAGGCACCTGTCCTACTTCTCCCATTTCAAACACCTCTGGTTTTGCCCATTTTAGACCAACCTTGTGAAGCTGCTTTTGATGCACCAGGCAAATCCCAATCTTCTTAACTGCAATAATGAAAAGCCTTCAGGTAGGTGAAAATCCGTGTACATAATGTGTATATTAGCTATTGTGACACCATTTTCTTTCCTTCCTGCTTTCTTAGATATAGTTTATTTCATGTGTGGAGTTATACACACATACATGTGTGTACATTCTTACACACATTGCTGAAAACTGCTAGTCGTGGTAACTCAGGATATCATATCAAATGATGGCATGATCTTCCACTTGTTTCATTCCCTTTTTATGTTTAGCTATGTTTCTTACTTGTAGAGTTCTTCTGTGCCTTTGCTCATTTTTGGTGACTTCTCACTGAGTTCCTTTCTGCCTTAACTTATTATAGTACATTGAGTTGGAATTTCTACAGCTGTTGTCTGAAAACCAATTCAACACCTAGTTTTGAAGTGTAGCTGCCATTGTTTACCACAGAACGCACCTTCTCAAACCAGATAGCAACAGGGAACTGAGGCACTGGCTCTAAAGATAATAGAATTGCAGACTCCATTAGGTTGGAAAGGGCTTCAGATCAACTGGCCTACCAGAGAGACCAAAGCAGAGCCAGTGTCAGTAATGCTACCTAGCAGTGTTGAAAAGAAGAAACACAACACATGGCTGTTCAACCTTCTATGCCTAGGATAAAAAGGAGATGGAACTCAGTAATGGAGATAATAGAAACTTTCTGTCAGGTTATGGATGAAACTTCCTTTGCATAACAAAGCAAAATATGCTATGCTTCAAGTGCTGTGCTGCCTACTAATACATTCACAGGGAACTTCATGACACTTAACCTTAGAGGAGCTGTTTGTAGTTATATACATGCCAGTTTTTACTTGTAAAAAAGGGTTTTGACCAAACTGGGATAATCTAAAAATACAGTTAGCTAACCACATTTGGTAGGTATTTAACACAGTTGAGTTAACTGTCTTTCTGGTCTGCAAACAGAACTGATTTCAACGCTTCTGTATGTATAAGACATATATCTAGTTTGTAGAAACATAAAACATTTGAAAAGGATTTAAGTGCATGTTTTCATAGAAATAAAGTGTTGAAAAGGGTTGTATTGTTTTTCCTAAAGTCCTGTAACTTATTGAATACTTTGGTTCACTACACAGCAAGAATGGTTTTGAGGTTTACAGATGATAACTTAAGTCTGTACTGAATTTACCTTGCCTTTGTTTTCCCAGTAATTTCAAGTATTATTTTATGATTAATATCTGAGCAATTCCTTTCATGTTATCTAGCCACATGTTTAGTCTTAATCTGACCTAGATATTTTAGTTCAAAGGAGCTTTTCTGCCCCATTTTCTTGTCTGATATCTTGGTGTTCCAATGTCTTAGATGTTGCAGCTTCTGATTTTATTGAGGAAATGCTTCTGAAGGCTGAAATTGTTTGGGAGGAAAAAATGAAAGACCCTTTAGCTGTTTCCACTTTATCTCAAGAAGAGCCATATGAAGAGATCATCCATGATTTGCCCACAATTTCCAATAAACTGTAAGTAAGTGCTGGTGTTGTTATAGAGCAATCCACTGAAGCCAGATTATAATTTGAACCACATCTGTCAATCTGTGAATTTTAGCTGTGTGTCCTTGGAGATACTCAAATCCCATCTGGACGTCGTCCTGGGTGACTGTCTTTATGTGTCCCTGCCTGAGCAGGATAATGGGACTAGGTGCCCTCTAGGAAGTCCCTTCCACACCCAGCCATTCTATGATTCTGTGTGACTTGATGGGTCAAGTAAATATTTCCTTTTGGAAATCTCCTGAATCATCTTTTGCGTTTGTATCTCTCATATCTTTTTTTCAGTCTTAGTTTTATAATTATAGATTATGAATAATAAAATATATTACTATAACTGCCATTAAAAATTATCTGGGTTTGCCTTAGCAGAACTATTAGAGGTTAATACTGTACACTCAAACATTCTTTTGTTAAGGTAGATGGGTATAGTGTAAGTAAAACTACCGTTGCCTATGAGAGAAGCAAGGACAAGTTTTGAAAAAGAAAAATCAGATATGTGATTGCAGATGAAATTATACTGGTGAAAATTATAGTTAAAAATTTATATTTAGATTTGTGCTGCTTAAAATGCAAGTGGAATCAAGTAGCATTTAGCAGTGTGGACTTAAAACTCAGTATCGAAGAGCCAATTTGTGTCTTAAATTGTAAATTTTGATACTTTTGTATTTCCTTGTGAATCTTAAAAAAAGACTGCTATGGGTATGTGAAAAGAGATGTAAAATAGGCATGCAGCACCATTGGTTGTTTTATGGTAGTACATGACATACTGATATTTCAAATTCTTATTTCCAGGTACTGTGATCCAGGGAATTTTAAAAGCTACAAATAATGTTTTTATGCAATATGCAGTTGCTGTGTATTTGAAGTATATATTTGTTGGTTGCATAAGCTTGCAAAACACTGACATTCATTCTTCTGTAGTAATCACCGAAGAGTGTGTGAGGAAAATAATAAGTAAAACCTCTTATAAAGAGACAGATAAGATATATATGCTTTCTTGTCATGATAGTTATAATTTATCGTTGGCAGAATATGTTTAGATACATTAAAATTTGGAAGAGGTGAGCAACTGTCATGAAATGATCATTCTGTTAAATTGAGAATTCCATTGGATATATTTATATTTAGTAAAGATTGCGTATTTCATGGATGGTAAACACAGTGTGTTGTTTCTGCTTCACGGTTTGTAGTTATTAATATATGTGCCTGGGTATATGATCCTAATGTTTATGAAAGTACTAATTTCTCATGCTTGTTAATTCCTTATGAAATAAGCAGTCCTCTAGTCTAAGGCTAATGTTGAATTTCTTAAATCATACTCCTGAAGTTTATGTGGCCTTCAACTTTCTTTTGAATGAAAAATTTAATTTTGAGGCATGAAATTGAGCCTTTAAATTCTCAAACGTAAATTAAAATTTTATTTATTGATACGTTGTAATACCAGAAGTAGAAGGTAGGTCACTCTTGTAGCTATGTAATGATGCCTAGCAAAAGTTATTCATAAAGATTTTAGAGACTTTAAAAACTTTTTCATTGTTCTTGATGTAGATGATACATTTCCATGTGTTTTATATTCTGGAAGTTTGTACTGTGGTGCACATTGTACTGCATACTTGTTTTAGTGCTGACACCCATTAACCTCTGGAAGACATGACTTGCACAAAGTTGAAGTGGTCTGAAAATATTTTTTCTCGACTCTTTCCTTCCTGTAATACATGGATTAAGATAGCTAATTTTCAAGAGCTTTCTATATAGTGACCATTTACATGACAATAATACAGACCTGCCATGTGTAAAAACCTTCACAGGAAGTGTTGGAAAAGCAAAGTCCACTGAATGGAAAAACAAAGAAAATTGATTTATGTGTGGAATTTTGATGACTTTAGCTTCTATTGGCAACTGTGTCCCAGTGTGGGACTGCATCTAGTTTGTGGTGCCTGCGTGAGAACACAGCACCAGGTGAAACCAAAGGCCTGTTCAGCTCTGTGCACTGACTTTGTCAGTGGTCCTTTGCACATAGCCAGGGGCCATTATTCGGATACAGTAAGCTTGAAGTAATGCCACTTTGGCACGTTCTTGAGACTTTGGCAGTCTTAGGTTTGGAGACTTCATCAGTCATGGCTTTGTACTATCAGGTCTGCTATCAGTGCAGGAGAGTATTAGCTGGCCAGCCAGCTATTCTGAGATGGGAGCATTCTTGGAAGGCAAAAGTATTGATGTATTTTGCCCATGCATGTCTAAGGTATCACTACTGAAAATGGAAAATTGTTGGTGAACCATACCACAGAGAGTTCCATGTTACTTAGAAATCTTCTAATCTTAATTTATAGTGACTGAAGATCAGGTGTCATCTCAAAGCTAGTTATGTCAGCTCCTATTATCGTGTGAAACCCAAAACGTTGCAGAGAGTTATTATTCAGAATGATAGTAAATATATTCTTAAGATATAGTGAATTATCCTCCAGAGTGGCTACATGCTGCCTGTTAGAGAGGAAGCCTAGATGACTGGTTTCAAATTTTTTTTTTAAGGCTAATGTTGAAAACAAAGAGTTTCATCCTTCGTGCTCTGTTAAAAGAGTCTGTAGAGACGTGTAATATGCTAGGTTGAAGATAAATATCTGTGCTGTTCTTGTGTACCAAACCAATTCTTTAGTTCTGAAGAGCAGTGCACAATAATAAGCCACATGTGCCATTGCTTTATTCTTTATTGCATCCATTCTTCATCAGCTCTCCTGATGTAAGAAAGTATGTTTGACCTGAGGTGGTAATTTTTACAACAGCTCCTAGTAACTCTATGTTGTGGCCATATTGCTTTGTGGCCATTTCTCAGAAGAAAACAGTATTCAAAAGCAGACTCAAAAATGATGAACAAGCAATTAAAAATAGCGTGTGTTCTGTCAGCAAACAAGAGTTTTGCTGGTTCAAATTTAAATTACAGCATTGATTTCTGGAAGAACACTGAAGAGGTGAACTGAAAGTCAGGCTCTACTCAGGTAGAGGAAACAAAGTTTAGCAGTCAGTATATTTGAAATATGCTGTTACCAAGCAAACCTGGTTTTCTTCATTGCACTCAGTCTCATCAGTGAGGTGTGGGTGGCACAGGGCAGGGTTGCAGTTACTTCTCTCTGTCACTCCTCTTGTCTTGCTCTTTTCTTCTGCTTTACACAGGCCCTCCACAAGCTGCAGCACCTTTGAGGTCATATCTGCTCCAGAATAGTTCCTTGGTCATAACTGACGAAGTAAATTAGCTAAAGGACAGAATTTTAATTATGTCGTGAAGTTACTTGGAGATTGACAATTGCAGCAAACCTAAGGTCTGTGCTGGAAAGTTTTGTCAGTTTTAATTCTAATGGTGCAATCAGAACAAAATTTGTTACTCCACTGGCAAAAAATACCAGCACAGAATACATTAATTGACATAGCTTACAGTTCAGAACATTAAATTTGCCATATCTGTTTAAAAGTGACTTTAGGCTTATGCTGTGGCTGCAATGATCACCACTGTACTTCTAGTTCAGTACATGTGCCTGTAGAACTTTCCTTGGTGAAACAGTCCTTTAATACATGGAAAGTGCAGTCATCTAGGTAGTGATAAATAAAAAATTAAGAATTTACTTTCAAAGTAATGCTAACTTAATCACATTGTATATTTTCTGATACATGTTTAAGTAAATCTTAATTATAGTAATGGATGTGTTTCAAAATCAGCACAAGAATATGAAATAAAACAGAAATAGATGTGTTCAAGACAAAAAAACAGAAAAGAGATTCAATTTTTCACACATAGCATTTCCACGTAACCATTTATGTAGCACTTGCCTTTCAATTATTCTAGTGTTTTCAAACACTCTTCTAATGTTTAATCTATTCTGAAGTTTCTTTTATATAACTTTAAATTTTTTTAGCCTGAAATTTCAGAGATTATGCACTTTACAGGGGTCAAGTGGCTTAGAAATTTTTTGAAGCATCTCAGAACTGCCTGCGGAAGGATTACAGAAATTTTCTTCAGCAAAAGCTATAAATTCAAAGGGCCCATGAAAATATTATTTCAGATTCTGCCTTGATATAATTCTGTCTATCAAATTAGAAGGTGCCCAAATGCTTCCAATATTGAGGATAAAACTTCCAAGTATTTGATTGTCAGCTCTCAGTTTTTAATGTGATTTCTTTTTTTTTTTTCTTTTGTAATGACATGGTAGAGGATGGCAACTTATAGAAAACCATCTCAATTTACCTAAAAAAAAGTCCAATAAAAATACACACTAGTTCAAATTAATTCCATATATGAAGGCTTCTTTGAATAAAAATAAAATCAGTGTTCCTCCATATAACATTCAATATTTTTTCCAGTCACATAGGCAGGTAGAAAGTCCTACCACGTTCAAATAAGATTACCCTAGATAACACTTCTTCCTGTCTAATATGCAGCATTATTTTGGCATAAGTCTCCCTTTGTGGTTAATTATCCATTAATTATCCATTAATTATCCATTAATTATCCATTAATTTTCATAAAAGAAGACAGTTCATGCTAATCGACTTGCCTACATTAACATAAAATCTTCCCTTGCACTGTCCTATAGCTGAGCTTTCAGAGGCATTGCTTGACTTAATCTTGTGACTAATAGAAATACTTTTCTAAAAAGCCAGTGTTTTCTGGAAACATTTTATTTTGGTTTATTTTTCGTAGTGTCTTCTTGAATCTGAGTCATAATGAACTGTTGGAGTAATTTTAATATATGTTTTCTTTCACAGAATCATTCACCTTTTTCTTTTAATATGAATTATATGTCATCACTTCCATCACATTTAATAGTCCTATTAATATCTCATAAATGCGCGTAATTTATAGGCTATTCTTGTGTACATCAGTACAAGAAACGCGCCTGTTAAATTATGTTATTATTGTCCTCTTAAGTTCAAAATTCATCTCTCGAAATAGTAGGCACCCATTTTCCCCCACACTTTGCTGTGACTTACAACCACTTCTCTTTTGTGACACCTGGAAGGTTTATTTGGTTGCAAGGAGTATATAGCTGAATTTTAAGAAGTAGTTCTAAGGTGTGTTGTGTAGTTACCACAAAAGGGGTAAGATTAAATGGATAATGTTCAACTTCACAGCAAAAAAATCCTGGATCTTCACAATTTAAAAGAAACATCACATGAATATTAAGAAATATATAGGTGATAGTGCTTTGGTTTTTACTACTTGAATTTGGCTTATGCTTTTCTTTAAATCTTTCTTCTATTTGTCTGTGATTAAAGAAATTTGAGCAGTTTTGGACAGTAACAAAAGGCTACTCAGAAAGAAAACTTCGTATTTAAGTATGTTTTGTTCAATTCTAAATCTGGGTAAAATGTGAATTAATATTAGTCTTTTATGTTTGTGTCACAGGTGTTTAATTTCTTCTACAATCTAATCACTGATATGTCTTAGCCTAATTGCCAAGTCCTGTTCTGCAGTTCAAACAAAATAAAAGGGGGGTGGATCTTTTGTCCATGTGACATTTGGTAAATTTATCACAAAATTATGTAAGGTGAATCAAAGCAGTAATTAGAAATTTTTATTTTCGCCAATGTTCCTCTAGATGCTTTACATTTAAATGTCTAAAGCAAAACATCTTGAGGCAAAAAAAAATTTTATTTCATTATAAAATGTTTAAAGTAATTCTTTCAATATTTGCAGCCTGACAGTTTCATCAAAAGAAAGGTTTTGTTTGTCTGTCTTTTATTCAGTGGGAAACTACTTTGTCTTGTTTTTCAATAAATTCTGCCTAGAAGGTGCTTTATGCTTTGTTTCTAAAATTATGTGTGTATTTCAGTTCTGTTTCCAAGAGCAGTTCTTATCCCGAGTTGCTATCAGTGTTAGCTATGAGTAATCATTTGAGTTAGCTGTGTGTATAACCATGGCTTTTTTTATAATCAGTGATTAAACTCAAGTAACTTAGAGTAAATATGAGATTTATTTTAACTAAGTTTGGGCTTTATTCCATAGTGGAATGAACTATTCCCACATTCCCATATTGAGTCCACATTTCCTTTCAAAGAAATTATGTACGCATTTGGGCAAGGAGCTGATGTACGCTCCATGAGATTGTCTCATTTGCACTGTCAGAATCCAGACGATTATTTTTTTGAGATGTTTGTGTTCTCAACTCCTGCAGCTGATTCCTTGCTAATTCCTTGGATGTACAACTCTGAAAAATCACCCAAGATTTTGGCATTGTTGTTTTTCAAAAGTGTCATATTGTCTGAACTGTCAATAGGGAAGACAACTCCATGTGTGTAAGAATAAGTTTAACTTTTATGTGGATGAGAAGAGTGTTGCATATTGTTGGAGTAATTTCAGGAGTCTGCTATTTGTTTGTTTGTTTCTTTTTACCTTAGCACAAATTCAGAGCAGCTTCTGGTCATAAAATGTATCTTGGATATCTCCAATTAAAAGTAAGATAAAAAGTGATGGAATTTAATTTTAATAACTGCAATCACAATATCTGTATTGTTATGTTAAAACATACTATTTTTCAAAGTAGTATTGTGTAAATTAACTGTTCTTTTTAAATTCAGTTGCAAAATTGGCTATTGATTTGCCAGCCTAGGGCTGTCAAAAGCAGACTCATGCATATTCTCTTTGGCTTGCTCAATTCTGCTTCAGAAAAGACATGCATAAAGGTGAATTTTAAATCAAAGTTTGTTGCTCTGTGTCTTTGGGAACAGACTCGCCTATGTGAACAGTTTATTTCTCACCAATTTCTTTTTAGTACTTGGACCAGGAGCTTGTGTTTCAGCCCTGAGTTGTATCTCAGTTCTGTGCTTGTGCCGTCCACATTTGATTGTCTGTTGTCTTCACTAAGAATCTAATTGCTTCATTGATTCTCTTTGTAGCAATCCCCTGGCTTTACCGATTGCCAAGCAAGACAGTTTGCTGGAGAAAGATACCATGTTCAAAGATGCAGCTAAAGGCTTATGCAAGCAGCAATCTCAAGACAGTGCATCTGAAAATGTCACTGTGAACACCACAACCAAACTTGAGCAGGTAACAGCACGCAGTGTCTTGAAATTTTCGTGAGTGCTTAGGTCTGGAAATTGTAAACTTAATGAAGCTGAAGACCACAGTGTTTTTTTCCCTCACCATACAGCGATACCATTTGCACTGTGGAGCCTTGTCACCTTGATCACTCCCTGCAATGTCTGGCCCTGCAGAGTTTCCCTGCAAATTGAACAGCTGCTCCTTGCCAGCTACTGGTGGCAGGTCAGGGGCTGTGGGGAGGGCTCAGAGCTCCTCAGTCTCTATTCATGGTTCACAACAGGGGAGGGACAACTGTTGGCATTGCCCAGAGTGTGCGATTGTCTCAAACTTCGTGTTACAAAAGAAACACAACCTGGGAGACTGAAAAAACAAAAAGAATGTCTAAGGAATATCAAGTTGCAAAGTAAGTGACTGTAATTCAAAGCTAGGAATCACCAGATTTACAGCTGCAGTGTTAACTCCCTTTCTTGTGATAATGCATTAGATTACCAGCACTGATTATTTGGATACCCTTTACAGTTTTCTCTACAGGAGGACAGTCCCATTCAGTATACAGGATGAATGCAAAAGGAGGCAATTATCTATTGCTTATAAAACTATAAATATTTTTTTTATTTGGTTTGGTTTGGTTTTTGTTTTGTTTTGTGGGGGAGTGTGGGCTGTTTTTTTTGGGTTTTTTGTGATACAAGGGGGTTTATTGTCTGTTACATGCATTTGGGAAACACATATTCCAGAAGTATTCAGCCATTTAAGAAGAAAACTAGTTTAGAATCAAGGGGATGGGGGAGGGAAGTATTTCCATTAAAAATAATTTACTGTGGATTTGAAGCATAACAAAGGAGCAAGATATTGGTTTGATTTAAGCTACGTTCAGTTCAAAAAAATTGCATCTCTGTCTTGGCAGAAGAATGCATGCTCCACTGCTTTTTATTTGGATGTGTTTCAGAGGAATGGCTTGATCATACGAGATCAATCAGTGCATCCATATGTAAATGATATGAGTCAATCTGTGAAAGAACTTCAGCTTTGGAATCCTGTGGAGCTCTCAGTTCCCTATCCAGTCAGAGGATACCACAACATGTTTAGCACTTGGCTTACATCTTGTTTTCATGTTATACAGTTTCTGATGTTCCTGACTGATGTGATTTGATGGAAACAGTCATTCCAAGTGAAAAGCACTGCTAGTCAGAAAAGTGAATGCTTGCAACCCTTTAAGGAAGAATCCTCCCATAATTGTAGGAAAAGAGAGGGAAGTACTTACTTTAGGGTCTTGACGAGACAATTGCTTACTTCTAGATGTTCAACAGAAGAGTGTACAAGAACACAGATACTTCTTTCTGCCTGTTTCTATTTTGATGTAAGCTAGATGAAATTATTCAGGTTTTCATTATCTCTAAGATAAACTTCTGCTTTATGGTTTGTGCACTAAAACACACAGAAACTGATCAGAATAAGAACAGCTAATCTTCCAGGTGAAAATGAGCAAACAGATGTCTTCATGCTGGTAATTTCAGTCTCCACCATGACTTTGAGTCTCCTCAAGGTCCCAGGGCAGATTTTCAAAAGGACTCCTGATGTTACCACAATAGTTACAATTCAAAGAGAAGAGAGCAGACTTAAAAGGTGAATCTCTTTTAGCTCTTTTATTTGAGAAATTTCTGCAGGAAACAGTCTGAAATTCTGCTCTAAACAAGCTAGGAGTGTGTATCTTATGTTTATTTAGAAGCAGGGAAAACTAGAAAATATCTGTAGTTGCTGAATTTGGAGTGATGCTCCCTAGCATGGAAGGATAGGAAGAGTACTGTCTGAGAAATTATCACTAACAGGGGATAGGTTAGAAATGGAGATATTTTAGTGTGGGTTTAAATGACTGGTTGCATTAGAAAAGAATTAATACAACTTTTCAGTTGGCAAGGGCTTAATGAGCTTTAGCTCTTATGAAGGAAAGAGAGTAAACTAGTTTAATCACTTTAGGAAACAGTTAAATTTTAGGAAAGTAAAGAGTCCCTAGATTTTGTCAAATTAAAATATGTAATATTTTTTCTTTCTTGAAGTGATGTAATTGTGATCCTGGAAGTACAGGGATTGTATTCTCTACTACTTGCCATGCATTATGAACTGTATGTGTATCATATCTGTATTTGTCTTAATAATTATTAGACCTTATTTTTCAAAGATGATATTTATCCATGTAACACTTTTTTTATTATTATTTTTTAATTTCACAGCTTGGGAAGTAAAGTTTTTATTTAGTGCTGATACTAAAGGAAAGCTTTGAACAACCCCTTCCAGCTGTTTCTGCCTTTTGGGTATCCTAATTCTAATGAGTTTCACTGTCTTTTATTCTTACCAGTTGCATTCAAACTACACTCAAAGTAATCATGTTCTGTTTAATTTTTCAATAGGTTATGTGGAGTCATTACTTGGGTTTTATGTTCATATATTACTGAAATTTATCAGGATGATATTTTGCATGCTTTGTGTCAGAAATATCATACATTCTTAGGCAATATGGCATGCAGATTAGGCCTTTATTGGGGGATCAAAAAGAAAAAATTCATCCTAGTACATTTCAAACATGCATTTTTAATAGAAAAAGCCTGTAACTTTTTTGGTTTGGAAAGAAATAACAGTTCAAATTTATATATCGCTTCAGGTTCTTTTAATTGCAAAAGTGATAAAAAGGAACCTTAAGGAAATATTATTTCTCATGAAGATTTTTATTACTTGAAGCATAGGAGATGGGGATGAAATAAATAAAGCATTTTGGACCTCTCTTGACTTGTATTAGCTTTTGTTTTTTTCTTAGGTAAAAGGTGTTTGATCATCTGTAATGTCAAAATCTGTGCTGCCAAACAAGGAAAGCAGTATGAATAATTTCTGGAATTTTATCATATTCTCAATTTCTCTTCCTCTCATCTGGGAAGGATATTTTTTGATAGCAGATGGAAATTAATGGCTTGGAATTGAATTACGTGCTCTATGCTGCAAACAAGTATAAATTAAATATTTTCTTTCTCTTAATTGAGTCTTTTTTAAGACTTTTTTCTTGTTTATGTATTATTGGCCACATGAACTGTGTGATGGAGTATCCTCTGAAGCTGTTTTGGTTGTTCCAATATCAGTTACGACACAGACAAGGCTCAGCTGTGTGTAACATAATATTATAAATAAGAGCTGGGATGCATACATATTTCAGTGACACAAGTATGTAAAAAATATATATAACTAAAGACTATTATAAGAGCAGATTCTGAATGTTGTTAAGTGTATGTAATTTAAAACAGTAAATACAAATCTTCATTGTAAGCATTACAAAAATCTAAAAAAAAATAACCACTTCCGGATGCATAGTTATATTGGAACTTATGCTGTATGTATGGCTATTTTTCTTTTATGTCTCATAAAATGTGTATCATGCAATTAGAATGATGGCCAGATAGATGCATTGAGCTAAAAAACACATATGTATGCTCAGAAAAGTAGATGAGAATGGGACTTTAAGGTGCCCATAAATAAGATATTAATAATGTACATAACATTTACTGTTAAGTCAAATCAGTTGTGAGTTTAAGGAATTGAGAGTTTCTTATTTCCATGTGATTATTTGTTTGTTGAACTGTGAAATTTGATGCAATGAGGCTGGTAGAAAATGCTGAAACACCAAATCCTAAACTTTGTAGAAAAAAAGAGTTGAAAAGATTTTGATTTCCTTACTTGGAGTTTTACTGAGCACTTCACATTTCTAACTATATCTAGAGAATGAGCATTTTTGGCCATGCCTAGATTGTGAAATAAATGCAAGCCAGGGCCTGTTTGCTGGCCTAGGGCTGTGTGGGATGAGTCCACACACATCTGTAAGGCAAAACTGTTTTCTCCCTCCAGAGTCAGGGCCTTGCCCAAATGACCTGTGGGAAATGATTATTGTCCTGTGATCTGAATGGTATCTAGACTTCATCTGCATGAGTGCTAGCTGATAGGAACCAGGAATGTATAAGGAAGTGTGCTAAAAATTTCAGAAAATATGGAGAATCCCAGGGCAGTACTTTTATCCAGACCCTTCTTTTATTTACAAATACATAGCAGAGGTTTAATCTTCATAGAGATAGATTAAAAGAAGCTCATTCTATGGCACACATGTTCTGTGTTTTGATAGCACACAAGGGAGTGCAGTGAAGACCGATGCCTGTTTTGTTCCTGCATGCCAGTTGAGCATGTTAAGGAAAGGAGGCCACAGACTTCCGTCTCTCTGCTCTCTCTCTCTCTCTACAAGACACTTAAAAACGTCCTTGGAATTCTTTTGGTTTTTTTTTTTCTATTCTGATATACATCATCGAAGACAAATGGCAAAATGTAATTTAATTTTTTTTTGCCAAGTGGAATTCTTGTTTTCTAGTCAGCTAGTACATCCAACTGCCATGATTAAAAACAAAAAGAGCAAGAAGTGCCATCTTCTGTGTGACAGAGGAATCTTCATTCACTTTAATGGGGTGAGGAACAAACCTCTCCAGTAGGTAGATATACACCTATAAAGCACAGGTAGTGAAATCAGTGTCGGGTTTTTCTGAACTAGACCTTGAACCTGTGGAAACAGTTGCAGTTTAAAAGTTCTGTGTCACATCCCAAATACTAAACACAAGTATCCATAGTCTTGGGGCTCTTCCCCATGACAGAAGCACGCTCCATGTTCTCTCCAATATCTCCCAGTTTGCTTGCTGCTTCTGCCACTGATCTCCTGTCACTGCCAGAGACTGAAAGTGCTGAGGTGTTCACCAAAAAAGGGCACTGTCTGCTTTTCTCCTGAGCCTGCATTATAAGGAGAACAATAGAAGAAGGAAGTTGCATCTTCATTGTCCATCCTCAAAATAGACCCTGAGTTATTATAATAAACTCTGAACAGAAAACTTAATTCTGCTGTCATTCATGTGAGAATTTTCTGTTTCTGGGCATTTTGCTGACATAAAAAATGAATCAAACTACATTTTAAGTGTAGATCATTATTTATAAGCACACTGCTTAATGTAACAATTTTTATTTTGTCTTTAATCAAATTTCCATTATCACTGATTCTTTTTTCTTCTGTCTCCTTTCTCAGTCCGTTGGATCTTTTTTGTTTCATTACATTTTTACTTGCCCTTGCAGAGTTTATATTAGTCACCTTGATCTCAAAAGTGTTAAACAATTTCACTCACCAGTTTTGGCTAAAGTGGACTCTTCTGATTATCTTCTGGTTTCCATGACAACACAACTCCAATTTCTTACTAACTTACTTCTATTCTGCAAGAAAAATTCCAGTAGAATTTCAGATTCCATATGATAAAGAGTGGTCTGAGAGCTTCATTAAATACTGCAAGAAATACTTTACAAGTGCACTAATTTCTTGGTTTCTGCTATAAACATGTAATGAAGCGGGCAGGAAAATTGCATTTGATCTGACACTCTTTATGGGTTTAAGGATTGTGAATGGCACTCTGGTATGTTCTTAAGAGCCCATCAGACTCATGCAGTTATTCACCATAACATTGATAATAATTTTTTGTATTCTTCCCTTGATTAAGATTAATGATGTGGATTTGTTTGGGAGTGAAAACTTTCCAGTTTCCTAATGCATTTTTTCCCATAAATTCTAGTGGTCTAGGTTTATACTGTAAGTTAGAACGTTATGGTACAGAATCATTCACTGTGAAGTTACTTTATTTCTCTAATTTGTGTTTTCTAGATCAAGCTAATGCCTCCAGCTCCAAATGATGACCTGGCTTCTCTGAGTGAGCTAACAGACAGCAGCCTGCTTTATGAGATTCAGAAGCGTTTCAACAATAATCAGATATATGTGAGTTGCTATTCACCTGTCAATAGTAAGCTTTCAAAAAAGACCAAAGACGGAATAGGAAAAATGGGATTACTATCCTAACTAGTCGACAGTAACCTGCCCCAAACTCATGACTAGTTTTAAATGGATGAGGGCATGTGTTTGTGTGTAAGCCCTGCAATTCCTCAAGTTTGAGTAGGAAAAGGAGATATAAAAAATGGAATATCACTTCAGATAGGTTTGAATACAATTTACGTGTGTTTATTTCACGGAGGAAGTGTGTTGGTAAACACTGATGACCGCACTTGTCACAAATAAGTGTTTTAAGGTCGCTCAGATCATAGTGTGGCTGGTGGGGTGGTGCACCACCATGCTTTGTAATCTTCCTTCTCAAACCAGTGAAAGATGCTACCATTTTTAACATTACGACAATAGATCATGATTCCTGGAAATGTAAAAGAAATTTAGATTTAAAAAGCTTAGAATTCATCATGGGAGATTTAATTTATCATTTCTTCCAACATCAGAGAAATAATTATATTGTAATGTTAATCATCTAGATATCAAAAGAAATTGTTGTAGCAAGATTTTGTAAAGAAAGTTTTCCTGGTTGTGCCGTAATAAGCACAGACGGCATCCAGCTAAGCACTTGAAAATTTTTGTATCCCTGTCCATATCTTGCCCATAACTTATTACTAACCTACCGAACAGCTGAGTGGAATGTAAATGTGAAACATGCATATTATTTTTAAATTTATAGGAATACGGGGAACTCTGATGTTGCTGTGAATCCTTTTGAAATTATGGGAACTTCACTTTTAGGTGTTATGGCATTCAATGGTAAAAAAATTCTGGGGTTTAAAATCATGGATCAAATCCTAAAAAATACTCATAATATGGGTATTTATTTTTCTTTATCTCACTTTCAAATATACCAGGTAACATGAAGATCCACAGAGGAAGTCTTTTATTTTAAGATACTGAAGATTTCACCTGAAAGGATCTTCTACTCTGGAATTCTCTTAGCTTAATAGAATTTATAGGCAGTGATCACTAGTAATCTGCTCAACAGCAGCCTGTGTGCTTTGGTAGAGTGTCAGCATCAGTGCTGAAGATGGTTGCATCTTGACTTGGTTCTTAGACTTACAAGGAAAAGTCCTTGGGTTCCAGTTCCAAACCAAAGTCCTCATTTTCACTAAACGCTTCCCGCTTCATGTTTTTTTTTAAATCTCTATAAAGTTACATTTTGCCAGAAAACCCAACAATGAAGTCAGGGTGGGTGAGAGAAGGGAAATAAATTGATGCATTTTAGAAGAAAAACAGTACATTTGCTATGAAAGACAATATTTCCCCATCCCCAAATCAAAATGCTTCATCTTGAAAAAGCACAGCTGGAACTGTTCACATGATGCTTTGCTCTCTGACCTCTTCAGAGACAGAAGTCCAGCAATTTTTGCGTTCTAAGAGTGTAATATAGCAGCAGCTATTTATATGGAGTGAAAAGTATGGCAGCAAGAGTGACCTACAATCTTATACTTAAGTGCATTCAATTGTAGAATGGTTTGTGTTGGAAAAGACCTTTAAGATCATCTGGTTCCAACCCTCCTGCTATAGCCAGGGACATTTCCAGTAGAAGATGGTGAACTCAGGGCCCCATGCAACCTGTCTTTCAACATTTCCAGGGATGAATCCACAACTCCTCTGGGCAACCTCTTCTAGTGCCTCAGCACCCTCACAGTAAAGAATTTTTTTCCTAGTAGCTAATCTAAATCTCTTCCCATTCAGCTTAAAACCATTCCTCTCCATTCTGTCACTACAAACCCTGATAAAGAGTCCCTCCCTATTTTTCCTGTAGACCCCTTTAGATACTGGAAGGTTGCTATAAGTGCTCCCTGGAGCCTTCTTCACACTAAACAATCTCAACTCTCTCAGCCTATCTTCATAGCAGAGGTGCTCCTGGCCTCTTATCATCTTCATGGCCCTCATCTTGTTCTAACAGGGCCATGTCTTGTGCTGAGGACCCCAGAACTGGATGCAGCACTGCAGGTGGGGTCTCACCAGAGCAGAGCAGAGGGGCAGAATCCCCTCCTTCACCCTGCTGCCCCCTCTGCTTTAGATGCAGCCCAGGATACGATTGGCTGTCCGGGCTGCAAGAGCACATTGCTGGCTCATGTCCAGCCTCTCATCCATCAATAGCCCCAAACATGAAATAGTAAAATCTTGCAACCTTGCAATCATTAGATGGCTTACTCTTTCTAATATAGTCAAGACAGTTTTTCCAGATGCGTGCTCATATGTTCATATACACATACACTTGCATAAAGACTTATGTATGTATCAATTGCTCCATCTTACCCCACAAGCAACATATTTTAATGTATCAGCTCTGGATAACTAGTGTGGCATTTCTAAATTATGTCATCTATCCCATAAAAAATCACTTGAGGTACTTGTTTATGTGGTAGGTGTGCCAGGATTTAAGACTCAATGATCCTTGCGGGTCCCTTCCAACTCAGCAGCTTCTGTGATTCTATGACATTTTTGTAGTTTAGCAAGTGGTAAGTTACAAATTAACTTTCAAATAATCTACCAATAATATATGTAGTGCAATTTTTCTCTGCATAATTTTCAGTTATGAAGAACTCAGTTTTATTACAAAAAGACTAATTAATTCTGTTCGAAATGTAAATTTAGATCTCAAGTTCAAACTGTGGAGTTAAAAGCTCAGAATTCATGAATTATGTTTAGCATGTTGTTAGCTAGATTTAAGAGGCTTTGCTGAGAGTTCTTTTTGGAAGAAAGCCATTAGCCTTCTTAAAAATTTAATTTATTACTTAATAAAGCAATTATATCTTCTTTTTTTCAGACCTACATTGGTGATATACTGTTGCTTGTTAACCCATTTAAAGAACTTCCTATTTATTCTACCATGGTAAGCGTTCTCTTTTTAAAAGATTGCAGTTATTTTTTCACAATTCATATGGTTCATTTGACCGGCCAGACCCCTAAAATTAATTAACATATATGCCCATTCTATGTGGGGAGCATGTTAGTATTCTATCAAAACATTAAAAATTTCTTCCAAGATACAACCGTTTTTGCTACATCTTATTGGTAAAGCAGCCATCTTGATAACACTTTGAATGAGCAGGAGCACTTTTGGTTGTTTAAAAATAGTTCTGGATGACCTTGGTGGTTTTGCCACAGTCAGACTTATAAAAATAGATGCATACTTCATACAGTGGTTGTTTTAGTTCACACCCCCTTGCCCAAAACATGATCATGGAGATAACAACCTTGGATGGTGCAGAAAGGCTCAAAATGTCTGTCTGTGCTCCTCACCAGGCCTCTCATCTGGGATATTGTACAGCATGAGCTGAGCACTGCCCTGGCTCAGGCATAGGGAGGTGGCTTGTCCTGGCCACAAGCAGCGTTTGGGCAAGGGGGACTTGAGCCATGTGAAAACATTCAAGAGCTTTGATCTCTCCTTCGTCTTCACCCAGACATTTTAGAGATAGTGTTGGTATAACTGTTAATTTATCTTCCTCTCTTATCTTCTCATTGATGCACTGAGATCACAGAGATAAGCCTCCCTGATAGGGAATGTTCAAATATGTTTATTTAACTTACAAGAATTATAAAGGGTTACAAATTTGGTAAGCAAATTGCTGTTTGCTACGTCATGTGGCTTTGTGTGTATCAGTAGTAAATCCGAGAGAAAGAAACGCTGTGCTGTTCATGGTAGGAGCAGCAGATTCTGAGTTGGGAGTCTGCATTTATTTCTAAAAATGGAAATCATCCATCATCTCCAAGGTTTTAGATGATGGTATTTTTTTTCCTGTCACTGTGTATCTTATATTAGCTACATGATTTTGTGCACGAAGAGAGAATTGTAAAGAGAAAGAGTTGACATATTAAAATGTATTCCTGCATGTTTGTTGCATCTTTACTTCTCTGTGATAGATATATTTAATTAAATTTATCATGAGACACTTTATGTCCTGTAATTGTTTGGGTCACCTTAGATAATAATTGCTTTCACTTCATCACTGTAATCTGCACACTATTGTGCATTATGCAGGTATTTCCCAGATGATTAAGAAACATGGTTGTAAAATCACTTTGTTTTTGAAATGCTCCAGTGTACTGCAGCAGCTTAGCTGATATTGTATGAAAGTCTCTAAGTGTTAGATGGTCTATATATTAAAGTAATAAAAAGTGATGATGTCAATTCCTCACTAAATGCTGACATGCTATATGATGTGGCTCATTAGTTAACATTTTTGTTTCAGGTATGTAGTTTGTTAGGTGTCAAAAAGAAAAGAAATGCAAACATATATTGGGCATAGTACTATTTTTAAAATAAGAATAAAGCAATGAAAATATTAGCATATATATATTTTATTAACAGAGACATTTTATATTTCTTTCTTTTTTTAAAAAAATACTGTTCATAACTTCTTGACAAACATAATTTTGTTATCGTGCACTGAACTCCCACACTTTGTTCCAGTAGAATACTAGTAAAATAAATATTTTACAAGCAATTTTTCATTCTGAGATGACAAAGAATCATACATTAGTAGCCACTGATGTTCTTTGCTTCTTATGAAATTCAATGCAAGTGTTAGATGATAATATTGTTGCATTTTTACATGGAAATACACTGTGCTACTGCACTACACATTATAATAGCATTATACTATGAGGAACATGCAAGTATGACTTTGAAGGTATCTTAGTGACTGTAGAAGTGCTTGAGCTGTGGTCATGCTGCTTTGTCACATTCCTGGGAATTTACTTGTGCCTGATTAGGACAAATATATTATTGAAGTTTGTGTTAGAAAAATATGTGAACCTGCAACATTTTTCATTGAGCATACGTGTGTGAATGTTTTTCTTCGTACTTTGTGACATTCTGAAATGATTACTGGAGAATTAGTGTGGGTTTAATCTTTTTTTGTCTGGTAGCCCTTAAGTCCTGACTGAGATTAGATATGGAGTATTCATTCAGCTACAGTGTTGTAGATGTCCCAGGATTGAATAGCTTAATATCTAAATAAATAAGACAGGCATGGGACAGCAAGGGGTAAAAACATCAGGATACCCTCAAAAAAAAAAAAAAAAGTGGTTTCTATAGCAGATAATTGGATTTACTCAGGCTTTAAGGATAGTATATGTTGCCAGCTATGTGTATCAGGAGTTATCCTATATTGCAGAGAGAGTATTTGTGGGAGACTGCCCTGTCATGTAGTAAATTAATTAGTTTGTAATTTATTCCTTTGATTTCAATTTTAACTTTTCATGGGATGTTCACATTTCATTTTGTGACTTTTCAAGTCAAGACAGTGAAAAACTATAAATGTAAGGTATTAAAAAGTAGCTTACTAGGTTTTGCTTTACATAATGCACAAAGCAGTACTGTTAAGTCCTCTAGTTATGTTTACTTTTGTATCTTAATTAGACTTTCTGTGTTTAAAGCTCTATTTTCTGCAATTAAGATCTTCATCGCTGTTGTAAAAATATCACTTCCATACATAGAGAAATTCTGTTCATAATGCTTAGAAAACTTTACAAAAGATGCAAATTAGGGGGGTGAAACATAATTGTTTTGAAATTTATTTATCATTTTAATTTTCTACAATTTTTCAGGTCACCCAGCTTTATTTAAGTAACTCTGGAAAACTGTATTCCTCGCTTCCCCCACATATATTTTCCTGTGCTGAAAGAGCTTACCACATGCTATTCCAGGAGCAGCGTCCCCAGTGCTTTATCCTCAGGTGAAAATTTATCTTTCTATTAATTAATTTGTACTTCTTACTTTCAGCTGTTTCCCTTGGGCCTCAGTAGTTGAGGTTTCCATTTTATTTTTTTCCAACTGATTTTTTTTCTGTGTACTGATCTCTGTATCATACATTAGAGAAAAATAGAAATGAAAAAGGTTTAATTACATCTCAAGTTCATAAAGTCTCTTGGGCAATTGCCACTCCATGTACTGCATCTAATTAGGAACAAGAGTTAATGGTAAAGAATTCAAAACTGCTGTGCGTGTTTGCTAATATTACATGAATCAGGATTAGAAATAGAATCTATTGACAATAAAAATGGTAAATCCTTGACTAAATTATAAACCTCTGTGTTGAGGCGCTTGTACTGGAGCTTGCACTCTGCCTCAAATGTTTGTGTGACCATGAGTTTGTTCGTCAGCTCTCCAAGCTCAAAATGGACTTTAAAACGGACTTTAACTTTTACTACTTATTCACAGTGTTGTTTCAGTGATAAATAACTTCAAGACTGTAAATAAATGTATTAGTAATCTGCAAAGAGTTTCATCCAAATATGCTGGTTTTATAATGATGAAACTTGGCATTCACCTGGAACTTTTTAATCCCCAAATCTGTTAATCCTTCTTTTCTCAAACTCTCTGAAAGCAGTGAGTCTGGTGAATTTGATGTACTCAGTAAAAGAAATTTGTTGTTCAGTCTTACCACCTCTATCTTTTCACACTTTACTTGCTTTCATATCTTCTGAATCAGTAATCTTAATATCCTCCATGAGATTACAGAATCAATGAGACTGTAAAAGACCGCTGAGATCATCGAGTCCAACCTTTGACTGAACACCACCTTGTCAACTAGGCCATGGCACTGAGTGCCATGTCCAGTCACTTCTTGAATCCCTCCAGGGACAGTGCCTCCACTACCTCCCTGAGCAGCCCATTCCAATGTCTAATCACCCTCCCGGAGGCAAAATTCTTCCTGATGTCCAACCTAAACCTCCCCTGCTGCAGCTTGAGGCCATTTCCTGTTGTCCTGTCGCTGGTTGCCTGGGATAAGAGGCTGATCCCCACCTGACTACACCCTCCTTTCAGGCAGTTGTAGAGAGCAATCAGGTCTCCCCTGAGCTTCCTTTCCTCCAGGCTAAACACCCCCAGCTCCCTCAGCTGTTCCTCTTAGAACTTGTGCTCCAAACCCTTCACCAGCTCTGTTGCCTTTCTCTGGACTCAGTCCAGAACTTGAATGTTTTTCTTGAAGTGAGGAGACCAGAACTGCACACAGGACTTGAGGTGCAGCCAAATTTCTTACCATGTTACAATTTTTTTTTTTCCCTAGTCACTTCAGATCTGAGCAAAAGTTCGCTCACTGAAATTGAGCATTTTACAACAGGAAGGCATTTGGCCAAATCACTGAAGAACTTACAATCAGTTATTCACAATTATTTTCAGTTTATAGCAAGCCAGCTTCACTCCTGTATGCTTAACACCAAGAGCTGTCTTCGTATAAACTTCTAATGGAAGTCAGAGAATAAAATGATGTTTTTAGTTATGCTCTTAAGTAGCCAGCAGGTGGACTTTTCATAATTAGCTTCCTTCTGACTGCTTTTTGCTCCTGCTTTTCAGGATATGAAAATACATTAAGCACTGACAAGATAAGTAAAGAGCTGTCTAGGGAGCCTAAATATAGGCTTGTTAAAAGCTAAGGATCCTTAGTAAATCAAACCAAAGATTTATGGCATGCTGATGGGTAATTTTGTGAGTCAAAAAATTATAATGAATATATAAAATGAAATGATCTAACTTGTTAGCAGCCAGGAGTGTCAATATCCAGTGATACTGTTGTGGTATATATATTTTAAGCCAAATAATCTGGAATGGAGAGAAATCCTTGTGTTTTACAGTGGAATGCATTGAAAGCTTTGGATTTCCTCAGTTTAGCATCACCAAAGGCATTCTGATCAAGTTAATAATATTTACTTTTTGAAAGTATAATTCTGTATGTCATAAGTGCAGTGGTCTGCTGCAGTACAGTTACAGATCTGTATTAAAACATTGTTTAGAAATACACTGTCCAATTTAGCTTAATTTTAGAAATATAATTTCCAACTAACATGCAGGATTGATCAGTCACAGATAGCATTACTGATAATACACAACCCATTCTTTTGTATTTAACAGTTTTGCTTGCACATATTTGTTTCAAATCTAGAAACCTCAGTCACTGGGAGCAAGACTCTGTCTCACATACTCTGAAAATGGAGAAGAAATAAATTATTCTGACCCCCAAAAGTGTGCAAACTTAGTCACTCTTCCCTGGATATATCTTACTGTATTAATGGGAATTTGGAGTAGTAATGCTCACTGTTTAGGGTAGTACAATAAGAGATTGATTTCAGAAGTTTATGCAGAACAGCACACCTGTTTTTCTTTGAATCTTGTGGAAATCTTATATGAACACATTCTGTCAGCAGTTTTCCATCATTTCTGATTATAGTTCAAGTACTGCAGGAATAAGTTTTTTTCATTAAGTATTTCTGCACTTCTGAGTGTGGTACCCTTGGTCAGAATTGAAAATGAAGTTGAAAAAATAAAACCCTGTCATTTATATAATCTGAAATGACAGGTATGTTGCTCCTTACATATTTTATATTTTGTCATATTTTCCTTAAACAAATGATTTGTGGAATTTCTTTATACTTTGGATTGTTGCTTACCAAACAATAATGATCCAATAATGATCCAGTGTTCTGAAATCATGAAGATATAGACAAACCTACCTAATATGCATAAACTGAGGGTAAGCAAATACTTCTCAGTACTTGCAGAAAGTAATTCTTAAAAATTGCCTGGGGTTGGCTGTTTTCTGACTCTTTTACCTGGGCTTCCTTGACTAACTACTTCCACATGATGGTTCTGTCTCCCTGAGTCCCTGTCCATCCAGTAACTTTTGAACCCAGCGGGCACCAATAGCTGTGGTGGTCTCAGAGCTGGGGTATTCACACAGGCTTTGTGAGTTTGGGAGTCAGCACGAAGAGAGTTGGGACTCCAATCACAGCTCTTCACAGCCAGGCAGTTCGTGTGGATGTCCAGCAAGCACATGCTCTGCATGGAGCTCTCCAGCGTGGGTGGCACCAGCAGCCCAGCTAGACTGGCACAAGAAAGCAAAAGAGCTGGATGATAATCCAAGTGCCATGGATTCGATGGGTGTAGCTTCTTTAGTTCCCCCTGGGTGTATTATGCCTTGTATTCTTTGCTTCACATGGCTTTGTATTTTCCCACTTTCAAATGGTCTTTTTCCTAACAAATTTAGATTTTAATTTTTTATTTCAAAACAGAACTTAGTTTTTAAATTATTCATAATATTTGAAGATAGAAAGATTAGACCTGTAATTAAGGTTGTATTAACAAAATATTCATAAAGAAATAGTAGGGAACAGGCCCTCCATCAGGTAGTTACAAAGAAAAGCTGGAAAACCAAAGGAGGAATAAAGTGAGAAAACTTCATGGAACTTACCTAATGCCCTATGTGAGCATAGGATTTCAAATTCTCTGTCCATTTTCCTTTCCTTTGGAGTACACTGTTTCTAATTTAACCTTTTTTATCAGTGAAATAGGCCTTCTTTGTCTGTTTCATAATGCCTTCTAAGGAAGTTTTAGTGCAGAAGAATGCTTTTCTGCTTTGATGCTAACTTACCCTACATCTTGATAAGGCAGGCCAAACAAAAGTAATAAGAAACCAACATTCATATTGTAAATTGCATTTGGAAAAATATAGCGATGAAACAGTTATTTAAAAGAGAAAACAGGAGTTATTCTCTAAGCAGCATTAAATTGCTAGAGCAAAAATATTGCAGACAATGGTGACATTGCAAAAAATTTTATTCAACCTCAAATGAAATGGAGTAAACAAGCTCTGGTACAAGGTACCAAATTACTTTTTTATTGTTAAATTGCCTCAAATGTTCCAAATAATGATATCAACAATTAAAACTTTTCCTAGCATAGCATTTCTTTCTCGGCGGTTCAGTCTGTATTTTACTAAAAGTGAATATAACCCATTGAAATGTACAGAACAACTAAGTCACGTTGTGTCTCTCTTTCAGCAGTCACATTCTAGTGAAGTTTGAAACCCTGAATGGTAATCTAGCAACCACTTTGATCAACAAGCTCCTGTGGCAGGACTGTAAAATGAGCAGTTGAGCCGAGCACGTAAAATCTTTGCAGCTGTGTCACTGCAATGTTCAGAAAACATGAATCTTGAGAAGAAATATTCAAGAATGGACAGAAACTGTCCACTTGGTTCTTGTTTGCTTGGTCCTGTGTTATCTGGGTCACATTTGTCTTGCAGTAAAAAACAAAACATAGGGTTATGTTAAAAGTGAAGCAAGTTAATGCTTAAGTGGGGAAACTCATGATGAACACTCCAGTTCCTTTGTTTAAGAAGGCATTTTTCTGGTTTTAATTTTAAGTTGCATGCCTGCTTTGTAATTCTTGAAAACAAAGCCACATCAACTGTTATTTTAGCATCTCTTCTCCCCACCCTCAATTTCTCCAGTTGTGAGAAAGATTTTTGAATCCTGGAAAAACTTTCTGTTACAGAGGCTGTTTTTGGCAGATGAGGTTGGGCCTGAACAAACAAAATAATAAAATGCTTCAACAGTTTGTTAAATATCAAGTCTTGTATAGCTCTTAGAATGATACAAATATTTATCTGCTGGATATAAAGGGCAGTACACTTTGGACAAGCTGTGAGCTCTTACAAACTATGAATTATGTCAGATCTGATTATCAAACATGAATGAACTCTTCTGTTCAACAGCATAATCTGTAACTGACTGTACTAAACATCAGAGATGTTTAATTTCAGAGAATTTCCTTAACAGCTGAAATAACCGAAGAGCCACTGTTGCTAATCTTGTTGGTAACCTGTGGTATGGTTGGTAGCAGGTTACAGCTGTGATTTTGGATTAAGTATGTTGTGGAGGGACGAAACTATTTCATCATCAAGACACATAGTTGCCAGTGAACTGACCAGTGTGAGTGGGCAGTAAGAGGGGAGCTATGATAGATTTATATCTGTCTATAAGCTCACTGACCTTCTGGATAATACAGGTATAAGATACGTAATTTGCAAGACTGTGAAACGTCTGTAGGGGAGGAATATTGCAGGACTAATGTCCTGTTTCAGTTTTTCTCTGTTCCTGCTAGTGACAACAGGCAAAGAAACATGGAATTTGGAGATTACCATTATAAAGGCAGAAGGATCTTAAGAATAATGCTGGATCTTAAGATAGACGGCAGCATGGTACAGTTAGCGTTTGGAGAGTGAAGTCATCATCAAGAGGGCAGAGATGCATATTTTGTAGGGTGACATCAAGTACCATCTGATTTTTGAAACTCTTTCAGAAAATCAGAAGCTGAAAATCTGATCAAGGGATAGTGCTCTTAAGGAGAACCTTGTCATTTCTGGAGAGTTGCTAATTTCATATTAGTTGTGACAGTGACCATCTTGACATTACACAATTCCTTTTGCTTTTAGACCTGTTTTAAACATGGCTTTGTGACCTGCTAGTTGAGATTTTCACGTAACATAGACTCATAGAATGTGAAGAGTTTAGAATGGACCTTAAAGGCCATCTAGTCCCAATCCCTGCTACTGTGGACAGGGACACCTCCCACTAGACCAGGTTTCTCAAGGCTTTGAACACCTCCAGTGATGGGGAACCCACAGCTACCCTGGGCAACTTGTTCCAGTGTCTTACCACCCTCACAGTAACAGATTTCTTCCTAATATCTCACCTAAATTTTCCCTCTTTCAGTTTGTACCATTATTCCCTTTCCTGTCACTACAGTTCCTGACTTAAGAGTCCCACTCTGGCTTCTCCTTAGGCCCCCTTCAGGTACTGGAAGGTTGCTATGAGGAAATGCAACCTTCTCTTCTCCATGCTGAACAGCCCCAACTTTCTCAGCCTGTCTCCATAGGGGAGGTGCTCCCATCCTCCTATCAACTTTGTGACCCTTCCCTGACTTTGACTTGCCCCAACAATTCAATGTCCTTCTTATGTTGGGGACACCAGAGCTGGATGCAATGCTTACAAGAGCGGAGTAGAGGGGGAAAATTGCCTCATTCAACCAGCTGGCTACGCTCCTTTGGATGTAGCCCAGGATTCACTTGGCTTTCTGGTCTGTCAGCACACATTTCTGGCTCATGGTGAATTTTTCATTGACCATCATTCCCAAGTCTTTCTACTCAGGGCTGCTCTCAGTCACTTCTCTGCCCAGCCTGTAGGTGTCCATGACCCAGGTGCAGGATGTTGCACTTTGCTTTGTTGAATTTCATGAGGTTTGCATCAGCCCACCTCTCAAGCATGTCAAGGTCTCTGGATGGCTTCCCTTCCCTCCAGCATGAGGTGTGACCCCACAGCTTGGTTTCATCAGCAAACTTGATCAGGGTGCACTTGATCCCACTGTCCATGTCGCTGACAAAGATGTTCAACAATATTAGCCCCAGTTCTGACCCCTGAGGGACCCCACTCATCTCTGGTCTCCACATGGACAGTGAGATGTTAAGCACCGCTCTTTGGGTGTGATGATCCAGCCAGTTCTTTATCCACCAAATGGTCCACCCATCAAATCTGTGTCTCTCCAATTTAGAGACAAGGATGTTGTGCAGGACAGTCGCAAACACTTTACGTAAGTTCAGGTAGACAATATGAGTTGCTCTGCCCCTGTCCACCAATGCTGTAGCCCTGGCATAGAATAGAGAGTGATTGGTCTGTAGTTCCGTGTGTCTTCTGCCTTCTTCTTTTAAAAATGGATGTTAATATTTGCCTTTTTCTAGAGAGCAGGGACTTCACCTGACTGGCATGATTTTTCAAAAATGATGGATAGTGGCTTAACAACTTCATCTGCCATCTCCCTCAGGATCCACAGCTGAATTTCATAGGATACATCAACATGTAGCCAGGTTGCAAACCATTGCAGTCTTGGACCATAAACCTCCTACTGATGCCAGTAGGAGTTTGAAGTCCAGCGTCAGCCATGACCTTGTTATAGAAACATGGACAACATAGGCAAAAGCAGTTGGACACATCACATATAGTAATGACAAGATCTGTCTTGTCATGTAAGACTAAAGTTTACCAGGCAAGCAGTAAGATATTCACCAAAGCTGCGTGTATGTCCCATGAGAGTTCAATGAGATTAAATGGTGCATTGCTATTCAAGTATGAAGTTCTTTTTTGTCCTTCTGTCTTTTGTTTCTTCCTTTTTAACTGATTTCTCCTTTGAAGTGATATTTGAATAGATAAAGCAATGGCCAGACAGCTACTATGTTTTGCTGCCTTCTCATTTTCAGAAACAAAAATACACAGATAAGAGATTGACTGGCCATCACGTCCATTATACTTGTGAAAAATCTAACTGGCTGTTGTAGAAACAGCCTTTTAAATTTGATCAAGTGAATAAATGAAGGAGGAGCATCAAATTACATTTTATTTGGTTCAGTTTTCTGTAAAGAAAACAACATCTTATAATTCAAGTAAGAAATTCTTACATGAATTTCTTAATCAGGCTTCACTAACTTCATCCTTTCCATCTCTTTTTTCCTTTTCCTTCCTTCTCCATGCTTAAAGTGCACCATTGATTTTGCTTCCTTCCTCCATCCCACCACTTTTCTATTGTTTCTTTCCACCTTTGTAATTCTATTGCCTTTTACCTTATTTAGTTTGGTCACTTACCCTGTCAGAGATTCTCATTCTTTTGAATATTTATTGCACATCACAAACAAGAAATCACAGTGATCCAGATAGAATCACTAAACTCAGAGTGTATTGCAGAAACTGGGCAGGTTGTAAAATCAATTAGCTTTTTCTTTTCCTTCCTGTTGCTTTTGTATTTCCTTTCCTTTCTTCCTATTGTATTCTTCACTTTCCATTTCTTCTCATTCCCCATCATTACCACAGCAGTTATTTCCCCATCTGTAAAAAGAACCAGGCAGCATAAGTGAGCTCCTTTGCTGGACAAAAGATAAAGGAAAACATAAAATCTGTGCTATAAATACCTTCAAAAAGGCTTGAAAACATCAGATTTGATTGGCTTGACTTGTGGTACAAGACAATGTATCTTGACAGCTCTGACAGCCCTCATGAACATAGACAGTCAGTCAGTCTATCTCCTGTGTTCTGTTCTTTATTTGTCATCCATAAACCTTCTGTTATTTGAAATGAAAGTTTGATGGAGGTACCTTAAATCCATTCAAACAAAGCTAGCAGGGAATATAAATAACATTTCAATTGTGAAACTAACAATGATTCCTCCCTCTGTTCCTTGCCTGTCATCTTGCAGTGGAGAAAGTGGTTCTGGGAAGAGTGAAGCCTGCAAACAGATAGTGAAACACCTCACTTGCAGAGCCAGCTGCAGCAAAAATACCTTTGATACAAAGATAAAACATGTAAGTAGCATTCTGATCACTGAGTGGAACAAACCAAAACTTGGCCTCTTGGATTGGGAGAGATATTTGAATTGTATGGAAAAAGGCATCTGCTGTGTAGAAATTCATAAATGGTTTGTTTTCACCTTAGAAGTAAAAGGAAGCTTTTCTCCCTGAATGGGAATGGGATTAAGCTCACACTGATGTGCTAAGAGGAATCTTAAAAGTGGAGGCAGTTTTGTTTCTCTTTTTTGGTGACTTTGAAAATCAGTGTTGCAGTGAATAGGAAACATTTCTGTGATAAGAAACTGTTTCTTAGACATTAAATTAATTGCCTTCAGTAAATAATTAGATTTGCCTGTATGGTGTGGTGATTTGCTGGACAGTATAAGAATTGTTGAGACAACTGAGGTAACAGTATGCTAGACAGAAGCTGTAAACTGGCAGGAAAACTGCAAGGATTGAACAAAGTTATATGGCTCAGTATTTGTGTACTAAATATATTTAAGAAATAGGTAAGAGTTCTGAATATTTGTTCAGTCATTTAATTTCCAAAATATATATTTCCATATATCCATATTTAATTCCCTATAAAGGTTCATACTGACATTTTAAATTATGCTAAATCCTAGACTGCCAATTCAAATTCTTTTAAAAAAATTACTTTTCCTGATGAAAGTTCTCATCTCAGATCTCAGCTCAGAGACAGCTATCAATGGGTCTTAATCAATGGAGGTGGAAGAGAATTATCTCAAATTTTGTTTATAGAAAGATCCTTTACAACTAGCTTAGATGGGATATCTGACTTTAGATAGTAAAGGTAAATGTATCAGATCTCACCCACAGTGAATAGAGAAGAGATTCTAATTTAATTGCCTTTTAAGGTGCCTTAATGAACAGAATAGCCTGGATTCATTCCTGCTGCAGTTATGCATAGCACCATTAAATTAATAAAGCTGCACAGGTGCTGAATTAGTCTAAAGAGCAAGTATATCCTAAACAACACTACTGGAGTGGAACTGGAACCTGACAAGTTTTCTGCTGCCACCTACTGCACAGATGGCTGGTTTAATGGATAATTGTGAAGGGTTTGATTTTCAGAGTTTCTGTCTTTGTGGTTTGAATCACATATTACCTGTGCCACTCCACAGACCTCTTCCCTCCCCAGCCAGGTCATCCAGTTTCATGAAAACAGTGCTGTCAGAACAACAGTGTATATAGACCACATTGCAATCAACTTCTAAGGATGCATAGAGGAAAGTTCTGAAGGGAACCTGTCAGAGTGTAAGGGATGAAAGCAACTAATTATACACAAAAAAGCTAAATACAATGGCTGTGACCATGAAAGCATAACATGGAAATACATTAGTGAGACATACCCTAAAAATGTCTGAATCTGTTTCTTCCTTGACTTTTCACTAGTATAATCCTGAAATAATTCTATTTGAAATCAATAATTTATGCTATTTCTGACATTATATAAAACTTGTAAATTTCTTTGTTGGGTTATTAGTATTGACTAACTTCATAAGCTGTCTTCAAAGATTCTAATATTTTTGGTAAGTGTGCCAGCTCCAGCAATATGACTCCAGTCACTCATATCCAAACTACTGCTAAGAGCACAGCTCACATGAGAACGATTGTCTTCCCCTTTCACTTACAACTTCCACTATTCTGAAATTGCTCTTTTGAATATATATTTTTTTGAGCTGTCTTACTTTAATTTCTATTTTGGAAAAAAAACTGCCAAGGTTTTTTTTAAATTCCAAGATGAAAAATGGTCTTCTTTTTTTCCCCCATTTATTGATCATGAGCAAACCTCACTGATGTTTCTTGAAATAATCTTCCTATTTATTTCCTCTATTATTGCTTCTTTACTATTGTTTTGCAGGTAAACTGTATCTTGGAGGCCTTTGGACATGCTAAGACACCCTTGAACGATTTTTCCAGCTGTTTTATAAAGTATTTTGAACTACAGTTTTGTGAGAGAAAAAAAACATTAATTGCAGGTAAGTATCATTTAATTTGTTAATTTTCATATCACAGACAGAATGTTAGATCAGAGATCCCAGTGTGCCATACACAGAATTGGACAGCAAGGGCTTCGAAGTTTGTGAAAGAGGCAAGGGGTTAGGCAGTGTCAGAGGAACAGGTTTCATAGCATGTGAATTGATCACTTGTCAGGAGTGAGCAGTGCCCTGTTCTGAGCAACCACAAGGTGGCAGGGAAAGACAAGAAACAAATTGACACCACTGATTCCTCGTCCTTCCCAGGAAATCACGTTTCTCTTTATTTCACAGATCAACAAACTGAGAGAGCTGTGTGAAACACTGTGAAGTAAAAGTAAAAAAGGGATTAAGTTGTGCATTTATACCTAATATCGTATTGGGTATTTTAAGTATGCCTTAAATTAGTGAGTGATAATATAATGTTTAGTGAAAAACAAACAAACAAGTATATTCTGTAACACCGAAACTGGAAGTAATTTATTACAGCTTAGAACTTCTTTTGAAACAACTAGGAATCATATTGATGTTTATTCTTGTTAGAGGCAAGATAGTGTGAAATTTGTTCCTGCTTTCGGTTATGTTCCCTAGTTAACATTCCTTTGTGAAAAAAAAGAAATACAAGAAAACCGAGCAAACTTTTAGTTTGATTCTGAACACTCTGTTCTTCAAAAGCAGTCAGAGAGAGCTTTCATTTCTGGTCCACATATGTCATCATAGAGCTACTCACTGTCAAAGCAAGGTATGTCTGCAGAAATAACTACACACAGACAGTTTTCGACTTGCACTGTTCTTCCTGAATGGAGAAGCTGTATGGCAAGACACACTTTTGTTCCAAGTAAATTATATTCCGTTAGATATACATTTCCAAATCTACTCCTTTTTTTAATATAATTTTAAATGCACTTATGCTTTCTGAAGGGTTTCCTAAAAAAATTCTTTGGGAATATTTCACAGTGGGAATTACATTTTCTTGAGACAGTTCACTATACTCTAGAAAATATGATAGTTTCTTCAGGGAAAATGTCACTGCATGGGGAATTACTAACACTTTTTTTCTGGTTTGTTTTATAATGAATGCAGGATAATTGTAAAGGAAATTCAAAACGAAAAGTTGAGATTTTGTTTTTCATTTATAAGCTCTTGTGGGAGGAATGCAAAATGATATATACATTAGCATGGACTGAAGATCATCTCAGTTGAGTTTGTAAAAATAAAGATCAATCCCCAAAGATAACATTTTATAAATCCTTTGTATTGTACATATTTAATTTGAGTATATTGTGTTTGCAGGGCATGGGTTTATGAACAGCTTTACCCAGAACTGCCAGTTTAATTCGTAGCCATTGCCTGTGACAGAATCAGTTAACCAGGTTCTTGCATCAGTTTTCTGGTACACTAATTCTGTGTTTTTATCATTCTCAAGCCATAGGCATTAAATGAGAAAATGTAGGGGTAGTCAGGTCCACTAAAAAATATAAAAAAATTACTTATCTACCCTGCTGTACCCTGTTCTCCAATTATTTAGGAATTGTATCAATTATTCTTACCAAATCTAAGGTAGCCAAAAGTTACGTAATTTACTGTCAAGAAAGACAAGCCTTACTAGAGCAGTAGAAGTGCATTTTATATTTCTGAAATTTGCAATTGTTCCTGCTGTTTGATTTGCATAGTAGATGTTGCTTTTTCTCAGCCACTGCTAAGCATCTCTTCTGAGTGAAATTGTCCCAGATTTAGACCACCATAAATGAGAAAAGAATCAGGCATGTTGTGTTTGGCAGGTTTAAATTCCACCCAGGGACTCTCTGTATTTTTTGCAAGATCATTTGTAGCAGTATTTACTGTCTTGAAATGTTTAAACATTAATTAAAAATTTAAATGTACAGAGCACCTGATTTTGCTGAGCCATGATTTTATAACTCATTGATACTAATCTGTATCTGGGGTTAAATCTGTCTGATTTGTAAACAAAAACCCAAGTGACACTAGACTGCCTCCATCAAAGGGTTTAGGTGGTTTAAACTCCTCCACAGACAGATCTTACTGGTGGAGATCCAGAACAATTTGCTAAGGGAGGGACATGCAAAGTACGTGTGTACACTTTTATTATAGAGGGCAAACTCAAGGTTGCACTCCTTGAGTTTTCAGTGGACACCAGTGAAGTTTGTGACAGCTTCTTTTTCATGCTGAAGTTCTTTTAGACCCTAGAAATGCTCTGGCTTTTGTCACGTAAGGTTTATTCTTCTAGCAGAAAGTACAATATACCTAAATAACAGAAATGTTCCCCATAATTTTCATCGTTACGTTTGATTCGTTCTTTAGCATAATCTGTATCTTTGCCATGATGTTTTGAAAACAAGGATGGAGCTTTTGAGTGTGGTTCTACTCAAAGCCGGTACAGATATCTGAAGAGGTTTTATGTAGTAAAAGGTTTTATATTAGAACAAACACTTAGAATAAACTACAGATCAGTGATTTCATTAAGTTTGTAAAAGAAATTCAGAACTCAAAGACTGATCTTCTGGCAAAAAATTAATATCATTCCTAGAGAATAATTAACTCCTACAGCATAGTAGCAAAAGACAGATTTTTTTTTTTTTTTCCCCAGAATGGTCCCTCAGGTAAATTGATATAATTCCTAAGATGAAAATTAATGCCTCTATAAATTTCCTCAAATTACTCAAAAAGAAGCTTAGGAAGAGCAAACAAAGTCTGAAAATTTTCTGCCTTGCTTTTCAGGCATTGGTTTTCTCAGTCTTCACTTTTTGAAAAGCAAGGACTGATTTTTTTTTTTAAGTTGCATTGAAATGGACTGACAAATATTTTCTTGTCTTTAGCAATATCTGTATTTACGACATCATGGTTTTTGAGACGGAGCAACGTAGTTTCTAAGAATGCATAGCTGAAAGACAGATTTCACTGGCCACACTTTTAATACAGAATCTGCTTGCTGACTGTGTAGCTGCTGAGTAGATCAACGGAGCTGTTAAAGGAAGTAGAAATTTGTTTGTGCCTGTAAGCACAATTGCCATTGCACAAAAATGAGAGACTTCACTTTGGAACTCTATTATTTTCTCCCTTTTATTTCACACATAGATTAACAAACATATTTCACTTTGTAGAAAAACGTACTATAATGATCATTTTCTTTATGAATCCTTTAGCACCATTAAGATGTGCTGTGTTTGATTCTTGCTGATTGGAAGCCTGGCATTTCTTAACAGCTCTTCCCACTGCTGGAGATGCTAGTTGAGATGAAATGTATTTAGCCTTATTAAAGTGCAGGTGACTTGAAGTACCTGGAAAGGGCTGAATTAATTTGTGTCATCTGAATAAGTGATGTTGCCCACCATTAAAGTTAAAAGATAGATGACCTTTGGTAACATTTTTCGTGCTTTATTAATCAATGAATGTTAAAAATACCTGAAGTGGTAGTTATGAAAGCCTTAGTGAAGAATACTGCACACAAAAATGTGATTAAAGATTTGCAGTGGACTCTTTTCAAATTAATTGGTGGTTGGATTAGTTTTACTGAGAAATTGTTGCAAGCACAATAAAAGATGGAAATCATCCTTCAGGTTCGTCTATTCTGTTTTACACTGTAGGAATGGCAGCCAGGTAATGAGTGATTCTGATGAAAGTGTGTGTCCGGGCCAGTCCTGCCATGATTGCATTGCTTCAATTTATAATGTATTGCAAAGTTACCAGAGCCAGAAACATACATGATTTCCCAAGTGTGCCTTTTTACTTCCAGTACACATTTGGTTTTTTTTTAGTTTTTTCTGTAGAGTAGCAGCAGAGGATTAGATGGATGATACACAATTTCTGATAATATAGATTCTATAAGAGCAGTTCACTACTACATTTTGTAGGATGATTAAATGGGCCAGATCATGTCTCCTTGGTTCAGCAAGTCAGACATACAACTCTTCTCTGTCAGTCCTACTGTCTCCTATCCAGAATCCCAGGCATGATTTTGGTTGCCAACACATGTGTCAGGCCACATCTGTGCTGTTACGTAAAGAAAGCATCGAGGGTGTCCCTGGCTAAGGTACCACTGAGATGTGCCCAGGATGGTTTGGCCTGTGCAGAGTAGTTCTTTGAGAGACCCTGCAGTTATATTTAGTTCAAGGACAGAATTTAGCTGCTGAGACCTTTCTCAAAACAATATGTTAAAGATTCACCCCTTTCATTTCCCTCCAGTCTACACTGTCTTTCAGCAGTGTTCTCAACCTTGTGTTCCCTCATACACACAATTTCAGGTAATCTCAGGTTTGCTGTGTTTATTTCAACAGTATAGATAGAAAGTTAAAGAACTTCAAAAAATGGGAAGATAGGTGGAATTTAAAATAAAATGACCAGACAAATGCAGATGCTATAGCAATAACCAGCCTAGCAGTGAATGGACTGTTGTGGACATTAGCAACTCTATGGTGACAGGAACACGACATTCTGCTGCTGGCCTATTCATTAGACTAATGCAACTACCGTGCCTCTGATACACACTCTCATTCACCAAACTGTTTCACTTTGCATTGGGCAACACCTGTGAGTCCAAAACTGGTTCTGAAAATAATGCTTTAATCCCAGCCATCTTAAAAAAAGTAAAAAAAAGAGAAAAATTCTGAAAAGACATGAGTGGTATGCATTTGGAGAACATGCTTACTATGCTGCAGGATGCATGCACCAATATTTACAGTCACTGTATGTTCAAGAACTACTTCCAGTTCATAAAGAAAGGAGTCCTGGATGAGTTGGTTGAAAGTCAGGGTATGGGAAACTGTAGTTTAATATTCTCATCTGCTTACAGGGTTTCAAAAATATAACTCCTCCATTGCTGAGAAGTGCACCTTATGCTCTAAACTCAACAGTCCTTTCCAGGGTGAGGATGCTTGCAAAGGCTCTGTGAAAGCTCTGCCATACCGCAGATATTGAAAAGCCTAAAGCTGCAGCAAAGTGGACTCTGTCCATGTGGTGGAGGTGCTCAGTTGTGTGTGAAGAGACATGCTTCTGGTCTTTGCACGACAGCTAGTATTTAAGTAATGGTGAGATAAAGTGTGCCAGCAGTTGGATAAGTGGGAACTGGGATCAGGTTCCCACTGACCAGAAAGGCCCTGACCTCTAGCTACAGTTGGACATTCCCTTGTTCTCACAGTCTCTTGCATCTGGAACCACATGGTGTTCTACTCCCAGGGGAGAGCTGAAGAGTAGCCTGCCCAAAATGGTGAATATCCCTCTGTCTTTTCACAGGTATCTCCAAAATGCCTGTTATCTTGTGAACAGTGGATCTGAGGGCTCAATATTTCCTTTGCTTCTGTGCTTTGCCTCTTTCAGAATCTTAGTGGGCCTGAGGTTATGCATGATCCTGTAAGCTGCATTTCTGTAGGCAAATCTCACTCAGATTTATCCTCCTTCACCTTCTTCCCAGACTGCTGATTCACAGGGTTCTCATTTATCCGGGTCATCGTAGCCCTTCTGAGATGCCCATGTTTCCCCAGGCTCAGGTCAGTGAGCTCGTTGATAACCAGTTCTGCAGAGGATTTGTCTCTTATGTAGCCATCCAGAAGCTAGGTGCTTAATCTAAACTGTTAATCTCTGTGTTCTTGCTTACCAGCAGAGAAAGAAGAAATGCTTCCGAGCATGTTTTTTTCAAGAGGTCTTGAATCTCTCTTCCATCTTTCTGTTAAGAAAGAGGCTAGAATAGATGCCAGTGCTCAGATGGCTACACTTTGGTGAGATGACTAATAGCTTGTCTCTTAGAAATTCTTGCCAAATACAGCAACTGGTACAAATCAACATCAGTATCTTTAAAACTAAGTAGTTTCAATGGTAATGTAAAACAGTAAGTAAGGTAATATGTTTGTTCCACCAGTTTTAATGGAATTAGGGTTTAAATGTGATTTATGTAGGAAACCATGGGAGTATGAATGGTAATACTACATTTTATATGCTCCCCTCAGATTATTTTATAAGAAACATTGTTTATTCTTAACTGTTGCAATGGTGAATGGTTTAAGATATTTAAGTTTAGAACAATGAGTATAATGATGAATTTATGTGTTTGTTTCTTAATCAGCTAGGATTTATATATACATGTTGGAGAAGTCTCGTGTCATTACCCAGCCTGTCAACCAGAGTAATTTTCATGTTTTTTACTTGATGATGGATGGGTTGTCTGCTGAAGAAAAATACACCCTGTACCTCAGTAATTTGTCTGCACACAGGTAGGAAAATAACTTTATATTTAGTATTAATAGTTCTCTTGTTTTAATGCCTCTCTGCTGTTGAGATTCTTCTTCCAATAGCTACAGTTTTTCTCCTAACTGTTCAGTGAACTCTGACATCATTTATTATGGAGTACCTGCTCATGAGGATTTAGTTCTGAAGCACATGTATACTCTCTTGACAGGATCAGAGTTTTATATCCATTAGTATTGTTGCCTTAAAGGAGAAAAAGAAAGGAAATTTATTAGTTATTTTTCCATCTTCTGTGGCCTAGAGTAGGTCTGTTGTTTTTGTTTTTTTTCCTGCTGAAAAATTTGTTTCTTAAGGTAAAAAATGTTTTATTTATTTATAATTTTCTTATGGAATATGTATATTTTGATGAAATATCACTAAATGTCACTAGTATCTTCATTTTCATTTTGATATTGACTTTGCTACAAATTAGTAAGAAAAGCAGTAACAAAAGTTTTGACTGCTTTGAACCCAAGGATAGGATTCAACACCCACCACGTAAAATTTTGTCTTTCTGTGTGACTTCACATGAGCTGGTTGGCTTGGCTCCCATTTGCAAAGGAGATTGAGTCCCTACTCAGCTGCATATCAGTTTACACATAGATGTGTGCTTTGCATGAACTGAGCCACATTTGTGGCTTCATAAACTACGCTGATTACATTGCCTTTAATGGTAAGAGTTTAAGTATAAAGAGCTGAGTATAGACACTCAAATGGAGCATGTCTAAGCCTTAATATACTCCAAATGTTTACTATAGGAGGAGCTTTTGGGGTTATTTCAGGAAATTTTGGAAGTATCTCAGAATTTATTAATTCAGATTCTTTTAGAATTAAAAAATACTCCTCACCTAGATAATTTGCCTTTTACTCTTCAGTCTCTCCTAAGAAGTGTCACTGAAATGAGAGAAGCCTATTTAGTATTAATTATCTTCTCTTAAACTGACTACCTTTAAAATATGTATAGTGAGTAACTGCAAAATGACTAATAGTAATTAAAACTATGTAAGAAGAATGTTTTCATGTTTTCACATTGAAGCCTTTTTCCCATGGATTTTTTTTCTCAACTTTTTCATGTTCCACCTTGGCCAGTTACTTGAATAAAGTAGCAGTTCTAGATTTAGGACCTGTAAATAGAAAGACACGACATCAATTTTTGCAGAGAAAAGATGCCTTGCTTATGATTTTTTTCTTAGACAGAAGTCTTCAGACTACCATTGTTTGGTAATGTTTTAAGCTGTTACCATTTCTGTATTATACAGAGTAGTGTACTGCAGTATCTCTGAAGAAAACTCAGGCTAAGTTCCTTTGCTAAAAATTATTCACTTCAAAGCAGGGAGAAGAAGAGTTAAATTCTGTATTTTAAATCCTTTGAGGACTTGGAAGACCAAAAGTATTCTAAATTCCTGATGATTACTTTATTCTTCTTCTAGCATAAGTTGTTTGGAAACACTCAGTTTGTTCAGAAAATGAAACAGTTTGAAGTTGCTTTACAAGAAGCTCAGACAGGAAAGAACTTAGCATAAACCTGAAGTAATTAGATTCACGTGAACAAAGCTTTATCTAGTAAAATATCTGATAATCATCCAAAAGGATGATCTAAATAGATGTCTGAACATTGCAGTACCAAAGCTTTAGAAGTAATTTATAGCTGAATATTTGCATAAACCTGCTTTTATCAATAAAGCTTTGCTTTGCCTATGTAGAGTAGATTGTATCTTGCATTACTGAGAGTGTTTGGGCCAAATTTTTCCTACCTTAAACTCCTGAGTGCAGTACTTCAGTGAGATAGATCTTTCTCAGCTGATAAAGTTAAATTAGGGATGAATTTCTACTGCACCAAACTCACTCAGGAATCAGGAAGGCAGGATCTGGCCTCTTTTTTAAGTTCATTATTTCTGGCTTAGTCAAATTTTGATGAGATCATATAATTCTGGTAACACCCATAAGTGAATTTTTCATGTTTTCTCTAAGCAAGTGTAATCTTGACTCTAAGAGTAAAATTAACTTGATAACAGGATTTTTGAAACCCTTGGCAGGTTGTTTCTGCCCAGCTGGTTTTTTTGACAATTTTTCTGTTCCTCTTTCCATTGTTTAATATTGCACTTTTATGTAGAAGATTCAACAATCTTGGTAAATAATGGCTATTAAGATCACAAAGTACCCCTATTTTAATATTGATTTCTTAAGCCGTTGCAATCTAAGAAATGAGACGTAGCATTGTTTTTTTAATTCTTATTTTAGATAAAAGTACCTCAAAGATATAAAGTAATTTTGTCAATATGATGCTGTAAAAGATGAGATGTAGTTCGTGTTTTATGTAATATATAATCCTGGACTGAGAGTTAATGTAAATTGCTTAAAGGGGAAATCCCTCTCTTTTGGAATCACTAAGAATTTCTGTGAGGCTGGGGTTTTGCCCCATTGAGTAGGGGAAGTTGTTTGGTTGTAAATCTCTGCTGTTTGGTGCTGTCCTGAGAGGGAGCTTGCACTCAGAAACTTAAATGTGTGTTCTTGCAAGCATTATAATTGCTAAGGCATCGTGTGAAGACAAATAGCTGGGCACTTTCTACTGAGCCTACACACAACTAGGATGTTAAAGTAGCAAGCATTTAATCTACATAGGAAAGGATCTGAATGAATACATCTCTCATCGAATCTGCATGTGGATCATGATGGATGAAGACAGAAGTAATTGCTAAAAGGTAAGATCAATTTTCAAGGCTAAGCAAGGGAAGCCTGTCAGAAATGAAGGGAGAGTCTTGAAAGGGCAAGTAGAAGCTTTTTGATTGACAGCTATTCCCATGTGTTCATTACATTCAGAAATTGAATTTTATCAGCAGATCATTGATTGAAAAATTCCAAAATTTCTTTTAATTTACTGTGTTTCAAAGAACTCTAGGACTTCTTTATCTCGATAATTATGTGTAATACAGGGACATTAGCAATTTGAATTTGTATTCTCAATTTGCTCTTGATTTGCTCTGGATTATGCTTTTTTTCCTGGGTGCAGATACAGTCCATGGCTGTAATCAGTACTTTTGTGGTCTGTGAAGTTTAGCCTCACAATAAAAGCATGTACTAGCTTTTCTAGCTCGTTTCGTTTAGCCTCACAGTTACACTAGGTGTTAACTTAGTGATGAATCTTGCAAGCAAGGTGAAACAGAGAGCAGTAAGAGAAGTGCCAGTGGTGACAGATCGGTTTAGCTCAGTTCATGGAGGTGATTACACAGGATCATTTTAATGCCTTTGCTTCACAATTTGCCTGATGCTGGTATCTGTATATGATGAATAGAGGAAAATCCAAGCAAGTGTTAAACTTAAATTACAAAATTAGTTGCATTTAAAAGTTGTGAATGAAACAGCTAGATGTGTAAAGTTACATCAGATTTTTCCCATCCTGCTGGAATGATAATTTCTGTATGAAGTGCCAAGTTACATCACTTTATCAAACTGCCATTAGACTTCATGTGATGAAACTCAGCATAAGTTAGTTGTACCAAAATTCTGAGTCTCTCCACAATAAAGCCTAGTGTTGAGACTCCCTGAACTTCAGTGTTGAGGATCAATTTAGTTTTAAAATCCTGCTAACAGAATAAAGCTCTAGGATATCAGGAAAGTGGAGTTAATTGTATTTAATTTTAGAAGGGGGGTAAAGATCATATTCAGAGGTTCCTCTGCTGTGTTCCACTTTTCCATTATGGGCTGTGTCAGCACAGGAGGAGAGAAAAGCTGTGGCAGGAGATGTTAGGATCACCATCCCTGCAGGTGAATGGCCATGAAAGTCAAGTCCTTCTTCCAAAGAGACGTTCTTCCAAAGGTCTCTTAAATTTAAATCAAGCATTCAAGTTCTGGCTGAACAAGTTGTTTGGTTTTTTGGGGTTTTTTTTGTACACATTTTCCTGCCCCAACTTGATTATGTGCAGCACATTCATTTTCTCAAAAAGTCTTGAATTTTAAGTACATTAACACTTAAAAAACAATGCAGTGATACAAGTAGTTCAAGCTGTATATAGTATCATGTCTAGAGAGCAAAGGGTATAAAGACTTTTGAAGCACATTTGACAATCTTTCTAAATAATGTGGTAGTGTGAAGATAAGAGTTTCAAACACAAGGGAGATTTCAAAACCAGGGGAGTTACGTCTAAGTTATTTTTGCTGGAATTCGTTTTGGTACAATAAGTGAATATGGAGAAGTGAAACCCTAAGTAAAATAGAAAATAGTTTGCGTTGTTTGTTGGGGTTTTTTTTAAATTGCAAAAAATAAAAAGCATTCACTTCCATCAGTTTACATCTTCCTGATACGATTTACTTATATTTCAGCTGTCTAGTGAAAAGCTTTAACTGTGAACATTTGTTTCTCAACTATCTTCATGCAATGTTAGCATGAAAATCTAATTTGCAATGAGTAGTACTATTTTAAGGGCAAGATCTGTACATTCTGAGTGTAATGAGGCAATTCCATTTACTTAGATTCCAGTAAGGTCTGACAGCTAAACTAAACCAGGCTGGTTATCAGGAAGGTAATGGAGAGAGATATAAAGCAGGTGTATCTGTCTGAGATTCTGGAGCAGATTTAAACTTGTTTGAGCGAGTTTTGTATCTATGTAATCTGGAATATTTTCAATGTCAAAAGAATTGTCTAAATTTTATCTGTTATCTTTTGCGCTTTTCTTGTTTGTTTACTTTTCTTGCTTACCATGTATTCTTTTCCTGTTTACACTGTATTTACTGATGTCTGAACCTTTAAACTGATTTATTTTTTGAGACTGAACCATCTTTACTGCATGTACGTCATATGCATATTCCAGCAAAATGTGCTTTCACATTGTTCTCTTTAATATGTTTTTCCCTGCCCTCTTATAACTTCAGCCTTCAGTTCCCATTTATCCCAATACTCCTACCTTCTTCAGTTTTCCTTTGTTTTCCTCATTCATGCAGGTTTTCTGAGCAAATAGTGCTCATGAGTTTATTCAACTTGGTTTATTTTTTATGTGAGCAGGAATTGAACCAAAAGGAACGTTTAAATTTTAGTGTTTTTTTTTTCCTTAGGCTCTTTTTCTTTTCTTATTATTTCTTTGAAGCTCAGGCTCCATTAATCGCTTGGACCATGATCTTCAAGCGTCACTGTTGATCTTTGCACTTCAAAGGAAGCGTTGAGAGACAACACCAGTAAATGGCTGATGTGTGTGATTTGTTATGCTGGATAGTAAAAATCATGACTAACTCAGTTTTATTGAGGATGGACACCAGAAACTATATTATATGTTGTATTGAGATACAGCTTCATGTTTCAAAGTGATATTGATTGAGTAGAACTAGTTTTATCTAATTCTAATGTAACATTTCACAATACATGTTTTCAGATATATCTGAGATTAAAAAATAGAACGGAGTGTAAGATTGGGGATTTTTTTTTTCATTTAGTATTGATTTCTAAAAAAGAATATTCAAACATATTGATTTTTTACTCTATGGTCTAATTCGTCTGATTTTTCTTATTTGTGTGCTTCACTTCTCTTCACCTAGCTTTTTGGTTTAGTCTCATATTTTAGGCTTAGACTGCCATATTTTAATGAAAATTAGATGGAACCCTAAGGAGCCTATTAGTCTAGAGTAGCTAAGAAATTTTTCAGTGTTTTTTAGCAGGGGAAATATGATGACTGGACCATGTAGACTAAACCTTCCTCCTTAAGATCATCACTGTGTATGTTAATATTAAGGAAAAAGCTGACAATAATGTCAGTGTTAAAGTTAATATATAGTGTCTTTATGAAAATTGACTGCATTTCCTCTATCTTAAACCCCCTTTTTGTGAGACATTTTTGGATAGTTGTCTCCTACAAGATACGTTACTAGGAGGTTGGCATTGCAATTACAGAATATATAATCAGGATCACATCTTAGGTTTTCAAAACAAAACTGAAATGTTAATTTGTGTTATCTGCTTTATTTTGCAAATGAAGTGGTTATTTTTATATTTCCAGATATCTATACCTCATGTATACCTCTATGTTATTAATTTTATTTCACAATATTTGTTTTGAATATCTGTCTGTGCAGTTGTTTTGAGTGGTTCATCCTGAATTCAGGGTTAGTTACATGCACACCTACACACTTGCATTCTAATTGCATCCAAATCCAAAGTGTTTTTCTACTTGAAAGCAGAAGCAACTTAGCTTTGGATTTTAATGATTAATTTATTTATTCCATTTTTGACATTAGCAGCTTTTGATATTACTGCTTTATTCCCAAAGGATACTTTAAAAAATTATACCTCCAGTGATGTTTAACAATCATTAACTTACTTGAAATTCAAGAAGAATTTTTTTTAGTTAGGTAAAGGTAGTAAAATAGGTCTGAGACAGCTCAGGGTCTTTGTCTGAGGTCCCAAGTGTAATTGTTATTTGTCTGGCTTTCAAAATAAATGCTGTAGAAATTCTGCTTTGTTCAAGAGTGCAAATCTGAAACTCATATTCCTCTGGGTATTTTCTTTCATTTGATGTTAACAATCCCCTCTTCATTGTATTATTCTTCATACATATTGATTGACTAGTGGCAGAGGATGTTCAGTCCTCCATTGGCAGACTCTGAGAGGCAAAGAAATCATTCATTTTGATTACCTCTCTTTTCAACAACTGTTTCTCTCTCCATCATAATTCTAACAAGCTAAGCCTGTAAAACTGTGTAAATGAACACATGATGTTTTGTCAGGAATGAATGTTACATTTATCGTGGTACAGAAGAGCAAGGCACTCTTCCTTATATTTCTGTGTCGTCCTAAAGGAACTCAGATATCTGATAATATTTGGTAATTTACATTCTCTTGGTGTCAGTTTGGAATAGAAAAAATTGCATCAGAACATATAAAGGTACTCTGGCTTTTGCCTTTTTATTGCTTTAGTCAGTTTACTTTTGGATGTTTAGTTTCATTCCACAAACTTGCATTTACTTATCAACTGATGTTGATACCATTTGATAATTCTTTGACTGAGGAAGGCTTTGTCTTTTTTTTCTTTTTTTGGTGTAAGCATGATATAGAAACAGGTGCAGAAAATAAGAGAAGAATACTCCATCTTTCATGTCTGTGGCATGAAAGCTGAAGAATAGGAGGCAAGAAAAAACTGATATCTGTTTAATTCAAAAGAAAGAAACAAACTTGGTGATTAAGAGCACTGGGATCTTTAGAGTCTACTGAAGACATCTGACTTCATTTTAGCAGAAAACTATACATACAGTAAAACATTGTTTAGAATAAATTGCTTTAAATAGGGAAAGCAAGTGCAAAAATAAATATAGCTTGTACCAGATGATTCTCCAATTTGTTGTGAATTCTGAGGATGAGTATTTACACCTTAAAGTTTCTGGGCCAATTTCAACCTTTTGTTAGAAAAAAGAAATCTCTGGAGAGCTATGAAGATTATATATATAAATATATATTCACATTAAATTTGATCCTCTGTTGAAGAAATTAAGTGCTGACTGTTTAAGCAGCCCACTAGTATTTCACGTCAGATGGAAAATGGATGTAGCTCCGAGGGGCGAAATTGCCGTAGAAACTCTGGCTTAAAAGCAGAGTGATTGCTCACATAAATGGTAGAAAAGTTAATTTGGCTTTTACTTTTAGTACGAAATATGTCTCTGCACTTTACTAGGTTGGTAATCATCTCATATGTGGCGGGAGATTCAGTGGATTCAGCTTCTGAAACCACTTAGCTATTACATTGCATAAATCTAGCATGATAACATAGTTCTGCAATTTATGTTTCAAAAGTCACTCTTAGAATCATCCTGATACAATTACTGTAGATGAATTTCCAGTCAGGAATGGGTCATTTGAGAAATTGTTATTGACATACAGAACCCCAGTCACTGAACCCAGCTCATCTCAGTGTTAGATCTGGTGGAGGTGATACCTCTCACCGTTGTTTGAACTTGCTGTCTTCACTCAGCTCTCTGTGCATGGATTTTTCATTGCNTTAGCTTATTGAACCAGGAAAAGCTGTATTTTTACCAGACCTGAGCAAACAGAACTCTGGATCAGAGAAGGAGACACTGGGGAGAGCTGAATAGGTCCCGAGTGTTTCAAGGTTCTGGATTTTGGACTCANGATTTTTCATTGCACTGCTAGCCAGCTCTCTCTAGGAAAGTCAGGCAAAGTCAACCCAAAGTGTAGCATAGTTTTCTTCCTCAAAATATCCACTACTCTGAGGTTAAAACTGGTTGTGTGAGATTAGTGCCATTTACAGTTTCCTTTGATTCCTGGATTTGCACAATATTTTCTGTAGTTAGTTAATGAAACTGAGTTTTGTCTAAAGCCTGCAAGTAACGAACTAAAATTTTCTGAATATGCTAATTGAGTGCTAATGACCAGAGGATGTCAGGATCTTAGTTTTATACAGACCCTAAGAATGGCAGCTCTATTAGTCTGGCTTCAGAATTTATTTTATGCAATCTAATGTGGGACAGAATGATGTGTGAATGTCTTTCAATGAATCACCCATCACCCAGATGATCTTTGGAAATTTTTTATTCTGTGTATAAGTCTTGTCTATATCCAGTTAGTTTATGACACATCTCTTGGAATCATGTCACAAAGTGCGNTCTGTAACCTATATATGATAATAAGACTTATGCTTGTCTGATTTTCAGTTTAAACATTTCTTGAATAGTAGTAATATGGGTGAGAAAAATTGTTAGAAAAGATGCAGTTTGCACAAAGAGAGATGGAAATCAAGAAAGCATTCTGAAATAAAAAATTTGTACAAATTTTCTGCTGACTGAAATGATAGAAAAAGGCATTGAAACAATGTAGAAATATCATTTGACAAACAAACTGTATTTGTAATCATGATTGCAGAGAAGTGTAATGTATGGCTTCTGACAAATGCTAGCACCTTATAATTTCTCATTTAACCTTTGTGGAATTTTAACCTAATCAAATCATTAAATGGATAGAAATCAGTTTACCAAGCTGGCATTCATTACAGCTTAGTATTAAACTTACACAGTAATTGCAGTGTTTACTTTGAGGCTGGTACACTGACACCAGTTTCATGATCTGTTTCAACCAAGAAGAGGATTATGAAGACTAAAAAAAGTGTTAACCACTTGTAAAAGTATGTGTTTGGCCTTTCACTGTAAACATTAATAATTAAAATAGGAAAATAAATTACTTAGTGGAATAGTTTGTTAAAAAAACAATTGGAGACTGTCCCCTGTCATTAAAATTTTCCAGCATTGAATAAAAGACAGAGAAAGTGTATATGACCCTTCTTTGATATAAATATTGCCACTCTGACCTAGTGGATGGCATGCCTGCCCATAGCAGGGGAGTTGAAACTAGATGGTTTTTAAGGTCCCTTCCAACCCAAGCCTTTCAATAATGATGATGATTCTGTGTCGTTTTCTATTGAAATCGTTGTTCACTTGACTTTATTTTTTTATAACTTTTCTGTCTCAAATAGAGATGAGTTAACACTGGTACTGCTAGAGACTGTACATTTGTATCCTAATATTTCTGAGTATTTGTGTTTGCTTCTGTAAAACTCATGCCTTTGGTTTTAGAGAAATCAGATTTACTATTAGAGATGCATCTGTACTTCCTTGTAGCGCAGTCTTTCCCCCATTTCCATCATGCTCTCTGAGATTCCTTGCCCAGTACATTTTCAGCTCCATTATGTATATTTGCCGCATTTCAGACCTAATCCCCTGTTTAAACAGGACTCCTAAGTCAGGTAGCAATTAAGAGGAATGGAGCAGCATCTATTAAATTTATCCTATAATGAACTGAACTTCAGTGGGTATGTTATGGAATTAGGCTGGCCCCTAAGACAAAACTGGAACAAATGCGAACATCACAAATTCTTTGATTATGTAGTTTATTCTGGAGCCTGCTTTTTAAACATGGAATTACAGTTCTTTCCAGTCTATTCCCATTCCAGCTTCCCATGTATCTTAGGGGGAAAAGGACTACTTTAAAGCATAATTTATTCTATGATCATCTTTCTTCTCTGTTTATTTTTATTGTCTTTTAAAAATGTGTTTGTTTTCATTTTTGTTAGAAAGCAATGTATTTGAATAAAACCTACCTTTGCAGATCGTTGTGTGTAAACACAGTGTGGATTTTAGCACTAAGACCCAGTAGGGAGTCTCTTTGTCTTGTTTTGACACACAAACCATGAAAGTACTCTAAATCTTCAGATACGCTTTAGGGACGCCAGTTCATTTTATACAGTATAAGGTCAGTGTTCCTTCAGCGCCTAAGTAACCTGCTTAGATGCAGCCCTTCAATCGAGATCTCAGTGTGCAGTCTCTGAGGTTTACTTCAGGTTTGCTGAGCTTCTGTGTCCTTCGTACTTTGTGTCTTATGAGAGGCAAAGGAAGACACTGCAGGGGATTTCATGTCAGAAGTATTTCATTTGTGACCTTTAATCGAGCATGATTTTACTGGGAGGGCTGAAAAGATGTGAGAGAAACACGCACATACATCCATCCTGTTCACATTTTGGACTGTCCTGGAATGCGTTTGGGACAGAAATGGGTCCTGAGGCAGGGGGGCGAAGCTGGTCTTGCTGAGCATGGGAGAGCAGATGGGGATTCTCCATTACTGAACCCTGTGCATCATGTAGCTTGGTAGCTGTGTGAAAAGCAGAACCCTCTTTTTACATTAAAGGAGTGGCAACTGTTGATTGTAGATTGTTCATTGCTAAATAGGTAACATATATAAAGGCATATGAATTTCCTCCATTAATAGTTGCAAGGAGAATATTCTTGCTTTGTAGAAAAAAGTAAGTTACAATAAGGTTTGGTACTGCACCAAATCATATTTGTGTATTGTATGAGACTGTCTTAGCCCATGAAAGGTCAGTAATTGTTATTGATTAATTAATTAATTAAACTAATACTTCTAAAAAAAAGTCATTCTTAAGTAAATAAATATATATATATTTCCCAGTATTTCAAAATCCCTAGAGTACCTAGTGGTTTGGGGAGCCTTACCTTTACTTTTGACCAAGTTAAAAGTGCTTTAAGTGGATCTTACTGTTCAGAATTATTTGTTTAATATACACACCTGAATAAACATGGTCATACCTGCATATACAAGAAGAAGAGGGCTTCTTGTAAATCAGCTGATCTGAAACTGATTCATGAACTACAATCAGTGGTTGTATGAAATAATTTTGAAGCATATTATCAGTATTTTAACTGGATACTGGTGAAAGTTATAAGCAGGTTCCCAAAGTGCTTTTTATAGTTTAGATCAGATACTGTGGCTCTTAACACAGTAAGCTTTATTTAATGTATCAGCATTTTAAAAGTAGCAAGTGCTGGTGAGAAATGCCTTTGAGGCTCATAAACTTCATGACATCTGCCTGGCAACTAATGCCAAAGTAAGTCTGAACACAGAAATACAAAATTGCTTTTAGTTGTAGGAGAGAAGTTCAAACAATTTTTGAAGCATTTCAGGAAATGGATTGGACCAGTTTGCACTCGCATGCAGACTGGCTTATTGTTTTTACATCTTCAGCAATGCTCAGTATTTGCTACTTTTTCATCACCATCTGCATTATGCTGCTTATTTCATGTATATTAATCTTCAAAATTATGCTTTTAGAGTGATAGTTCACAGAATTATGATCTCATGATTCTGTCCTGTAAAATATTTGAATCATGAGTCAGACAAACAGTTCAAGGGATACTGTCTGTATTAATTCTTGTATTACCATCAGAGGTGTGAAAATTTCTATTTTAAATCCCTCCTGTTGTTGCGCATTCATTTTTTTCTTTAATGGAATAATTCTAAATTTATATTTTTATGTAATTTTAGAAACAGAATGCTTGAGTCTCTGATTTCAGCCTATTCCATAGGATTATCAATATAATTAGGAAAAAAACCAAACTGATTGTCGCCTACCAACATTTGGCATTTTGAGGATAAAGACCAAAATGTATTTCTTTGTTTTCCTTTTCAGTATATCCACTGTTTGTGAAACTTATGTACTTCCTAGTACATATAGTCTTTCTTACAGAATTATTTGAAATTTCATTTTATAAAATATCAAAGCAAAACTACTTACTGGATAACATATGGGCTAATATAAGCTTTCTGTGCTAAAACCAGTTTACAAAACACATACATAACTTGTTATTTTGTTAGTTTAGAAAACTAAAAATAAGACCTGTGCTCTGGCTGTCATCAAATCTGTCTACAGTGTTTAGTTAATTAATATTATGCTGATACCTTACCTCTTGACATTAACAAAGCTATTCATATTTTTTTAAATGGTGCTTATGGTACTTTATTGCACAAGTTATGAGCAGAAGTATGTGCACTTAAATGATTAATAGTAACTCCAGCTCAGTGCTATAGTGTAACAAGGTTCAAAGGATATAAAATGTGTTCAAATTAGAATAGGTTTAAAAACTGGAGACACAGGAAAAAAAGGCAGTAATACATGCCCTTTTTCCCTGAGAGAAAAAAGCCAGGAGCTATCCATTATCATGTTCTGTAAATGTCGTTTACTTCACTGATGTCAACTGTTTTGCTTTGTCTTTATCTCGTTCCTGTTTACATATCAAACAGTGCTAAGCGCAAAGCAGCTTTTCCTCACTAAGCAGAATACATTTTCCTCCCATATTCACATGAGATATTTAGAGAAATAAAAATGTTTGTTGAAATTTCTTATTCTGTGAGTTTTCAAATATGGTAGAGGTTAGTGGAATTTATTTTTGAAAGGTAATGGTTTGGTTTTTTTATACTCAATGCGCTTCATCCCAGCAATTTTGAAAACATGCTTTTAAAACAGATGTAAAACTATGAAGTCATTAATTTTCAGTCTGGCCAAACAAATCTAAATTGCATCTTGGGATTTAGTAAGCAGTCACAGGAATAGCTAAACTTTTACAAAAATCTGAGGTATTTCAGAGAAAGACTTCACAAATATTTAATGTAAGGGCAGTAAGCTGACCTAGTACGAAAATTGGTTTTTAAGTGCTTATATTTTGTCTGTAACTAACCCATTTCTGAGATGTTATGATTTCTACCTGAAGTTAAAGTAAAAATTACCTGATCTGGTAATGTTGAATTTTTAGTGATGACCATTGTGCTTAATCAGGGCTACTACCCTGAACTGGATGGGAGGGAGGAATGGGGACTGCAAAGGAAAAAGCCATACGCCTTTCACATGATTGTGCAGGTACATGGTTCATTGGGCAGCACTAATAAGGGGAAGGAAGGGATTTAGCTTGTTAATCCATGCTTCTTAATACAATGTCACATTAAATGACACCCACAACATGCATATCGATTGTGTTAGACCTGGAACCTGATTATGAAATACTGCTTCATCCTCCTGTGACATTGGCTCTCTTGAGAATTATCAAGCAACAAAGCATCAACTGATGAAGATTTTGTAATAATGTTTTGGTTTAGACTTTATATAATGACAAGTAGAGCTGAAAGATAAGTCTGTGTGGCTCACTGTGAAGTGTATCAGAGACACCCCAGAGGGTGTTGAGCAAAATGTACCATGGCTGTGATGGGGCAGGGGCTCATCTGAGCTAAATAGCTAAATACTGTGTTTTCTGCGCTGTGCCTAAGTCCTACAGTTACAGTTCAGGAATGTTTGTGTTTCTTTGGAATCTCCATTGCATAGAGTAGAAATAAATGTAAGATAAGGTTATATTAAGGCCTAGAAATTCTGGAAGCAATGCTTGGGACAGCTTAAAGTCTAGGTCGCCAGTACTTCTTATTTCCTCCAGTCTCACTTGCACACCTCAGTCTTCCTTTCCTTCTTTCTCCACCTACCAGAGCTCAGCATAGGGTGTTCACTTATAACTTCCAGGTATTGACATTTATTTTGATACTAAGATTCAACTGAAATCAGTAGGACAAAGGATGGGTTTCAAGTTAGTTGCACGGAAGTGTTTTGCTGAATTGGGACAATACACAGTGGTGAAATAAGTCATTATTCTACTTCACAGTAGTTGTAAACCTGGCAAGAAAAGAAACCAACTTCTTTCTTGTTTTTCCAGTGGCCTAAAATCACTAAATATGATGTCATGATGGGCATGGGCTATGTCTGTTTTTGGAACAATTGATGCAGCATTTTATAGAAGCTGACACTGAGAGCATACTTCTGTGTGCTTTTTAATGACACATTTTAATTAAGGTCAAGCTGTAATAAAAGCCTTTATAGCATTAGAAGTATAGAATGCTTCCAGTAGGCATATATGAATCCATTCAGTCTAACTGATTTACTCTTCTCTAGGTTATGGACACAGTATTTGCTACCAGTTGCCTATAAAGCTAGCTCATGGAGCAGCTCATGCATAGCAAGTGACAAGTCAGTTCTATATCCTACCTGTCATCATGATTAGAAAGAATTTGGACACCTCTGTGTGAGGGAAGATGTATGCAGGAAATCATATCCAAGATGAAGGTGATGTTTTGAAAGAGCCTGGTTTCAATTATCTCTTCTAAATTTCTTTAAGTGGACAGCATATAATAGTTTTGGAGAACTATTTCATGACAGGTTTCCAGAGTCTTACAGCATGATATATCTATATTAAAAAAAAAACCAACCAAACAAAAAAGCGTGGGTTTTCTTGTCCTAAAACTAGAACAAAAACAATCTGGCTTGGATAAATAAATATGAAGTATAAGGATCTCAATTTTAATATTTTTCATTTTTTTTAATATTCTGAATTGGTGAAGGAATATTAGGACTTTTATTTGTGTGTCATGTTTGTAAAAGAAATAAGGGCTTTATAGACAAAATCCAGAATTTGTGATTCATACCATAATCAGCAATGGCTTGCACTGCCTAATTAAGTACTGATAGAGAGTCCTGTATTTACTGATTGGTTTATCTTAAGTATTTATTCTTTGCTCCTTCCATTTAAATTCTTTACCCAATAATTTTGAACTCCTTTTAGCAAAAAAAAATATACTGTGTTGTGTGTTCAATTGTGCTAGAATAGGAGTCGATACTATTCTATTTCTCTATAGGTTAGTTAAGAGGTATCCTACTAATGGCAGAGAAATGACATGTGGGCAAGTGGATCAGCAGAAGAAAGCACACCATGGAAGTTTTAGTTCCTCACAGGAACCAGTTGGCCGGGTATCTCAAAAAAGAACAGATTATGACATTCAGCTCTTCTCATGCATTTATTTTTTATTTTTTTTTCTTTTACCAACCACAGGAATATAAACAGAGAAAAATAATATTTTCCTTTGCCCTTGGTTTAAAGAGGGCCTCCAGAGATCTGGACCAAACCTTTGTATCAAGACAGGATCTACTGTGCAAACACAGAGGTCCTTTGAAAATCTATTGCCGCAGCCACACAAAAGAAAGAAAACGTAACTGATTTGTGAGCTAATGCCAGGGCAGCTTCATCTGTGTTCGCTTTCAGGTTCCCAGTTCTTATCAAGACCACGATTCCATCATTCCCAGATCTTTAAACTTGTGATTTTCTGCCTCAGGATGGTATTTGGAATAAGCAAATCTTCTGTTGTGACTTCCAGCCTTATCATTTTTTTCCCTTCATAAGCGAAAAAGCGTAAGAACTAAAGTCTAAGTAAAGTAAGCTTAGTTCATTTACTGTACGTCTTTACCCAGAAGCCCAGTAGAATAAAGATCTTATCCTTCTTGAGTGATTATGTGCAAGAAAGGATTATTTTTCAGTCATCCTGGTAGCCTTATTAATAAATAATTTCACGTGGAATGTACAAACCATTTACTGTCTAGACACAAAATCAAGATAAGTTGTATTGGCTTGGAGATGTTGTGGTGGTCATAGCATGTGTCCTGACAATTATTTTGATCCAGCTTGCCTGGGATACCTTCATCAATTCCAAGAGTTTGGTCCTGTGCCCCAGCTTTTTTTTTAAAACAACTGCTGGAAACTTTCTGACTTACCAGCAATACTATTTCTGCAGGTATTTTGAAAGTATAAAAAAAATCCTGAAACGGATTTTATTTGGTTTCTAGCTCATAAGAGATAGTCAAAGTGTCTGGAAATTTCCTGATGATAAATTGTTCATATCAGTTTTTCTTAAAATTTGAGGTTAATTTCTATAAAACTTTAGTTTTCTAAAATTTTAAAAAAGAAAGATGATTTAGAAATTGGTGTCAAAATATTTATTTTCAAGATCAGGAGACATTTTCTTTCTCATAAAATAATAATGTGGTGCTTTTTTAACTACTAGCTAAACTAGTGGAAAGGATTGCTGACCTGAGCAGAGGAGAAGAAATATTATCTTCCTATTTTGACTCATCCTTTGGTAGGGGTCTGCTGTTTAAGATTGTTCTGATTTTAGAATACTATCATCCCTTCAGATATTGAACAATATAAATTTCTGATCAAATTTTACTCATCCTCAGATATCTTATGGCTCTAACACCTGTAGTCAATAAGTTTTTGCATTTTAGGGACTACTTGAAGATCAAGGTAACATCTGCAACAATTAAAGACCCAAATTTGCTTTATCTCCCACCTTTCTGGGGCCAAAATTACTGATTTTGTATGAGATTAAAAAAAAAATCCCAATTTATCTGAGAAATAAATTCAGTGTTCTTCATAGGATCAAAGAATAATTCATTTTGCCAGGGATTTCATGGGGGTCTCTACTTCACTGCCTGCTCCAAACAGGACCAGCTGACAGATCAGATCAGGTTGTTCAGAGCTGTGTCAAGTCAGGTCTTGAAAACCTCCAGGTATAGTCCTCCAGACTGTAGGAATTTTCTTCTTTGCAACATCTTTCTCAGTCTTCAGTAGGTGACATTTAATGAACTGTTTTGCTCTTAAGTTTATTTTTTCTGATGCTTTCCTCTGGGTTTTCTCTTAACTGATCCTGATTTTCCTGAAATGGGATGCCCCAAATCACACAGACTAGTCCAGTTCAAGCTTTAACTATGCTAAGTATTTCATGACTCTTATGTTGGCCTTTATAAATAAGGGTGTTATATAAGATGATTAATTTTTTGTATTATCAAGGCATACTTGACTCTCCTTTGGTTTATACTAGATGCTGTTCTGATGATTCACTGCCTAATCAGCCTCACCTGCCTCAAGTTTGTCCATTCAGTTATCCCTTTGTCTTATTCTATAATTGTTTGCTGCTGAATTGTATCTTTTTAATAGTCATTTCTGTTTGGCCTAATTCCTGGACAAAACATGCTTTCATCTGATCGCTCTCACTTTTTCTGACCAATAAAGTAGGATACCCTTATTCAGCCCCTTGCTTTTCTGTGGGGTTTTGGTTGTTTGGTTTTGGTTGGATTTTTTGGTTTTTGGTTTCTTTTTGTATTAAAGATATGTCTTCAGTTTCTAATCTGAGCACAGACCGGAAGCTTCAGAATACTCTGAGACCTCAAATGGTCAAATTGTTCCGAGTATAAACAATTAGGAAATGAAGCTGTTTGCCTATAACCAGACGGGTTTTTTACTGAAGATCTTAACTGTGGTCGCTGAAATCCTTATTACTGCAAGCAGCATTTACTTCACTATCATCTATAATAAAGTTTCAAGACTAACTGATTTTTGTACTGTTTCCCTTATATCAAACCTGCTATAGCCCAGAAATCTGTACAACAAAATGCAGATGTGTCAGCACTCATCCTCCATCAGGAAAGGAGTCAAGTGGGAAGCAGCCAGATGATAGACTAAAAACACCAGCCCCCTTTTTTCCGTCGTAGGACTTTATCCTAAAATTTTAGTGACTTAGAACTACTTAATAATATAATCCTACCGAGAATTCTTTAATTATTCATGACAAAATGTATTTACTTCAGGAAAGCCATCTGAAAAGAAGTGTCCATCTGGCAAATCCACGCTTCTTCTTCATCTTTAATTGAAACCCAACTCTTAACTGTTCAGACAAAGGGGAATTTCTGATTAAGTGGTCGTAACCTACTAATCTCTTTCAGGCAGTTTCACTGTCAGATATTACTTGAATGACTGTAATAAACTAGATATTTCTGTATCATACAGAGCAATATGTATATAGGTGCATGGCGTAAAATGGCTGCTCTTACAGAATACTTGAACGTTTCAGGTGTCAGATTCTACAAATGCAAACTGGTTAGGATAGTGTTTTGGTAATGTCTTACTTACACTGTTAGTGAAATATCAAAGTTTATTGTCAGATTTCAAACTTGTTTATTTTTCTCTTTTCACAGATTTTATATAAATGTAGCAGTTCTAAGAATAAACAGAAATTATATTAATTGTTTAGGCTGAACAAGGTAGATTACTTTGATACCAAATGCTCTTGAGTTACAGTTCAAAAGAAACTAAATTAATGCAAATCAGATATTGTTTTGCTGAAAACTGATAGTCAAAACTTTTCTTTTTAGTCTTTGCTTGTCTTAGCTAGCTGTAGCTTTACTCTCATTATTTGCACAGTCATCTAAGCAGAGGATTATTTGAACAAAATTTTTAACTGCTGGAGTTATGTAAGAAATTTTGAAATATGCTTGTGTCACAAAATTCAGTATTGTTCAGGTAAGCTGACAAACATATTTCTTCTTTCTATTTGAGATCTGTGTACCAAATATATAAGTCGAATAATTGTGATGATGTGTAACAATTATAATGAGAATGATAAGGTAAAAAGGTAAGGTAATTATGGAGTTATATGGGTGGTTAATGTTTAAGAATTGAATGTCATACTGAGTACTTTTTTATACTCTTGGTTGTAGTAGTCACACCCCTACCTGAAAATTTCATCTATGTTGTCATGCTAATGATGGTTCAAAAATTGTATATTATGATAAGCAATATACTAAAAAATTACCACTGTTGACTTTTTCTTCTAAATAGTATTTTTTTCTTTTAGAGACTGGAATAGATGAGATTTCTACAATGCTGCAAATTAGAACTCTTAGAAAAAAATCAGAAATAAAACCAATACAGTCTCTTTTACATTTCTTGAGAAATTCTCTATCTAATGCAGCATTGTGCTTTACTGAAAGTGACTATATTACAATTGGATTAGTTTATCTTTAAGAAAACACATTTTGTGAGTGAGTTTCTTCTTTTTTGAAATAAAAATCACTGATTGTGTCTTTAAAACTTTTTTTTGTGTTCTGATACGCTGTCTGTTAAAAGTACTAGTCCAATGCAAATGTCAGCATGGGTTTGGATTTAAACAAATGGTTACACAGTCAGCAGTAAGGGGTTAATTACTAGAATTGCATTAACTCTTTGGTTTGTCACTTTTGACAGAGATATAAATATCAACTGTCTGAGTAGCTACCTTCAATTAAAAGGCTCTACTTCATCCAAAATCTGAGAATCTTTTTCTAAAGCTACAGTAAACTAATGTGAATGTGCGTTTTCGGAGTGAATTTGCACACAGAGATATGGCAGTAAGGCTAGTAAAACTGCACTAAGTAAGCATGAAACTGGGGCACAGCCTGTGTGCATCAGCTCTGGACTGTGTAATAGTAGTACCTCTTTTAATAAAATTATCAGCAACAAAGAATTCAGGAGTCACCAGGTCTGGTTTACATTTGACCACAGACTGTCTTGCTGGAAACTTGTAGGAACATTGCACACACTCAAGTAAAATCATAGACTTTCATGGCTATAGTTCACAACAGCAAAAAATCTAAGTAAAAATAATAACTAAAATCTCCATGGTAGGTCCAAAACTAAGTTTTAAGCGGTTTAGTTCCTCTTCAGTGGCCATTCTGCCCAGGCTACTTGAATGTCAAAAGACAAAAATGCACTATAAATATGAGGGAAGATACACATCCTGGAAAAAAGTTTACATTTTATGGAAAAGTGATATATCTGCAACCAAGGAATGTTTATGATTATTAGGACTTTTTCACTGTGACACGTCTCTTTCTCCTTTCCTTATTTTTGTAGGAGAGGGGACAAAGTAAAATTTATTCTGACACAAATATTGTCTCAAGCCCTTTTAGTCCTCAACACCTTTAAGGAGGAAAGAAGGACATGCCAAGGAACTGTTTTAGAAAAAAAAAAAAGCTATCTAAATATTGCTATGTTTCTGAGGCATAATGAACTTAATAATTAGAAAAATGTGTTTCCTTGTATGGCTAGAATATATTATGTTACACTGTATATTTCCTACATTTTGTGAGGGTTGTATGATATCCATCAGCAGTTCCAAGTACTCTGTACAATTAATCCATCCTTAATATGAGTATACGCTATATTATAAACATATAACAGTCAAATGTGCAAATCTTCAAAGCAATTTTTCCTATTTCATTAGTCCTTCAATAGTTTGGAAAATGAGTGGGCCTCATGAAATGTTTTAAAATAATTTAATTGCTTTTAGACTGGGGAAACTAAATTGAAGTGCACCTTAGAAAATGTCCAACTGCATCCCTTTCCAAGAGCACCAGCACATCTGCTGATTAAGTCTTTAGGACATGTATTGCTGGGAAAGTCAGATTCTCTTGCAACAGGCAAGTCCCAGCAGATGCTGCCGTTTATGGATGGTTTGTTAGAGCCATAGGCACCTGGTTTGGCAGGTACCCATTTTGCCCCCTGCTGTATCAGCAAGCGCTGTGCCGAAGGCAAGAACTGACACGAGTTGTTTCATGCCACAGCTCGGCTCTTTTGTCTCAGAGAGTGAAGATTCTGCACTACTTTTCTGTGCTGCAGCCTGCTTTCATAGGTGTTGGTAGCGCTCACACAGCTTTTTGCAACAACGGTACCCGCTAGCACTTCAACTGTGCTAAAAAAGTGCTGGTTAAATGGGGTTGCTTAAAAAGGAGAAGTGTGGGGTATTCTCTTCACAGGACAGGAAAGACTACTCCCTGCTCAGTACAGAGAGAGAGACAAAGAGTTATTTAGGGAGAAAACCATTGAGGAGGAGGCTTTTTTTGCAGAAATGGCCATATGCTTCCGACTCCTACAACATTCAACAATAGAATATTTTGACAGCAGAGTGGCTGCTGCTGTAAATCTCCTAATTATGGATCAAAAATGCCACCAACACATGATGCATAACATGTTACAGGCATAAGCTCATGCAGCAGTTCAGAAGAGTGGAAAATTTTCTGATGGATTAACCTTTACACCAATAGGTTCTATGCCAGATTCAGTATCAGATGTATTCTAGGCTCTTTTGAACCTACAGGCAATGTAAAAAACCCCAGGAAAAAACCAACATAAAGTTGGCTGTACTTTGTATCATCTGCTCTAGCTGATTTAACAGCTGTGCTATCATTTGTACCTACCTCAATCTGACAAAATTAATGTTTTAGTAACCTCGAGGAGCCAGTGCTGAGCTCTGGCAGTAATGCTCACAGACCCACATACTCAGTGGTTGTGTGAACCACCAGCTTCATCCACGGATGCAAGAGGCTTGTTTGTACTTGAGGTATCTGCTGAGTTAATCCTCCTGCGGGTGTAAAAGGTACTTATGCACCCAGGCACAGATTTTTAACCCCATCATTCTTCTTCTGCCCACCTGCTGGGGTAACTTACACCATTATCACTGCAAGGGAAATCCACACTGGAAAATCTGGTATGGATTCACTAAAAATGCACTTTATATTTCATTGTGTATACTACTTAAACATCATTATCAGTTAGAAAAGTGCAAATACTAATTCTTCCTACACACATTCATGTAAAAGGCCACCCTTATAAGAACTACCATCCCTACTAGAGGGTTGCCAGACCTTCTGTGATAATAGGAGTTAATTTTGAAACTATGTCTCTTCTATGGTGCTACTAGAACGTGACTGTAAAAAAGAATTGTCAAAAATTAAACCAGTATTGTTTCCCATACTTAAGTGACAGATCATGGACTGAACATTAGTAGAGAGCAAAATAATTGGGGGGAATTTTTATGTAGTTGTGGTGAAGGGTGAGGGCAGGAATGTGTGCAAATTGTCCACCTTTGTTGGTTGGTGTAGTGATGATGTTATTTGGATAGAGGTTATTTTGTTTATCTAAGTTCTTTTTGTTTATCTAAGTTCTTTTGTTTATCTAAGTGACAGTTGTGAAGATTGCAGATTGTGTGATGAATGTGTATTTTCATGATAATGATAATTTAATGAAAATGATAAAAGAAAACATCTTACATTCTCAGTATGATGTAATTAAAAGTCAGATCCTGTAAGATATTCAGACACCTCATTCTTAGTGATTTGAGCTCTATGAAGATACCCGAATAATTTTAAAAATACGGACTAACTTCAAGAGGGTCAAAATAAATGCTTGTAAAGGCTAGATTGCTGCACTTTTCAAGAATCTGTTTTTCTATTGTTTTTGATTAATCTGTCTTATTACTCTTTATGTTGCCTCTGTTTTTTTCTTTCCTGAGTTAGCTGCTGCACTAGGTGTCTCTCTTTCTCTCTTCTAATCAGTTTTTGGGAAGGTACATAGAATTTCCTTTTGCTTCCCAGTGTGCAAAGCAGTACAGCCTTAAGGGCTGTACACTTAGTAGTCTGTGTACTCAGTTACTGCTTCATTCTGAGACATGCTGAGTCTGCCTATCACCCATTCAGCTGCTGGGGGAAGGAATGGTCATTGTGGCAGTTAAGGGCTGATCTATCACCCAGCCAGCAAGAGGGAAATTTAAAGCAGTCAGAGTTATCAGAGGTTCTCCTCAAATCTTCCTTCTGAAGGGGAATCTCTGGTAGTGCAAGAATGGCAAAACTGGCAGTGGTATAAATCCAATCTCAACTTCTAGCTTACATGTAGTGATAAAGTTGGGGTTGGGGGGAGTCTTAAGCAAAAGTTTTAAGAAAGAAATATAGAACATTCTGTCACTGGTACTGTTCCCTCCAAAGGCTGAGAAAAATCTGCAATAAACCTCTGGTTAGAAATGTAAAGTTGGACTTTAACTTCAAAAGTTTGATCATGCACCAGCCTTGTAAATACCATATATGCTGTTTTTCCTCTCTGCAGATATCTAAGCCAGACTGTATCAGAAGAGATGATGTTAGCAGCCAACCCTCAAAATAGGGAGAAATTAACCATACTAAAACAAGCTCTGGGTGCTCTGGGATTCAATAGCCTGGTAAGTTACGTGAGCTTATGTTATTTGTGGCTAAAATAATCATATTATTGAAAGCAGGCCATAAGTAAATCTCACAGATAACCTTTTGTGGGGAAAGCAGTGCCTTTCTGTCTTTTTTTTTTTTTTTCCTGTTGGTTAAGACCTTGAAACAAATAGAGCACTAGTTCACTCCAGAGAAATTACTGTAATCACATTTAATTAGACACAGAACCAACAATGTAAATCTTTTTCATTCCTAAAGATTCACAAAACAGCTTCAAGGTATAATACTCTGAACAATTAAATTACATAGATAAAAAGAAGCAATCAAACCCCATATGACAGACACCTCATAAAAGCCATGGAAATTTTTTCCTCTTCCTGATTATCTCCCCATCCTTTTTAATTTTGTGAAACACACATATGCTAACAGCACCTGAAAAGAAGTAAATACCTATTTAGGCAAAGAAAATAAGAGCTGGGTAACTTGAAAGAGCTGACTTAATTCCCCAAAAGCAACAAGAAGATAGGCCTGCTGTTTGTCTTTAATCCTATGAAACTAATGAAGAAGATAATTTGGAGAATTAATCAAGTAGAGGTTCTGGAGGACAGAGATGTGACGGAAATCAGAAGAAATAGAAGGATGCATATAAGAACTCATGTAAACTGTGTATCCCTTTAGGATACTAGAATGCTTAACAGACTCCCCATATTTCCTACATATGTATATGCTACCTAGCACACTGTAGCTGGAACACTTCTGCAAGAGAAATGCATAAGCAACAGTAGTTTTAGAAGGAGGTAAAACTTACCCCTGTACAATATAATTAGAAAAAAAAGGGACAAAAAATTTAATGTAACTCTAAGTTAGATCAGCATCAAAAATGACAGACGGGCAGCAGTTGTAATAAAAAAGGATCAAGGGCTATCAGCAAAAAATTTGTGAATCTGCTGAAGCTGTTATTTACGTGTGAGGTAGACTTCTGCGGTGGTGGTGGTACATCACGGAGCTGTTTGGCATTCCCAGTTATGGTAGTAACAAATGTCACCTTTCAGTGTAACGACGAGTAGGGTTTATTTTCATTAATGTTCATGAGGCCATGTACAAAATTGAACACATATGGCTATATTTGACAGTATTATTCCTTACTCTTGGTGGCTCAAGCTCTATACCAGTAGACTTCAATAGCAAAAGGTCCAGACACTTCTGGATTTAGCCCAATGTTCACAGTTTGGTGGATCTCTCTTGCTCTTTCACTAATGTTTCTGTTCTGTTGAGGAAGAGGTTCAGTCCGTGAGTAAATAATTGAATGCAAAATGAATCACGATTTAGAAGCCTGCAGTGACTGTCTGAGAATGCTTCATGTACAGTATTCTTTTGAGTACAGTACTTCACTTTGCTCAGAGCTCTTGGAAAGAAGTTTTGCCTCAGAAAAGTGTAAACCATCTTGAAGGCTCCTCTGTATTCAGGAAGCATTAGAATAATATTTAGGGAGTGAGAAATCTTAATGTTAGAGGGCAATAAGCAGATAAAACACATTGCTAAAATTTCTACCCCTTACTTCTGAGGTACATGGAAAGGTCTGTATGTATCATTCCTTGACTACCTAGCCACATTTAATGATAGAGTAGATAATCTTTTTGAAGAACTACATAAAAATTCCTTAGCAGTCATTAATGGTATGGTCCAAAGTATGTTAATGTTCATTACAAACAATTACTGTTTTAAAGATGGGGGAACATGCATCTTACATAATGAAAAAGTGCTTGAGAATCTGGAATGTGAAGTATACCTGAGACCTTACCAAAATCACCAGAATCAACAGCTGTCTCAGCCCACTGCCATTCAGTGCTGTACAGTGGTCCCCAAGCCAGTTCTGAATGAGTTAACCTACCAGCAAGGAGAGTGCAGTGCTAGTGTGCCATTTCATCTTGTCTGAGATACCATCCCAAGAAGCAGGTTATAGCACCCTAGTTTGACTGCTATATTAGCATAACAACTTCTATTTTAAGAGTTGTCTTGTTCAGACTTTGCCTGTATATATTGGGGTTTTTTTGAATCTTCAGCTTTGGTACTGTGTAATACTAAAATACACTGTTGCTCTATTGACGTCTATCTCATACAGTAAGAGATTGACGTTCTTGTCTTAAAATGTAGTTTAGAGACTCAAACTTGCTTAAACAGCACTGGAGGTGCCATAGTCTATCCCAGAAAGACTGTAAGCTTTTTTAATGCCTTTTGATGATTGGCATATATATTAGGGAAAGGAACATGAAGAAAAGAAGAAAACTTGAGAATAAAGAGGATGTATTAGCTAAGTATTTCATTAGTAGTGTATTTATAATCTTAGTCTGCAAATTCTGACAAGTGAGAGTTCTCACTGTCACTTCTGCAGTTTCAGCAGAATCAGGTTCCAAGTACTATTTTTCAAAAATATTTCAAGAATTATCAATGAATTTTGCTGTGCATAATACCATTTAATATTAAAGTGGATATCAGGTTTCTTGTTTTACAGTTTTAAGAAGCACCATTCTTACATAACTGACCTTAGAAAAACTTCCAAAACCATACAATGCTTTCTATATTTTAGGATTTAGGGGTCATATTTCATGGATCATATTTTTCCTTGAATTTAAAAATATTTTAAAAAATAATTAACCAACCAAAACAACCAAAGAAAGCTACTTTTCTTCTTGCTTTGCTAAAAATGAGGCCAGGAAAAATCTGCCCCTAAAGATAACTGCCTCACAATCTAAAACATCACAAAAGAGTATGCAGTCCTGGAGGGAAAGTGTGAGGGTAAGTAAGTTTGCTTTTGTTTCTTTCAGACCTTAATTACAGCTTTTAGTACCAGGAACCTCTTTTAGTTTAGAGCTAGACACTTTGTTTGTGAATTCATTTGGCTGAGGCAAAAAAACCCTTGCTGTTCCCAGATACAGAAATTGTCTCAATGGAAATTCTGTATGGACAAGATATGTTTTATTTCTTGTAGAAATAATGCATCCATTCAGGATATTGAAGTATTTTTATCACATTCTGAAAAACTTTCTTAACCTAGCGGTTAATGTGAGATATTAAAACAACGGAAATAAAAAGTAATTTTATTGGTTCATGTCCTAGCTAGGTTCCAGTTTGATTTCAGATTTCCTGTTAATAGTTCACAAATGAATACTTTTCAACTTATCACATGCCATTGATAGAAACTAAGTGTGTTTTTATAAAGCGTTGCCTTTCACTGGTGTGCCCAACAGATCTTTTCTTTATCTTTAATTCTGCAAAAAATGTGTGCAGGAGGTGGAGAACCTGTTTGTAATTCTCTCAGCAATTCTGCATCTTGGAGACATTCGCTTTACGGCTCTGACAGACGCTGAGACAGCATTCGTGTCAGACCTGCAGCTACTGGAACAAGGTCAGTAGGACGTGACCTTGGAGCATCGCCCGCTCAGTTCCACAGCAGGGAAGTTGCACTGTTCCACCGACAGATGGAAACACAAATCCAGGGAGACAAAAAAAATTACTTCTGAAAATTCATAAGTTACTGTGGGAAGACAGTATCCAACTGACTTGGATGTTTTATAAATTACAGATTTTTAAGGGATGAAATAAAATGCCAGTATTACAAATTATCTAATTAAATGTCATATTTAATGCTGTCATTCGCCAAAAGAAAAGGTACAGTGCACTGTGTGCAGTCTTCTTTGTGCACTGCTTGTCAACAGCTGAACAATTCGCCTTGAACTGAATTCCTTACATTCAAAATCTATGTCTTAAAAAGGTCTGTTGTTTCCGTGCTTTGAAGTTTGCCCTCTTGGTCACTAACAAATCTCCTCCATGTGGCTTATGGATACAGAATGTCAATAAGTAGCATACCTGAACTCTAATACCACAGAAAGTCTGCCAAACCCTGGGGAAAGTCCTGAGTAATCTTTCAAGGGGAAAGAAAGCTGTAATGTAATATACAGATACATTCAAACTTCACAAAGTACTGATTATAGTAATCCGATTTAATGTGTTCATTAATTTTGATTACTCCTATGACAGCACCATTTTCTGTAATGTTTGGATTCTTTCATTAATCAAAAAGGGATATACAGAAGAAAGTCTGCTGTAAAAAATGAAATATGTAGTATAGCATAAATCAGTCTTTCTTTACATTTTCTTTTCTTTACATTTTTTTTTGCAGTGGCAGGGATGCTGCAGGTTTCACCAGATGAGCTTGCTTCAGCCTTAACAACTGATGTTCAGTATTTTAAAGGTAATTTTTCTAAGCTTACATTTTTAGAGATCAGACCCAGTGGCATTTGATCCTTCTGATTTAAAAAGTTTAAAAGCTGGTGATTTTTGTTCCTTATTTCTTGTATAGTCCTGTAAACATTCCCTCTGAGGAATATGTAGGCTTACCTGCCATGCAGTAAATCAGACTGGGCCACCAAATTAGAAATGCCTTTATAATATGAAACAAAACAGTTTCACACTGTGATGCTGGTCGCCTCCTGACTTGGTTAATGTTACAAAAGTGTGTCAAGATAACAGATTAGATATTAATAGAGAATATTAGTAAGAACTGTAATCAACAGGAGTGTCTTGGGAAAAAAAATCTGAAAAAAATATTTTCAGTAAAATACTGGTTCTATGTGGCACTCATAACACATTTCTTTTGAACAAAGTATAAAAGCATGTATTTACAAACTAAAAATCTTTTGAGTGTTGACAGTCTTCTCATCTTGCACTGGAGGCTTCAGAAAAAAGCTAACACCATGCAAATGTTTGGCAAAGGAGAAGGAACTGTAGCTAAATTTATTGAAACTAAAATTACTTAAGGCAAAGTTTACAACACACTTTCATCTCTATTTTCTGCTTTTTCTCTTAGGAGACACGATTGTTCGGAGGCACACTATAGAAATTGCAGATTTTTACCGGGATCTCTTGGCAAAATCTCTATATGGTCGTTTATTTAGCTTTTTAGTCAACACAATCAACTGCTACCTTCAAAATCAAGATGAGAGTGGCAGGTAGGAGTGCCGTTGAAAACTATTAGGTGTTCCATTATCTGTTGAAATTCAGAACCATAAAAGAAACAGGATTCCATTAAATTGTGGAATTTAATGCACACTGATAGAGTTTTAAAACATTTTATAATAGCATGAAAGTGATCCTTGGATCTCTAAAGCACTGGCCATTCCTTCTAGTTGTTTCTACTGTAACTTGTTTATTTATTTACTTACATAGGGGGCCATGGATTTTGCAGTAATCTAGATTGGTGGTTACAATTAGTAGCCTTTTAGGACTTGACAACACAGAATGAGCTAAGTCTTTCAACAGGCAAAATGCTGCTTGGTGCTTTTTTAATGCAGAACATACTTGTTCTTTCTTCCCAAAACGGTGACCTTAGCACAGGGTATTAAAAACAGAATTTTATTCAAAGGCCTTCAAATGCATGTTTAAACTTAACTGAATTAAATGTTCCAGGAATGTTCTCTAGGTTAGCATCTTCTAAATTCGATGCTGTTGCTATCCAGCATGATTTCTTGGAAAAATGAATGCTAATTAATGTGCATCAGTGGAGCAGTCAAGAAACAAATTAAAGGAGCAACAAAAAAAAGGAAATCTCAGTAGAATCAAAGTAACAAACTAAGACAGTAGACCTAATTAGATGATCATATGCATGTGACTTAATCAAAGTTCAACAGCTCATATGCTCAGCTTAGCTTTCTTATGAACATGAAACACAAGTGGCTTGGAATTATTGGTAAATGGGAATCCACTAATGACACATGTGAAACTTTCATAAGTAAGTTTTTTTATATCATATCTCCATGGCTGCATAGGACAAATGTTTACAAGGTGCCCTCTTTTAGAGTTGGGGATTTCACAATCTTATTTTTATTCTTATTTATAGACCAATTAGTGACAAATCACATTTCTCTTCTATGGGTGTAGCTAAGAGAAAAAGGTACCATGCATGAATAACTTAGCTTTCTACACCTAAAATCTGTCATTATATATATACCACCAGACTGTGTGGTGTATATACACCACTCACTTCCTGCTGAAGGCAAACAGAAGTAACGTGGAATGATTTTACTTGTCTGTTTGTGACACTAAGCTAGAGCAATTTTCCAATCCATGTCCTAATTTGACATACTCTGTTCATAATAAGGAAGGGCAGTAGCATGAGGTCACAAGTCTTCCTTATTGATTCCTGGGACATATGGAACAGAGGCTTAGCTCAGTGCATGTCTGTGACAGACAACAGTCTAGCTCAGGCATTTCTAATTACAGTGAGCTTTTTTTGTAGTGGCTGTTGAGAAAGAAATTTAGAATCAGTATATTAAAAATCTGTTAAAGTTATGTGAAATAATTTTTGAGTCTGTAATTTTACAATTTGATATCTCACAGTCTTTCAGAATAGGTGTTGTGTATCTGTTGTTAATATAAACCTATAATTTCTAGATATCATAGGATCTTCAAATAATGAAAGTCAAAGTTTGTATATTGTTTACCTTGTGCTCTCCTTTTAGTGCAATCACTAGGTAGAAGAAGTGACTTCTACCTTGTGAAAATATTTCTCAGTGAAACTTTTTCTACCTGTGAGGTAACGTGAAGACTGTGTGAGATTGTAAGTCACAGCTAAAACAGGACAGCTGTTTGATGTATCAGAAATGAGGAATTTGCAATAGTTTCCTGTGGCCACGTATTATACCTATGCTTGAAAAGGGGCAGTTCTTCATTTAGGCTGGTTATAGAAAGCTAACCAGCTCAGGATGCATTGGCAGTACTGACAAGATATACTGAATTTTATCAGGCCAAAATCAGCTTCATTCCCTTTCCAAACTTGAAGCTAAGTAGTTTATTTTAAGTGAAAATTAAGTTGATCATCCTACACTGCTATTTGAACCTCAGTTAAATTAACCCACACCCAACTTTTTTTTTTTTTTTTTGGTTTGGTCCATCCTAATCATATTGTTTAACTTGGAGGAGTAAATCAAGGCACAGAACAGTTCTATGGATTACTGCAATGAATTTGTGATTTGTGGGTCAGATTTACTTCAAATACATCTGAGTAACTATCAGCAGCATTATGTCTCCAGTTTGGTGCAGTTTCAATAAACTTCTGCTTAAAAATCCACCAAAAAAATTAACTTGTGTGACTAAATAAGTCTGATACATTCCAGGCCACACTGTATTCCCTGGTTGGAAACTGACAAAATTACTACTTATCAGTTGGAATGAAGCCTTCATCAGAAACCTGGAATAAGGTTTCTAAATCAGTTCTCTTGTTTTGTTGTGAGGAAGTTTATCTGTATTTCCATCACACTTCAGTGAGACTTTATGAAGCAATAAAGTTAGATTTATTGGCTTAGTAACGCTAAAAGAAGCATTTGATCTTAGGATTTTTGAGGAAACTGGTTATCCATGTTTAACTTTTATGGTGGAAATACTTGATTTCTGTCTTTAATACTGATTTCTGTTTAGCATGTTAGTAGCTTGTGACAGGTTTCAGGCAAAATAAAAGCAATAATTACCATTAGATCTAAGTGAAGGGGAGATGATTCTGTGAAAAGCTGCAAAGAGCAAGCTCTAAAGGTATGAAGTATAGAGAATAAAAGTGTTGTCAGAATGCAGCAAATTCATTACTTTTTAATACTACTCAATAGGTATAAAGCAAGAATTTTCATGATGGTGTTAAGTGAGATAATACACCTTTAGAAAATTTCTCGTTCATAAAAACTTATAATTTTGTCTAGTTTTAACTAAATTATAACCCTAAATGCTAGTTTAGACTGGTTGCAAGATCTGAGGTTTGTTACTTTATTCATTCTGATATTATTTTAAAAAACTTAATTGACCCCTAGAGTGGAATTAGAAGAAAGCTATTAACATTTCTTGCAGGTGCTTATAATTATTTTTTTTAATTATTGATATTTATCTTCACTCATCTATATAATGATTTCCTATTCTACTGATTTTGTTATCAAAATAGTCTAGGTGAATTTCTTCTTAAGACTCTTAACTCTTCAAAGTTTACTACTGTTTTACTTCCATTTAGATAAGTGTGCTGATGTTCAGTTTTGTAGATTCATGGTTGCCTTAATGTGGCATTTCGAGGTAACTGATTGCATATTGGCAAAGTTGGATCTAGTGATCCAAATGAGTAATGAAATTACTTAAGGTAATATTTTAACAATTCCTGACTCATTCTGCAAGAGGGCTTTTTCTTTATGGAGATTTAAGAATGTCTGTGAATTCTTGTGAAATACTGTTTTTCTTTTCTCATGGAAAACAAGCTAATTAGGTATATGGGCTTGAGAACATCTGGATACTGTGCTCCCTGCCTGCTAGTAAGTTGAAGGCATGTTATTTTATCAGCTGGTTAGAAAACATTTTCTCTCTTTGTAGATAAAACCTGATAAAAAGCTGATATATATTTTGTAAATAAAATCTGGCTGAACAGCAAGTCCCAGAGGGCCTGGGTCTAGCTGGAGGCCTCTCACTTGCAGTCACCCTCAGGGTCCATTACTGGGCCCAGTATTGTTTAACTTATTCATACATGACCTGGATGATGGGACAGATGCCTCCTCAGCAAGTTCAGTGACAACACAAAGCTGTGAGGAGTGACCAATACCCCAGGGGTATGTGCAGCCCTTCAGAAGGGCCTCAGCAGGGTGGAGACATGGGCAGAGAAGAACTGCCTGAAATTCAGCAAAGGCAAATGCAGGGTCCTGCACCTGGGGAGGAACAACCTCCTCCAGCAGTACAGGGTGGGGGCTGATCCACTGGAAAGCAGCTCTGTGGTGGACAACAAGCTGTCCATAAGCCAGCAGTGTGTCCTGGTGGCCAAGGAGGCCGATGGTGTCCTGGGTTGCATTAGGAAGAACATTGGCAGCAGGTCAAGGGAGGTGACTGTGTCCCTCTACTCAGCCCAGGTGAGTGCTGTGTCCAGTTCTGGGCTCCTCAGGGCAAGAGAGACACCGAGGTCCTGGAGCAGGTCCAGCACAGGGCAACAAAGATGATTCAGAGACTGGAGCGTCTCTCTTAGGAGGAAAGACTGAGGGAACTGGGCCTGTTTAGTCTTAAGAAGAGACAACTGAGAGGGGAACCTCATCATAGTCTGTAAAAATCTGAAGGGAGTGTGTCAAGAGGATGGAGCCAAGCTCTGCTCAGTGGTGCTGAGCAATAGTACAAGAGGCAATGGGCAGAAACTGAGGCACAGGAAGCTCCACCTGAACATGAGGAAGAACTTTTTTACTGTGAAGGTGACCATGCACGGGAACAGGTTGCCCAGAGAGGTTGTGGAGTCTCCCTCACTTGAGATATTCAGAAACCATCTGGATGCAGTTCTGTACCATGTGCTCTGGGATGACCCTGCTTGAGCAGGGAGGTTGGACTGGATGATCTATTGTGGTCACTTCTGACCTGACCCATTCTGAGATTCCTGTGTGGCAGTGTTACAGACAAACAAAGAAAGTTGGCATTCAGTTATACTTTCTGTCTGTATCTCTAGGTCAGCCATAGATTTCTGTTGCAAATAGAGCATACAGAATATTTTTAAATAGGTAGTTTCTGAAAGGTTTTATATTCTGACTGTATACTCTTATACCCATCAAAATTCAAATAGTGCCAAAGAGTAGCAGTAGGAACACTTATTTGGGCAAAGGAAAGATCTCAATAGTCTCATTTACAAAATTCTTAGTACACTATCTAATTTATAGAACAAGATATTCTGGAACAAATCTTCTCAGCTTCAGAAAATATCAGAAAAAATATCAGAAAAAAACCTAAACCATTTATTTATCTATTACTGAACTCACTAGAAGGTTGCTGGGAGTGCAGGAAAGAGGGAAAGGAACTTCCTGTTCAGAACATGAACCCGCAGCATAATGAGAATTGTTTCTATATGTGGAGGTAGGGAAATCTTTAAAACTGAAAAACAGTACAAAGCATCTAATCTAATATGGTACATAATATCATAATTTGAAATCTGCTTCATTCTGGATAATTTCCTGTGTTTCATTAAACAAGATAATGCCATTTTTTAAAGCCCAGAACAAATTTTACTTGAAAGAGCTGATGAAGAGTACGTGCTACTAATGAAAGAGCTATAGATCTTGAGTTCACTAGCAGATATACTTCTTCCTTCCTGCCATAACTGTCAAGTCACTCAAAAAAAAGTTTGTCAGATACGGAGCCAGTGTTTTTTTCTGATGTGTCCAGCCACCATCTCTATATGCACCACTAACACCTGGGTAAGGTAATATTAAAAGAAAAATTACAGTTGATGAGCAAGATATCTGAGAGACATGGCAACAACACCAAATCTCAGCAAAGATCTCAGACTATTGAAAAATCTCCCTCAAAAGTTTCAGAAACTAGTTTTGTTTAGTAATTGTTTGAGACAAAGAACATAATCCAACTGGAAGTATTCAGCCTATTCCCTTCAAGAACTGTGTTTGTGACAACAAGTATAATCTGTTCCCCTGGGAAGATTGAGGGCTTCTTAATTAGGATTCTGAGGGACCTCATTTGAAGGCTAGACTATATACTTCATCTAATCAGAGAAATATTTCCGCATTAATCAGTATCACTTCCAGTTTATCCAGATTAGACATAAGCCTTCCTCATTACTGGCAGAAGTTGGAGGAAGAGCAAGAACTGTTATATCTTGGGCAGGTGAAAAGGCACATTAGATCGCCCCAGGACAACAGGTTCATCTCACTGCTTTATTCTGGCAGATTGCAAAAGATAACAAAAGGAATGAACCCTATGGATTTTGGAGCTAAGAACCATCTGCGATAGAAAAAATTTGAACAAGTAACGTTCTGTAGGTTCGTCTGAAGCACTGGGTCACACATACTGTAAAGGGAGTTCTGTTTGCCTTGCCAGGAAGGGCAAATGGTTCAAGAGCATCTCTTGATGAATGGCAAGATGTCTGCCAAGGTGGTAGATTATCAGACAGGATGTCTTCTGTATGTGTATTGTTTTTAGGAGTTTCCAGGAATTTTTATGTAGTTTCTTACATAAAACAAGTATACATAAGTAGACAAGATCAAAAAGGTATTTCTAGTCTATAAGGGTATCTTTACAGAGATGTTGTTCTGACGGAAAAAGGCAAAACTGGAGACACTAAAATATTGTAAGCTGAAATGCTGTTTTGTGAATCAGAAAAACAAAATTACTTATAGTGAACATCCATGCTTGTTTTTAAGTATTCACACCTGTGTGCTGATATAAGAGATTAAAAAGTTCTTCAGATATCAGCAAATTCCTTTTTTTCTAGTTTCTATGCTGGGAAATATCGCCAAACTTGAAATCAACATCTCAGTCCCCATTAAAACTACAGTTCTCTTAGTTATACATAGTAAATATTAAATATCTGAAACATAATGAAGAAATATGTCAGTGATGCTTAGTAACCATAAAATAAGAAAATAAGGAAATCTTTGGGAACAAGAAGTGCTTTTTTCTAATATTTGTTCTTTTAGACACTAGTGACATGCCCTTTCATTTGTAAACATGGAATCATTCATGCTTTATTTTGCCTTGGGAATCTCTGCTATGATTATTTAAGGAAAGCAATTTTGCTGGAATTAGTATGATAGACAGCTAGCCAGTAAAAACATATATGGACCTTCCTTCTGGCAAGAAAAGTGGTATGAAAAAGAGAAAGACAAGAAGAAAGATTAAAAAAGCAAAGTAATTTGCAGCCACATATAAAGCAATGCTTTTAATTTGGATGTTGTGCTGCCAGTTGTTATTTAGTTTTCAAAATCTGAGCAATAATTTAATACAGAAAATTATTATAATGCTTTTAGAGATTTTGCACATAAATAGCACAATGTAATAGTAAAATGTCACTGCTGTAGAGGATACAGAGCCTAGTTCTGTTATACTTGCCCCGTAGGCAAGATATTAATTATGTAAAACCTCCAGCTCTTTTAATGTAGTGTGTGCATCTCCTAAGAATACTAGACCAAAATTATCAAGAGGAGTTCATAAAAACACTGAGACTACATGTTTTGCTGTCAACAAATGCATCTCCAGTGAGCAGGATATTTCTCACAAATATCACAATTTTGATAAGGAATGTTATTTGAAGTAGGCAATAAGCTGGCTGCTACGGCTTTCACCCAGTTTTGGAAACTAGGACCAGGTTTCCGTTTTGCCTGACTTTTAATAATTCATTAAGTCAGTTTGTATTGGTCTTTTCCTTGTGCAAATGTTTATATATTCCTTGAGGGAAAATAAGAGAGACTAATTTGACAAAATAACAATCATGGACTCAACTGGGATGTAAACAATCCAGTCTCAACTCTATTAATTGAATCAGAGAAGGGATAAGCTGTTCTGTCTGTATTAAGTATTTCTTAAAAATGATGAAATACAATGCAATATTTCAGCTGTTGTACAATGTTACATAGCAGTTCATGTTTTGCCTTCCTATAAGGAAGGCTATATATAAATGGAAAAAAAAAGAGTGAAAACCTATAAAGTATTCTGAAATTTCAAGCTTCTCTTTTTTTTCCAAAACCTGTTTAAATAACATAATAATTCTGGATTTTTAAAACTAGTTTCTCTGACATAGTTTGTTTTTAAACATTTAATTCTTCTTTCTTGAAATGAAAAGGTTTTTTTGAAAACATGTTGTGACAAGGAATATACACCCCCCATCCCTAATCAGAGCAGTTGTGAATGAGGCTTACGTTTTAAAACCCAATTTAAATTGCACTCATTGCTAGAGATGGAGGTGGTGATATAGCTTTATGCTTTTTCTTGTAGAAATTCCCTTGGAGGCTAATCGACCTCCCGATAACCTCCCCTGCCCAGCAAAGCCATTCTGGACTAGATTTATTATGTAACAATCTCTGTGTGACATTTACGCACACAGCTAGTCCTGTGACAATCAGTAGTGCATTGAACTAGTGTGCTTTTGAAATGAAGACAAACTTCTTGGGCGTGATTTCTGAAAAAGGTTCTGCTTGCCCCTGAGGATTGTGTTTCCCAGCTTGTTTTGTAATATTCTTTTTTTTTGAATTATTTTACTTTGTTTGCTATATAGGAATTTATTTTGAGGGCTGGATCCTCACCTAATGACATGGTAGGGGTTACAATGACTGCAATGGAATTATATTCATGTACTTCAACAGTGGTTTACCTTTTTCTCCTTTACATCTATATCCTGATATGCACAGAGATTTAGACATAGAGGAAACTTAGAATACGGAGAAAAAATGTGGAAGGATTTCAGAATCAGCAGCCTGCAATATTATTGTTGCAAAGCAGGCAAGAGAATATCCCAAAATATTCATTTTGCTCACTGCAGTGTATTTAGTTTCCTCTCCAGATCACGTTTACCAAGACACAGTCCCAAGTAAGTACAGAATAATAACACCTCTGTCCTTTTCCCATTTCTCCTGTCCAAATCCTAGGTGACTGCTCTGCCCTGATCCTTCTACTCCTTCCACCTGGCAACAATAAAATACTTTCCCTGAATGCATGCAGCACACACAACATATTAGATGCAATGTCAGCAAGTGCTCTTTTATATATACAGAGAAGAAACATCTGCCTTCTTCAGGCCTGACTCCTGACTGTTCTTTCCCCTGGGACATGTAACCTCTTGGCCAGCCTGAGCCCAGAAATTCTACTTGATGCTGACACAGAGAGGACTTGTGCTTAACAGGTTTCCCTTGAAGTGCATTTTGTAGAAGCAATTCTGGCTGCCAAAGAAATATAAATGGGAAAGAATAACTGAGTGTAACCAGGCATTTTTGAAATGGTTACCCCTGATGTCAGAAAATGGGTACCCATATCCTTAGAAACTGGACTTTAGGAAGTTAAGATTTTTTTCCTTCTCTTACAAATTTAGTTTTTATCATGGCCGCTAAAGCAATCTTGAACCCTGCTTTTTTATTTCTGTTCAGCATAATAGGTTGGTGAGTAGAATTTTGAATCTGTTCATCTATACATGATCTGCTTGTGTATTTCATCCATGTTTTTGAAATATAGCCTGCTTTTGTCCTAGAACAGAAATACTTCTGTCAGAAACAACAGATGTATTTTTCACTTACTGAATTCTTATTATCTGTAATGTCTTCTTTTTTCCCAGTGACCAGGTGTTTGAAATTGGAGTATTAGATATTTTTGGATTTGAAGAATTTCAAAAGAATACTTTTGAACAGGCAAGTGTGGATGTTTTGCTGAATTTACTGTACCTGTTGTTAATTCTCTAATTAAGCAGTTTTGATCAGAGTACAAATATACATGAAGGTGAAAATTTTCTCTTAAAATATTTTTCCCAATATACCTATATGTGTATGAATTATATGATGGGTTTTGTACAGTTGTTGGCAATTTTAAAATAATATAGTAAATACCTATTTTGATTTCAAAGGGGGGTAGTATCAGCACTGAAAGACAATCTGAGGGAAATAGTGTTGTTTGTTTTCACGCTTGTGGAAGTTATACTTAACTACCTCAGTGAGTACAAGGGAATACACTGAATTGGAAGAAAGATCAAGAGGTCTTCAGATGCCTTGGAGAAAAAATGAAATTAAAATTCTGCATTATGCATTACTGGCAGATCCAACTCTGTGTGACTTTACAATATGTGACTTTTCAAAAAATTTAATTGCATCCATGGAAAATAAATTGAAATTTATATCACTCAATGCTTTAAATTCCTTTTAAATATCAAACTTTCTTTAAGATGTTTGCCTACCTTCAACTACCTTCAGTGCCTTAGTCACTGAACACCAGAGCTCTTGCATATTTCAGAAAACATTAATGGCTCTACACTCAAAACACACTCAAAGAGGTGTTTGTTGTTCAGTTGTTCGTTTACTCTGTAATGCAGCGGAAGAAAATCAAAGCGTAGAACAAAAAATCAAAGCATAGAAAAGAATCGAGAAGGCACCAGCAGCAACAAAGGACTTGTTATTGTTTGAAATCAGGATTTGCCCCTTTGTCCCAGTCAGTCCATTTTTTCTGGCTCAATTTCCTCTTTCTAGTGAAACAGAAGTCATAGAGCCACATTAGTTCAGCTTGTATAACATGTTTACATTGCTACCCAATTTCCAAATGTTTGAAAGCAATGATGGGTTTACCTGTACCTTCAAAAGAGCATGTAAGAAGGCAATAAAATAAATTCCAGTTTCCCTCTCACAAAATTCCTTTTGCTGTTACAGTTCTACCGTGCTTGAGCATCTGCTGGATTAAGGACTATTGATATGTACCAATATTCCTAGGCATTTACTCATTGTGAATGCTGTCTTTGGGGGAAAATATAAAGTGAAAAATTGAAAGCATTTTAACAGACTGAGTCTATGAAAAAAAACAAACTGTAAGCCTCCTGGTTAACAATAATGAGGTATTCTATGCAATTTAAATGTTTCTCAAAAGAGAGGGGTTCATCTTGGGACTTACTGGTTATCTTTCTTTAACTCTGTTCTGCATTGCTTTTTTGACATGAAACTCATAAAAGATCTGCAATTGTCATAATGAAATACAATGAATTGTATTTTCAGGGGTAAGTAATTTTCTGCTTTATAATTGCAGAAGATGCTTGAGGAGAAAATACAAGATCTAAGAAAAATGAGTAAAAAAGAATTTATTTTATGATTTCTTAATAGCAGTCATGATAATTTAAAAGTCAAATTTGCATTTCTGTTTTATTTTTCCTAAATAAATATATTTCAAGAGACACTTACTGTCCCTTCACCTGGACTGAATGCATTTTGTTGAATAACATTAATAATCTGAGTCATTATCTCAGTATCTACTTAACTGCATTCCTGAAAAGACAAAGTAGAAATGAGAGTTTTTTATATGAACTCCATAATGTCATTAACATATCTGATTCCTGAAGTGATAGGTTGTAGTATCATTGAAGAGAAGCAGTTTGTATCGCCATGTGATACAAACTAATGCAGACTTACCCCAAAAAGCCTGAACTTCAAAGCTGGAGCTCTCTAGCAGTCTAGCCTAGTTCAGAGTTCTGCCTGGGCTCATTAACCCTAACAGTAAACAGTTAGCCCAGAGAGGGTCCTCATGCAAAACATTGCATCGTGTCTGCAGACGTGCCCAGTGTCAAGGCTTGTGACTGCAGAATGTTAGCACTAAATGTTACAGTCAGACAGTGGCGGGGCCATAAAAATTATTTTTTAATCACATTTAGATTAGCATATTTTAAAATGTCATTAGAAAAGTAATTTTAGGGAAAACGAACCTTTTTTTTTTTTTCAAATTAGTGTATGATAAGGCATTCTTTGTGATATCTGTTTTCTGGCTTTCTTGGAAAAGAAATTATGACTGTTTTCAATAAATATGAAAACCTCCTGATTGCCCAGAACTGGGGACATTTCAAGTGGCTGTGTGAATCTTTCTGGTGCTTTGTATCAGGTTGGTAAACAGACAGTTTAATATCGTAATTAAGAGAGCAATAAGATAGTAAATCATGTGCTGGTTTGAATAAACTGTGTTTGAAGATGGTTCAGGCAAACAGAGATGGATAAACCACATAGAATAACTTGTTTACTCCAGTGTATGTTTTGGAATGACAAGGCATTAGAGTATTCAAATATCGAAGTCAAATGAAGAATTGGTCTAGGAACAACTCTTGAGCAATGCAAAGGAAGACATCTGTCAAAGGACTAGAAAAGTAGGATGAATTATGCCTACACCAAGAATCTGATAAATTCTACAGGCAAAGTGATGTGACTGACAGCTTGTGGAGAGAAAACTTATAAACCATTGCAAACAAGAAGGCATTAGAAGTTAAAAACATTATTAATTAAGTGTTCAGTTTTCCTTGTACTTGGTGAGCATTGGTAAGCCTTTATTGTATAGAACGTATGATATGTTATAAGAGCAAAAATGGGACATGTAATTGTAAAATAAAAGTAAATAAGTGTGTCGAATAAGCAATAGTGAGAGGAGTTCTGATTTTTTGTACGGAATTTAAAAGCTGAAAGACAGGGAACAGTGTTTTCAGAAGCCACAGTCTGAAGGAGTCATTGCTCAATAAAGACTGAAAACTTCTGAATTACCAGGACTCAGTGAGTTACTGCTTTTACTGCTCATCAGCTGAGCTATGGTAAATGACTGCAGTACACTTTTAGCTCACCCCAATTACAATTTACAGTCACTTCCTAGCAGTGATCATTAGCTTGGGAACAGCATTTTCCTGAAGCAGCTGCATACCTGCTCTGCCAGAACAGCTTTGTATACAGCCACACTGGAACATGGTCAGAAGTGAGCACAATTTCTCTTTCCTATTCTACAGAGAAATGGCCTTCATTTTGTGGTCATTTCGGGAAGTACAAGCATTCTACCAAAAATATCAATGGCAGCCTCCAGTGTTAATTCAATGTTTTCTCAGGCTTCCCTGTTTGAGAAGGACTGTATTTGTTTACAGTTTAGTCTGCACCCCTTTAAAAATAGAAGACGTCTGCTTCTGTTGTAGTAGAATTTAAAACTAGGGTAGATCTTATTCATGGCTCCTTCACAGCACAACTCCAAATAGTACAGTCAAGGAATGCTACAACCTTCATACTTATGATAGTATATTTTTGACCACAAACTGAACAAACTCATGATCAATGAATATAACAAGCAATAAGCAGGACGGATAATTGCCTGTACCATTTCCCCCCAGTTGTTTCTAAGAAAACTGTATTATAGCAGAAGAACCAGACCTTAGAGTAGTAAGAGTAGCTTTCCTTCCCCTTTCAGAAAGTCAGGCCTTTCTACAGAAATGGAAGTCTGTAGCTGTAGATTCATCTTAGAGAACAATAATGCAATAAAGTAAAATGGGCACTAATAGTCTTTTCTGTCCAATATATAATTCAAATGATAAACTGAAAAAAGTATTTAGTTCTAAATTATGTGTTTAGCTCTTACATGGTATTTTACCTCTGTAGGCCTTTAAGTTTTGCAGAAGTAAGTATGTATATATTATTCTTTTTATGGGAAATATAAGTGATTTATCTTAATTAGTACTGCAGGTCACTGGAACAGTGAAGTGTCTCTTGACTCCCATTCAACTCCATACCCGTTAAAGTACATGAACATTATCTGTGTGATGCCGTATAGTTCAGGGAGGGACACAGCTTCCATGGCAGCTCCATGCAGGACATCTCCTGCAGCAGGAGCCAGCTGGCTCTGAGAGCAGAGAGCATTGCCTGTCCGCCTCCGGACTCCACTTCAGAGTCACTATGGTGAAGCAGAAGAGGTCGTAGAACCCAGCTGTGTTGGACTTTTCACCTATGTTCATTATTTGGTGTGGTAGGTTTTAACTTCTCAGCATGTTATTTCTATGGTTAACTCTGCTGACGCTACATTTTTGTCATGTAATATTTCCTAGCCAAAACAACCATAACAGATTATTTTACATTTAATTGCATTGTCTCAGCCATTAGACTGCTTCTAGCTGTCCAAATACAAGGTCATGTTGCCTATTTTGTAGATGGATGGAATGAAGAGACTTAAGTCACATGACTTAACTTTTCTACAGTCACTGCAGTCTGCAGTGATAGTAGGTGGGAGGTCACACAGTCAGGTTTCTGCATTTGGACAGTCTGAAAGAGCATTTCAATATTTTCTTTTATGCAGAAGAAATCAACCTTCTTTGGTTTTGCCTGTGCAGAGCATAGCTGGATGGTCCTGTTTGCCTCTGTGGAACAGGCAGCTGCTGGTGCACACTGAGCTCTGTTACTGTGTAGGGACTTAATGCAGAACCTTCCACTGCAGGTCCCAGTGATGGAGTATTCCTTATTCCCCATAGGATGATGGGCAGTACTTACAATGTTAATTCACTCTTTAACAAGGAAATATGATGTGTTATTTTTAAGTCAAAGTTTTGCTAGCCTCCATGCACAGGAAGGTTTTAAAAATGTTGTTGTGGAGCAGTGAGAACCAGCAGATCCTTGGCACCAGGGAGCCAGGGAACAGGAGGACCTAGAGGATGGCCATGCCCTCCCTGATGGGCAGAATCCCTGGAGCATGGTGGACAGAGCCAGGACCAGTAGCAGTGCCCATCAGCAGCCCTGACATGGCAAGCAGCCAGACAGGGCGGGGACCCTGTCACAAGCAGCTGGAGAAAGAGCTGGAAGCCAGCATTGCCATGGCATCACCTGGGACTGGGCCCATGGGCAAGGAGTGGGTGGGGGCCCCAGGAAAAGCTGAGCAGGGCTGTAAAAGCCTGTGCCTTCCCTCAGGGGCCTAACGATCCTGTTTTACTTTCCTCCTCAACCCAGTTCCTGAGGATCTTACACCTTTGTCATAGTGTACTCCTCCTCCTTCCCTCTTAGTCTCTTTGATCTTCTTCCTGGTGCACACATTTTTTTCCATTTATGCAGGACACTATTGTCTGTCCAGTGTTCCAGTCACTGGAAGACCAGTGTTACTTGACTTTAAAACTGGCTTATCATGTATCTGACATTAAAATAATTATTTTTTTCTTTATTCTTTTACAGTAGACACTTTGTAGCCAAAAATAAAATAATTTATCTCATGTTGAGATTCCCAGCTCAATTCCATTTGTGATTGATTGGTAAATACTGCACAACAACATTTAATTGACATCTTCCTTTTCCACAGTACCGCCCTTTTTTATCCCATAGTACTTAGTTTCTGGCCAGCATTATGAGTGAAAAAATAATTTAGAACTATTTTAGTTTCAGAACAATTCCAAACTCTTTCAAGGAAAGATTGTTACCATGTTTGTTTGTTTGCTTGTTTGTTTAATACTTTCATATGTATAAAAACAGGTGGGGGACTGTTCCACTTTGTATTGAAATTGTCCCTTTCTACTTTGTCTTGAAACTGTCCCTTTTTTGAAGGGCATTTCAGACCTTCCTTTGTGGAAGTCTTCTCAGGTGAGAGCTACCGGTAGTAAAGTTTTAATATAGCACCAGGTTCTCCTTTACATTATTTGAGGAACACAGGTCAGCTAATTGCAAATGATCCCAGAGATGACAGAGTCTCAATGAGTTAAAGATCTTCTGACAGAGGTAGAAGGGCTATGTCTGAATTTGTGTTGGAGCTGCACAGAGAACAAGAAATCTGTGTTAGATCCTATTAGTCCTAAAAGGCAAAGGAAGAAACATAATGGTTCTGGTTTTGTTATAATACCTTAGAAATATTCTGATGGGTACTATACATAAAGAAAAGGATTTGGAAATGTTTGGGTAGCAGATACAAAGGGGAACAGCATTTAAGATACTTCTGAAAAATAAGTGAGTGTCAAGCTTAGGTTTAAAAATATTTTCTGACTCCAACCTCAGAAAAACGATAATGCTGTGTTTCATATCTTAGAAATTACATTTTTGAGAAGTGCTAGGGCACTTCCTTGCAGATTAAATTTGACGTTGTAGCTCCATCATCATGGCCCATAAATTAGGGCCTGATAGATGTGTTGAAAGGACAGCTGTAAGCTTTACCCTGAATACACATTCCTTGGGAGAGTTAATCCTTCTGCATGACCAAAGAATGTAAATGAGCTTTCCAAAGGGTGTTTACATCCATCTTTCCCTCACTGATTGACAGTCACCAAGTTTTCTTTCCACAAATTTACTTTTTTGGTAATGCCTTTTTCAAATAGGTCTAAGAGGAGGAAAAGGGAGCAGAGCGAAGAGCAGGAAAATTTCATTAGTCATGGGTGCTTTTCTGTCTTCAGAGCACAGTACAGTTTTGGTATTCTACCTAAATTTTAATTTGGAATGTACTTAGTGGTAGTAACTGGTCAAATGTGGTAAAAGAAGAGAGATCAAGCCAGCACTGTCTAAAGTGATGAATACTTACTGCTTTTACCAAATGCTACTTTTTCCAAAATCTACAATTTGGATGGTGCTGCAAGTTTGGTTTTGGTTTGGTTTTTTTTTTAAATACCTGAACAAGAATACTTTTTTCTTCTAATAGTATTCTAAAGGGACTTCTTAGAGAAGACTTGGACAAATATATGGTGTATTTATTTTCACTTAGACGTGATACTGAGTTAAGGTAAAAAAGACTGGTAGAAAGAGAAATACTTAGAAGACATAATATGGAGCCCATGAGATGCATATCAAGAACAGTTTAACAATGTTTAATGACAAAACATACCATAGGTAATGTTGATTAATGCTGCTAGGTAAAGCAAATACAGTTCTTGGAGGTACTCCCCAAATATTTGTTTTAGGTAAAAATTTATTTGAGGCTTTTTTTTTCTGTTTTTTACTATTATATTTCCACTGAATTTACATAACTACAGTTAACTACATGTTTTGAAAAATGCAGTTCTATGAACCTCTCAAATCTTTGGACAGAAAGTACATCATTGTTTTATATAATACCTAAAAGACATGAAGCAAAAGAATTTGGGTTCACGAAGCTAGATTAGTTCATATTCACCCATTTCTACATCTCAGCTGCTTTAACTATTATGTCAACCGTGTCAAGCTTTTAATTTGAAACATCCATTTTATTACCTTTTCCCAGCATGTTGTATAAAACACTGAAGTGGAGAAAGATGTGATCAGAATGTCTTGCTTTCCAGCAGTCCCTGGCTGGTCTCCTGGTTCTGGTTCTGGTTCTGCAGAGCTGTTCTCTCAGCCACTGCTCGAGAGAGCAGCTTTGGAGCAGTTTGCAGTTTGCACAAGTGCTTGAGCTGGCTTTCTGCTCTGGTCTGCAGTACCTTAGTGGCATTGTGGCATGTCTGCCAGTCTGGGTGACGGTGTTGCTTATGTTGCTAAGAAGCACACCAGTGCATGCCATAATACACTGGTCAGTAGAATTTAAAAATTTGGTTTTTTCTTTACCATCCAATCATGCTATGTATGAATGTTTTAACAAAATATTATTCCTTTTATTTTGCTATGTAAAACCAGTGCTATTTATCAGATCTTTTGAAGACATGTCTAAGACAATCTTTCCTTTGTCTCAAATTGTGTAGTTCAATAATTTTGCTACACAGTTAGGTTCTCAAATACTTTTTTTTAAATGCATTTTAAAAGATTGGCTCATGTTAAAAAGTAAGCTTGAGTTTATAGAGATTTTGACAGATTTTCTTATTGTAAAGTACACTTTTGTAATGTTGAATGACCTCATTCTCTAAGTAAGTCACCTGCAAATAAAGAGATATACAGCATGCATCATTTTTAGGCTTTGCCATACCCTGAAAAGTGTAAGCATTTCTGCCTTATAAAATAATGTTACCAAGGTTCTGGAAAGATTTTGTAATTAGAATTCCAGAAGTGATCAGTAAAGCATATTTTGCCAGCCACAGAGTTAAAAAAGCTGTCTTTTCCATAAAATAAGTAGATACTGGAAGTCAGTTGTGTATTTCTATTGTTAATAAAATGAGATAACAATCTGAATGTTTATAAATCCCACTTTAAAAGAAATACTGGTTTTATTCGGGGCTGTCTTTTGTCTGCACTATCATGCATTAGTAAAGACAGTTAATAGTAGATGTTTGGTTATAAAATGAGCTTTGTCTTGTTTCTTTTTGCTGTTTTTCACACTAGTCTATTGCATTGTATAGCAGGTACAAGTTGGCTAAACTAACAGGAGGTGTCAATGGAAAATTCAGGCAACTCTTACACATTACTTGGGTTCTCTTCCCTCATCTGGATGTTCAGCCATGTAATTTTAGGATTGATCTAAATATTTCATACCTTTTTATATGACTTGCTGGTGCAATTGCTTTTACACACTTTATTCATGGAACATACAGTTAATGGCTGGCCAACACAAATATGAGACTAGTTTAGACTGAAAAGAAAATGCATGCAGGCATTCCTTGTATCATTCCTCATATGAAGTGTTTTTCCACCCTTTTATGAGTTTCTGTTTTCTTAATTTCTTAGTCATAGTTAATGTAGGATTGGAGGAGGTTTTCCAATTTTCAACTAAAATTTCCACTTTAATGTCAAAAAAGCAGTTAAAACACTTATTCCACAAGGTTTTAAATATTTACTTATTTTTGCAGGTGAGCTTCGAATAAAATACAAGCACACAAATAAGCCAATACAATTTCCACCTGTTTTTAATTGAAAACCAGATTTCTGTGAATCTGTTGTTTTACATCCTATAAGGCAATCAAAGAAAATTTTTGAGAATCTTCTACACTATTAATCTCTCCAAACTTTGAACTTTTCTATGTAGCACCATTTTCTTGCCAACCTTCTTCCCTTGAAGTATCTATAAAATGGAGAGCAATATCTAGTAAAATGTCCCTAGGTATTTTATATATTTTGGTAAAACACAATGAGTTCTTCAGAGAGTGCTTTAGACTTCAGTGGCATTCTGTGTGGGAACAGTTTTATCTTTTTTAGCACTGAACTATAGTCTCAGGATCTTACAAAAATTTGTAGTTTTTCTAAAAACACACTGTATTTGCATAACCTTCCTAAATATAAAAAGCAGAAGAATATTAAATGTACCAATTTATATGTAGAGTTACCCTACTTCATTCAATGGAATTAGTGTAAATTTGCATTGTATTTTATAATGGTGATATTTGATAACTCTTATGTGGAATGAACAATGAACTGTGCAGGCAGAAAACTGTGTATTCCCAATTTAATAGTAGTAGCTGTTAAAATCTAGATTTCCCTAGGGTCTTTCTAAATCTGTGGTCTACCAAGAGATAACATATTGACATTTCATCAAATTCAGTATTAGACATGCATTAAAACCTTCAGCAATGAATTATCCAGTAAACGTCTAATACTCATTTTTTCTTCATTTTACAATAGCTGTGTGTCAACATGACCAATGAGAAGATACACCAGTACATCAATGAAGTGCTTTTCCTACAAGAACAAGCAGAATGTGTACAAGAGGGAGTTGCCATGGAAACGATGTATTCTCCTGGTAACCATACTGCAGCCTTGGCTTTTTTCTTTCAGGTAGTTTCCAGATCCATTTTACACCATGTATATTCATACGCAGTCTGTGAATGTTAGGCTAATACAAACTTTTGCTTGCTTTGTCCAATTTATGAGCCTTCAGACAAGGTTATGGGTCAAAGAGACCACAGCTCAGTGGCTCACAGAGCTTACTAACAGAACAGGGCTGAGGAAGATGCAACAGAAACTCCCTGCCTGTACCGATTCATGTGCAGCATCTGCGTACCGCGGCACGGCGACTGTAGGACTGCTGCCGTAGGAGTGACGAGGCTCTGTCACGAGACAGTTTCTTCAGTGCCTGAAGCTAGTTTCTGGAGTACAACTTTTATGAAGCAAGTAACAGTTTCTAAAAGATCATCAACAGCAACCATTTTTGGCAACTGAAATACTGTTCCCTACATTTCCTGTAGAAGAACCAGCCTTGAATACTTACCAAAATATTTTAATCTTGTATATTTTTTTGTTGTTTTTGAGGTGATGTGTGTTTCTGTTTACTAAATTACAAGCTGTGTTACTCTACAAGGAAGAACTGAAATTCTATGGCTCCTGTATAAAATGAGAAAAATCTATTTTACATTTCAGAAACCATCAGGTTTTTTGTCAATGCTGGATGAAGAAAGCCAATCTATTTGGTCAGTGGAACAGAGTCTTTCTAAACGCATTCAGTCTTACCTGGATACATCAGACACAAATACAGTCTATTCCTCCACAAAAGATGGAAATGGTAACCTTGCCACAAAGGATCTGGGCTCCACCTTCACTGTTATGCATTATGCTGGGAGGGTAAGTTGTTTGAATATCATTTACATGCAGTCAATGAAAAAAGTAAAAAACCACAAAATTTTTCATGGCTTCTCCAACACCTGTCTATAAATAGGATTTCACTGTCAAGTGATAAATTTTCAGAGGCCATGGAATCTCAATGCCATATCTAGTGTATATAATGTGTAGCTTACATCACAGCGTGCAGGATACAGGCTACCTAGTTCTGGCTCCTAAATTTTGTCTTCATTGTAAGCATTCCATGTAGAAGGGGGTGATTCAGATCCCTCAGCATAAATGTTTGATGCCATTTTAGCTGGCTTCACTTTGTATACAGATGTGGTTCCAGAAGAGTAGCTCCTCTGCTATATATGTAGATACCTGGGTTACAAGCATAAATCTGGTAAAAACAAAAATAAAACCCCCACTCTTTTTGTTAGTAGTCATAATTTTTTTCCTACAAAACATGCTGGTTTTTTCCTACAAAACATCCTACAAACCCAGAACATGCTAAATGTCTTTCAGTATGACGGTAAAACTAGATTAATATTTTTTTTATTCTCCTGCCTGCAGTGTTCACAGGAGAAGTGTAATCAATTCTTTTAAATAGGCTTCTTACCCTTTTCTTTCAAATACTTCATTTTCACATTGTCCCCACAACCACCCAGAACTCAAAGCAAGCAAATTAGGTATGTGCTTAAAGGGATAGTGTTTTTTTTTTTTTTTTTATAATCTGACAGCAGTATAAATGGGGACAGATCTGTTTTGTGGCTCCCCATTTGGAAATGAAGCTGATGGAAATCTTGAGTTGTGTTTTGACACAAGCAAATTTGTTCCTGGCCAATGGTAGAAATGTGGTCATTATGGAAAGGACTATTTGAGTAGTGCTTAAGTTCCTAACCCAAATACTCTGAATAACTTCCTGTGGGTTCTTCTTTCATCATAAGGCCTTCTACTTAGACTTAAATTATTTGCCAAAGTTAAGTGGTTTGAATACCTTCACTACTGGGACTTATCAGTAGGAGCATTGGCACACAGTGGTTTAGATAACAGTACAACCAAGATTTTGTGAAACTTACTAGGACTTCAAGTGGTGGAATATAGAACTGACCATGAACTTCAGATATTTAATTTATAAATGTTTTTTATACTTGTTACATAAGTATTTTTTAATGCCATTGTGTTAATAAAAATTTATGATAAGAGCTCGAAAAGGTTCCACACCACAAAACTTGACATGGAAGCAGCAGCAAGGCATCTACATTAAAATCACAACCAGAATAATAAGCACATTTCTTCAAAATGAAAGAAATGTTTGTCTTATTCTCTGAAGAAGCATTCAGAAGATTTTTTAAGACCAATATTTCAGGTGCCTAGTTCTGAAAGCTAAACTGTGAGTTGTAAAGAGGACACTTTTCATTAACATGTGTTTTAGTCTTGCATGGTTGTTTAGATTTTGTTTTATAACATAGACACTTGGTTTGACCTTTTCCTAATAATAGTAATGACATTTAATCTAAAAGCATGAACAAATAGACAGCTCCTCAAGTAATGTAAATCCACACATTCTCTTGAAGTCAGAGGAGATCCTTTGATTTACATTGGCCAAGGAACTATTCCAGTCAGGTTGTCCTTTGCATCCTTGCAACAGTAAAATGCTTGGCACTGACAAAACAGAAAAGTCCTCTTGCAAGTGCTTAACTCTCCCTGCTTTTAATAGTAATTGAGCTAAATCCTTAAAGACACTTGAATATTTTTGGTTTTTTGTGGAACTGTTATGTAGCTGTCATAGATTGAAATTCCAGAATTTCATGATATGTATTTATATAAACTTTGATGATAGGATGACTGTACTAAATGACACAAATTGAGTTTATTCTGAGACTAGTATGTCTTCATATGTTGAGAACCTGAATATGAAAATCTCAGATTTTAAAACTGTTGATGCTGTTCTTTAGATTGCTCTGTTACTACATTTAGTAGCTTTTTATAGAAGTCATTAGTGATATATGCATTATGAAAATTGTTAAAGGATGAGGCTTTTAAATAGATCAGGATTTATTTGCACTGAAAAATAAGAATTTCATATATGAAGTATCAATATAGTTTGGCAGGTTTTGAGACCCATTTCTCTAGTCTGGTATCAATTAAATGGGTCTAAAGTAAGTGAAGTGTAAAGCCATCTTACCCTGCACTGTTGCCTTCAGAGATCTCCAAATTTAAAACAAGGGGCTCTCACCACAGTTTTCACTGATTTTTACTCCTTTTAACTTGGTAAAGCTTCTCCACATTTACATGAGTATAACTGAAATATGAATCAGACCCAGACAGTAGAGAAAGAATTACCAATGAACTGTGACAGGTAATCAGACATGAGAGTCTTCACTTCTAGCATTAATCATTTATGTTCAGGTGATGTGTCTAGGCTGGCAGTTGAGGAGGAAGTCACACTGAATGCAGCAGGCTCTGTGTTAGAACATGAAGGCAGACATCCTGATTTCTCTGGGTAACAAAAGTTGTAACTGCAATGTAGTTCACAGCCGGTATTAAAGAGCTGCTGCTCTGAGTCAACTAGAAAAAAAAAAAAAGCTGATACTCTATGTTGGCCCTGGTATGAACCTCTTATGACCCTTGTAATCTGGGCTTCTTTTCATCAGTAGTGTATGGATGTAGGTCAAAGTCCAGAATGAATTGGGTTAATTTCTTCACTCAGACACTTGCAGTAGCTATTTTAGCAACTCAGAAGTGCAGTTAAACTGGAAAATGCAGTTATTAAAAATACTTCCTTACTGAAAAGACCTACTTTTATATATTTAATTGAGATTGACATACAACGTTTTGTGAACAAAAGTGATATATCTAGCTTTATATTTTGAGATAATTACAGATGATACAGATGTTTCCGTGCAGTTTTAAAGACCTCTAATATGTTCATATATTCTGAAATATTGTGTTAAGATACTCATAGAAAAATTATCTTTTCTTCCACTATCAAGTCTTTTTGACTGACTGTGATATGAATTGGGAGGTATTGCCCATTCCCTTAAGCTTCAGGCTCAGCAACTTTTCCTAAGACTGAATACGCCGTATTATTGATCCAAGCATAATGAGCCTTAGACCATCCCAGAAAAAGCAGTACTGAGAGAAAAAGAGTAGAGAGAATGGGTCAGAAGTAAAAGAAAGAAAGCACAAAGTTGAAGTGAGACAAAGAACGCACATGAGACTCAAAGTAACATGTAAGGGGGAAAAAAATCCAAATGATTTGGAATCACTACTTGATTTTCTGGCTGAAACAATACTGCAAGAAAATCTGCTTGTATGATACGATTCTGAGAGACCTTGGATTTTTTCTTATTATCTTCTCTGTTTTGGAGGGAAGAAAGAGGAAACAATATGCACAAATTAATGTCTGCACGTGGAAGAAATCAGGTATTTTAGTATAATCTTTGAGTGAATATTGTTTTACAAAAATGTAACAGAATGATCCAGTGGAAGAGAGAAAATGAATTTCGCCTCATTTCTCTTGAATTTTGCTGTTGTGCCTGAACAATGTTAAATCCATCTGTTTCTGCATGGGCAATATGATATATTACTTGTGAACACCCATGAACACATGCTTAGCAAAGGCCACTGTGAGCATCAGTACTTTATCATATCAAGTATTTTACTTTATCTCCCAGTTTTAATTTTACAGCTGAACAGAATCCTACAATGCCTTGACACATTATGAGTCTTTTCTAAGAGCTGTTTAATGTCTTGGTATCAGACTGCTGTAAGACAAAAAGCTTATCTGTTTTGTTCAGGCAGAAGGTAGAAGAGAATGATTTAGGGATTTTATGACTAAAAAAAAAATAATCCTAGTGAAAGGCTTTATCTGAATGTTGCTTAACACATTTCTCTGAGCACTGGCAGTCTGATTTCTTCCAGAAAAATTCTGCTCATCTGGGGTATTGCTTTGTTTCTTATGCCTGATATGAATGTGGGTATCCTGAGATGCTTCTCACAGAGACTGTCTGTGGGGGAAGAGGCAGACACTACACCTTGCAAGCTTGCCTTGAGGTAGCAAAATGCTTTATGGGTGCATCTGACCATCAGCTGAAACTATCCTGAGAATCTGTAATACTGAATGTCTAGGTTCTTTTATTGATAACATTAATATTTACATTGTTGGCTCTCACTTAAGGAGGGGCTTCACATGAATTATATCTTTGAACTGTTGGGCATATAAATAGCCATGATTTTTGAAGAATAACATTTCCATCATTGAACTTTCTCAAAGACTCAAAATTCTTTATTTTTTAAAATTTTAGGGAAGAATTAACATATCAATAAGTAAATCAGAAATACATTGTCTTAGCACATTGCCAAGAGACTCAGCTTTACCTAATAGCAGTATTTAACATACCGGTATTTGAGATAAGGAGCTATTTGCCCCATTGTTCATGTGATCTCAATAATACATTATCATAATTTAAGGTTTCTGCTGTTTAAATTATACCTGAATTTACAAATTAGATAAGCCCCTTGTCGCTGTTTGCCTTTCCACTGTTTTGATTCATCCTACTGTAATAAACCAAGCAGACATAAAGGCCAACTTCTTTGCTCTATAAACCAGTGCACATAATGTTCCTTTAAGTGCAGATCAATGTCTTTCATTTCTCAGCTACGTGCATATCAAAAATACCTCTCAGCTGTCAGCTCACCTTCACCAAGGCAGTCTTCTCTGAAATGCCTTGAATATCCCAGGCAGACTCTGAAACTGAACCTCTAAATCAAAAGACAAAAGGAGATGGATTAATCAATAAGGATGCTTTCATTTTCGCTATTTTTTCCCCAGGCTGAATCCCCAGACACAACAATCAAATCAATCTAGTCTAAGCCGTACCAAGGCCTATAAAGGCTACTTGACATAGATTCTGGTTTTCAAGCAGGCGTGACAGCCATGCTTTTTCTCCCTTTCTCTCTTTCTTTCTTTCTTTCATTAAGTAGTCTTGATTTGGGATTCTCACATACAGGAGAAAATGATAAAACACTTCCCCCACCCTTCTATTTTGTTTCTAAATACTTCCTTCTTCAAAATGCTGTTCTATCACAGTGTTAAAATAAGACTTGACAGACTATAAAATTATTTAGCTCACTCACTGCTTAACAAGGCTTGTTTTGGGAGGCTGATAAACCCAGTGAACCTTAAAAAATGGCACATGCAAGCATATCACTCACATTCAAGTACTGGCAGAAAATTAGCAACTACAAGTGTCTCTCTGTGCACTAAATTGTCCTTGGACATGTTCTCAAAAATTTCTCTTTTACTACATGAACTAATTATTTTCTTATTAACTAAAATTTAAAACACAGGCAAAACTGTAAGTTTCTGAGTTACATTTTGCTATTAAAATAGTAAAATTTTTCTTTTTAACTGTGAATGCAGCCAAATTGTTCTTAATATTCCAGCTGGTATCTTCCTAGCTTGTTTTAGGGTTCCTGCCAAATCTGCCATTAACCGTGAGTTTTTTTGGCCTATTACAATATACAGAAATTGTTTACCAAAAAAAAGAGAGTATTTTAAGGAATTGATGAAAACTATGTGTAAAGATGGTCCTGTTGATAAAGTATATTGGGATATGCAATGAACTCGGAGAAAATCCCTTAAGCAGGTCAGATGTTATGAGAAAGGATACTTTAGTTCAGAAGAAAATATGTACAGTCTTCTGATTTTCTGGCATGAAGATAATTAATGAAGCAAAGAGGCAAGAATATGTAAACAGATAAGAGGAATATGCAGTTCCCAAAGTCAGCTCTGTGCATATCTGGTGAGTCTCCTGTTTTCTGGGTGTTTTACCTCTTACTTGTATCTGGTAGTTCTCATGGTATTAAAACCAGCTATACCAACTTCAATGACCAGAAAACAGGTTCCAAACAAATAAAATTAAGGGTTTTTCTCATACTTAATAATTAGTGAAACTCCTTGACACAGAGTCTTAAAAGATGCTGGAAATGCTAATGAGTTCTGTAAAAAGAGATTTGAGCAGGAAATGTGGGTCAAGAGATCCTAAACAAAAAGGTGAGATACAGCCTCCAGGACAAGAGCACCTTCACAGGCAGAGCCCTGAAAGCTGAGAAGGGAACTGGTGGCTGGCAGAGTGGAAATACTCCTCAACAGTTTTCCCAAATATTCAGGACTAGATGAATATTTGGCCATACCCATTACAACTTATGTTAAGCTCTCTTCCTTTATGAACTTAAATTTAGAAGGAAAGCAAATCCAACCCCTTTCTTGTTTTAATCTCTTATAATGAAATAAAATGTCGGCATTTTATTTCATTATAAGAACAGCACACCTTTTCTTTTTTTAAATAAAAATAGTTCAGCTATTCAGATAAAATATAAAGGTCTTGTTTCCTTTGACTAACACAAACACATAGGTTTGCATACTGTCTACCCCAAAAAGTTCATCATGTAAAGCAAAATAAAGCAAACAACTGAAATAAATAGAAGTGACTAAGGAGTATGTTTTATAATACTGGACCTATGATCTAAGTGAGTGCATATTTCCTGCCTAAAGCGTACAATATTTGCTTGGTTTTGTCTCCCCAGAAAACCTATTCCACTGTGCTTGAGCACCAGCCAGTGCAGAGTTTGGGCCAGGTTTATTTTAGAAACGCAATGGAAGAAAACTGAGGGAAATATATGTGCTTTAGGTGGCATGTAGTTTGGCATCTCTGATGAGGGCAAGATTAAATTAACAAAATTGGCAGCTAGAAGAGGACTTATTTCACTTTCTGTTTTGTGGGACTGGCAATAACTATGTAACCCTAGAGTGCCATTTCATTGAGTCAGTTTTCATGTCTTTAGGCAGTGAATTAATTTACCAAGTCTATGGGAAAATCGTTAGGAACGTTAGCAATTTCTTCATAAAAGGGAATCCTCCTTTTATCTATTCTTTGTGATATGAAACATGTCTTATGAATACATTTCTAGAAATTTGTGATGTATTATATCAGCATCAATACTGAAATTTCGCCCTGTTTCAATCTAGGCACTTAATCATAATACGGCATCTCCCACTGCTATACTTATCTACTCTTCCCACCAATACTAATTCTCTTCTTCTAATTTAGTCAAAGCCCAAGACACTCAATTAGGAACTGGTATTATGGATTTGTCATATAAGTTCTGTTAATTACCTTTTATGGACCAATATGGTACAACATTTATGTTCAGTACACTAAAAGCATTTAATAGTATACTTAAAGTATTCTAATAGTTTGCTAACTGTGTTGTATGTTCTTAGGAACTGAGATTAGAAAATACATAACATTGCATCTGTCGTGGAAAAGAACCAAAATTCTCTTGTTATACCTTTTTCATGTCAGACACCATAGTAATTACATCATTTGACAATTACTCACTCTAACAGATTATACACTTCCAAGTCATATAATTTCTTTTGTGAGCAAGATAGCATTGCATAATTGTCAAATGACCCAATGGAAAATTAATGCACTGATTAGTGTTACTAATCTTAATTATATATTTACAGCTTTATTAAATGTACAAGCATAAAATTTCCCCAAATACCTAAGGGGTTTAGGATATAGATCCAATACAAAAAATTTAAAAAGGCTTTAGATAAAAACATGGTCGCAAGGTCAATAAAACCAAACTGTATTCTAAGTTCCTATTAAGTACCTGCCTAATCATGCAAGTACTGAGATCTATAATTTTCTTCCTTTCTAACTTAAAAATTCCCTTTGGGTTCTACTACTGTGCAAGCCAGTGCTGCTTATATCTAAAGTCTGTAAATTAACTGGTTGTTTTTCTTCTATCCTCATACAAAGTTAAAAAACAACTGAAAAAACAACTCTGCTCAGTGACTGCTTTCTTGTCTTAGTGCTCCTTTTCCATACCGTGTCTTCGGGGATGGGCTCAGTATTAAAAGAGACATTTGGTTGTATTTCTTCATTTTGGATTTACCCTCAGTACCTCTGGCTAGAACTCAGATTTTGCTCAATTTTTAGAGTGCCTACCACATGTGTGAGAATTTATCTGCAGTCAGATGACAGATTCAGAGACAATCCAACTGTCTATTCATGAAATCATGACATCAGGCAACTGAGGTGACCCAAAATCCTTATGGGCGTAGTTGTTAGAAATGTAAATGAGATTTGCGCATAACTGATAGACTGAATTTACCTCCAAAGGACATATCAATGTTTGGAACTTGTCCTGAGTGTGAGCTGGGACTCAAATTTCTTTGTAGTGGTTAGTGGGGACAGTTTCCCATTGACAAGAAGGTCTGTGATCTGGGAGTGACTTGCTCATCCTAAAGGGAAAGCGATGTTTAGGACACTGTCTCCTGCTTTACAGTACATATTTGATTCAAAGCCTTGCATTGTGGAAATGCTTTAAAATCAGTTCGATGGAAATTCTGTATGGTTGCAGAGGCACATAATGTTCAAGAACCTGTTCTTCTAGTCAGTATTCTTGGCACTTAGAAAATGCCAAAAGATACTACCTGCTGCTAACCTTTAACTGTTGAGTGGAAAAAAACATAGCTTCATTTCTACTGCTGTAGGATTTTTGAAAGATGCATTGGTCATTACTAATGATGTCACAATATTTTATTATAGGTAACATATGAAATTGCTGGTGCGATAGAAAAAAATAAAGATTCCCTTTCACAAAATCTCATATTTGTAATGAAAAGTAAGTAAAGTCTTTTGTGATTACTGTTGTTAGAAGTCAAGATATTATGACTTGATTTTAATTTTCATTTGTTTTAAAAGACATTTATATATATTTTACTTCCAGTAAAAAAAAGTCACCCTCATCTGTATGACATATGTACGTACAGTATTGTTTGAAATTTGCTCTAATTTAAAAGCTTTTAGATTCATGAACATAAAGCATCTTTATCATGTGATGTGATGTAAAGAACAAGAAGGTGTAGTATGGTAGGTGAGAATGACTTACAGAAGACAATGAGTGTGAACTAAAGCAAAAATAAAACTCAGAAAATAGGGAAAGGAAATTAGGCTCCCAAAATCACAGAGGCTGCAGTGGGATGTACTCCACTACTTGAGTACCCTTCTAAAAGCAGTAACTTGTGGGCGTTCTCACATTTCGCAGTGAATAGATATAAATGTCCATTGAAATGCAAAATTAAATGCCTTTTGGTGTGCATATTGTATAATTATGCCTAATAATAATAATGCAACAAATTATTTAATTAATTAATCATAATTAATGATTCATAATTAGATTAATGAAAACCTGTATCATTTCCCCTTTTTGGAGAAGAAAAACAAAACATTTTCCTCAGGGAAATGCCAGTGCACCTTGAGGTGTCGTTTGTCTCCTCTCCAACCACTGTAGTGTCTTTCACTTAATATATTATATACTTACATTTCTTTCCTTAGAAATAGAGGTCAGCTGTTAAAATGTATTGTGTTTTAGCAATTTTACTGTAAAATTAGCCAAGCTCCCTAGTAAAATAATTGATGCATTTTAAATGCAAAAAATGTACATTCAGAATGAAGAAAGAAATTAAAGAAATTATGCTGAGTATAAGCCTATTGATTGTAGTTTTAGAGATATTACAGTTCTCACTGCTTGGAATATATATGATAATCTGCCAAAGAGTCTAAGAAGGGGTGACAACTTCCAGTATGTTCAACAAGAGCATTCTTCCATTCTCTCACATAGTCTCTTTCTGCACTTTCATTGCTATTTTGTGCAATCAGCTATGCAACTGTTAAAAGGGAAGAATGGAGGATTGGATTGGATATAAAAATTTTAATATGATGAGGGTGAGTATATATACAACTGAGGAGTCATAATAATAACAATTATAAGTAATGGAAAAATTCTGTGAGTAGAATATTTACAAACATGTAAGTCATTTAAGGGCTAGGTTCCTTCTTTTGTGAGTGATTTAGGCTTAAAACCTGTTGATTATTGGTGACATACTCCCTTTAGGGTCAGTTTCATAAGATGTGTAGGTGTATAACTTAATTGCCTGCTTCCTTTGATTTTCATTGAATTTCTTTTCCTCAATCCAAACTTTTAACTACAATAACATTAAAGTAATTTGTATATATGTGTACAAATATGGAACATACCTGCCTAAAAATTATCAAAAGAGACTATTAACATAGGATGTATCTGTTTTAATTTGAAAGACATAATTTCTATGCCTTTCCTAATCCTGCTTACTGCATTTTAAACATACAGGTATTGATGCCCACTGATTGTGCTGAAATAATTCAGTTATCTGCCTCCATATCTTCGTCATAATTTTAATGTTCTTGTTAAGTAAGGAATAGTAATCTCCACAGAAAAAGAGAAATAAATCTATTGCATTTAAGCAATAATATATATATGGCATTGTCTTTTTTCTGTAAATATTTTTAAGTGTGGTCTTGAGAACCACACTTTTCTACAGAGAAAACTGTAGAAAATAGAGAGAGAACCCCAATTTTCTACAGTTCTGTCCTTCGCCTTGCTTTTATTTAATCCCTTCTCAAATTTTGTGTCTATATAATTCTTTAGTGCAATGAGTGTCTATAATTTATTTCTGTCAAGTGCCTTGATTGTTTCTAAATACTACATGTTGGGAAACTGTGCAGAACTCACCTTTTACATTGCTTTAATAGACAGATAAATTGGGAGTCTGTAATAGAACAAAATTCAGAGGTGATGATCCCGTAAGTAATTAAGTTTAGACAGATTGGTCTGAAAGGTTTTAGTTTATGCCCTCTATTTGTTCAGCACAGCACCTGAATATGTTAAAAATAGTGTTACTATTTTCAGATATTGAATGTTCTTTGATAACTTTAATAATGCTCATTTTTTTGTTTGTCCATTAGTTTTAGGTTTACTTATTTAATTCTCTCCTACTGTGTGTCTTTTTCTGACAAATGAAATGCATATCATTTTCTAGCTTGTATTTTATTTTCATGCATTTCTTTCTGTTTTATTTCCAGCCAGTGAAAATGTGGTCATCAATCAATTGTTTCAGTCCAAACTGACACAAACTGGATCACTTGTTCCTCCATATCATTCCCTTAAAATCAAAGGATGTAAAGCAGCTTTGCTCAGTAAAAAAACATCTGTAACCTGTGCAAGTGGAGAAGCAAAGAAGTATATTGAACTCAGCAAGGTAGGAATTTAGGATTCTTTCTGCTCTTTGCTCCTTGAAGATTTTTCTGTTACTTTGTCATTCTGAAATAACCTTGTTCTCTGCTTCATTCTCTGTAGTCATTAGCTATTACAATAATTTAGTACGTAGTATCAAAAATAAAGAAGCAAAAGTGAGAAAAGGTTCTAATTTACAAACACTAATAATTCTGGTTCAAGAATCTCTTTCTTGAACTCTTTGAGCAGAAGGTCAGGCAGGATGATGAGGTCCTCCAAGCCTGAATCATTCCATGATTTCCTGGTTCCAGGGCTTATTAGCAATGAATGCAATCTTACTAATTTTTAGCTGTATAGAAACACTTCTTTGTTTTGTCTCCTTGACTGACTTTATGATGAATAGTTGAGTAAGTTAAGACATGGGAAGTGCAAAAATAAAATCTTAATGTCCTTATTATGTCAACATGAGAAGATTTCTGGTTAAATGCAGTTCTGTGAGGTTTTGTATGAAGATCAAAATGTAAAGTTTGGCCAACATTGTTATTTTAAATAGTCTCTTATATGTAAATTTTCCCAGTCAATTTGAAATCAAGTCCAACTCTCCTCATTTCTGAACTTGTCTCTTTTCCTACTAGCTAAGTCAGACAAAAAAAGTTCAAAGAAAAACCCAAGCAAACACCAACAAACCACAAATGAAAACAAAAAAAGAGGGGAGCAGGAGGGAAACTTTGAAGATTATCAGAAAATTAATTGTTCATGTCACATAGAAAATCTCTCTTGAAGAGAAATAATGTGATTTAGTGAGTTAATTCATGACAGAGCTTTTGAATTCATTCTTCTAGAAAAGAAGCAGGCACTTCTCACAATACATCAGCTGCCTCACCAGGTTCTTGAATCTTACAACTCTATTTTTGGTTTACAGCTGCATAGAATTGATTCTGTCATGGGATTAAGGAGCCTGCTCTCATGTGTCATTGTGGAAGGCTTTGTACATCCATAGAATAGCAATGGGACTTTCCTTACAGTCCCCCTGCTGATAGCAGCATAATTCCTGACTACTGTTCTTGTCAGTAATCTCAGTGGAAAAACTTAAGTTGAAGTGAATGGTGTTGGTTTAAGGCTATATTTAGCAAACAGCTGAGGCATTACAAGGTGCCTTTAGGTGCCTTTCCACTGTAGTAACAGCTTCCTAGAGGAAGCTTCCTAAGGATGTGAAAAAGATCCTCGTCCCATACATGGGAGGAAGTATGAAAAGTACATCTAAGTTAGAAGCCTAATCAAACCAGGGCAAAACACTGCACAGTTGGGATCTCAGAAATTATGCTGGTTTTGACATGTCCAGAATAGCTTTTAACCTGTAGTTACTCTCTTGAGAGACAGAAGACATATTCAATTCCTTTGGGAACCATGATATCTGTAGTCAGAAATTTCAGATTCAATCAGAATTCTGTAAACCTTTAAGCATTAGTTGGAAGGTGGAAAGAATTTCATCCTTCATCTGTCCAGAGAGACAAGGATGGCTTGGCTTCTCAAACACAGGCTTATAGAAGAGCCATGCAGGTGAGACAGAACACTGCATTTTTTGTAGATACTAAGTTGGCCTAATTTGAGCAAGTACTGTGCTGCCCTGCAGGACTGGAGCAGAATTTAAGGAATCTAAGCTGTTTCAGTGGCAGAAAAGCAACACTTGTTTTTTTGGAATAGGCACTCAATGCAGGAGCTGGAAGTAGGTAAGTGCTTAAATTCTGTTCTGGATCAAGCCCACAACTGTAACTGTGCTGTCCCAAATAATTTCTTCCCTTTTTCAATATAGCCTTGAAAATCTGCTGTGATGGACTGAACTAATGTTGGGTTTGTTATTTTATTACTGTAATTGGAAATGTAATGTAAAGGGCTTTTTCTTATCAGCTTAGAATTAAAATGATTATATATTGGAAAACCATAACCACTGCATTTTTATTGGAGTTTGTTCAGAGGTTAAAGGCAACAAAGAGAAGGAAAAAAAAAATAGAAAAGAGGAGGGGAGAGAAGGAGGTACATTAAGATAGAAATTATCAACTAGAGACTGACATTCCTTTTATATCTGAAATTTGAGTCACAACATACATCATACTGTAGGCAGTGAGACACATAAAATGGAAGGTACACATGGTGCTGTGTATGGGCAGTCATCTAGGCTCCACCACATCCAGAGAAGGGAAGAAGAGAAAGTTAAAGTCAAATAGGAGTTTGTTGTGAGTCCCTTCCTCTTTCATCTTGTCACTGCAACCCTAGCTAATTGCTAGGTTATATAATTATAAATGTCTCTACATATGGACGCTTACCTGTTTACCTTTCCATAAATGACTCTTTTCTTGATGTTGAGCGTGCCGGCACAAGTAAGGGTAGTCTACCTCTTTGAACTGACAGCACTAGCATGGTAGGATCCAAGACAGCAATGCATCCATTCTAAGACAGACATGAACAGATCTGTTAGCTGGCCAGAAGTTTGGCGTACATAAAGGGTCATAGGAATTTGGGGATGCCAGCTCAAGCCTCTGTGACTTATGAAGACCATGTTCCCTTTTCAAATAAAATGTATCTTCATTTACACTCTCACAACTCTTACATCAGCTCTAGCTCCCTTGTTTTTCTGTAATCTTTTCCTTGTGCATATTTTGGCTCTGTTATCATCCCCTCACTTACTTTGGAAGAATTGGTATGTTTCAGAGTTTATACAGCAGAAGTCTTTAGAGGTTTTTTAGGAAGAGATTTTAGCTTCTTAACAGAGATTACAAAATTACATACAAGACATTCCAATCTGAAGTTTATTAGAGGGTAATAGAGAGGTACAGCTTTGGTGATACAGCCTTTTTCCTTAGCCCATAGCTGAAGATTAAAGATGTCCAAGTTTGGAGAGTTTGAATTAAACTAATTTTTTGTCTTTGTCTTTTTACATTTGTTTTCTCTCTCTCATTCTGAAACATATTTCTTTTCCATGGGAAGTCATATGTAACACGGGAAAGCAGGCAGGAATTGTAGCATCTAAAGTGTTGTTCCTGGATCTCCCACTAAGGAAACAATCTTGAACTATTGATTTAAATATTGAGAGGAAGGGGTGACAGCATTATCCATAGGGTGGAAAAAATTCTGTTTTGGTTATATTCCTCAGTTATTTTGTAAACTTTAACTGAAAAGTGTCATTGGCATGCTAGTGGTTCTTTTTATGATAAACTGGAACAAGCAGATCTCTTTTACATTTTAGTTTTGAAGCTGAAGGTGAATTTGGCTTTAAAATATTATTGCATCCTAGTAAGTGAAATTAAAAAAGAACTCCAGAGTTTAGCATGGTGAGTAGAAAACTGCTTGCACTACAATATTTTTAATGGCATTTGGCTTGAGTGGGCCAAGCTGAGAAGATGTACGCTTTCTTGATAAAACTGGAAAAAGGAGTAGGCCAGAACATGCTGACTAAATAGAAAGGGATTTTTATGTGGCAAGTGGACTGAAGAAAGGCAATGGAAAAGTCAGAGGTGAAAAGGCTGTCAATGATAAGGAAGTTTAAATCTCACAGCTTTGCCAAATCCTGGAATGCAATAATTTTGCCAACCTTTCTGTAGATAGTTTAACGAAAGTCCCTAAATTCTGTAACCACTTTTAGTATGATTCTTGCCATTTTAGTCTCAAAGATAGGAAGTAGGAAGTGAAAAATAAATTCATTCTCCACTCCCAATTCTGCTGTATGGGGTAACATTGGTTCTAATGAGATAGGAAGTTATTGATTACTTATGTCTCTAATGGGTGAAAATGTGTTAAAAAATAAGTTTAGCTGTGTTCACATGTGCAATAAGAAATTAGTAGAGTTTTAAAAAATATTTATATTATTGTTTTGCTGTCAAGATTTTTTTAAATGATCTTCACTCATATTTACTCACTTAAACATCTGCCAAAGGCATAAGGCATCTTCTTACAAAATTACAGAATTACACTACTTCTAGACAGATTCTATGGGATACTAACTGCACAAGTCCTGCTTCTGCAATAGAGTTCCAAAACATTTTTATTTGCCCAGTTATTTGCAAAAGTTATATTATCTTTATAATGTATGTAGCTGCTTTTGAAATCAAAACTTACTTACCAGTCATGGCTCTTCAAATACCTGAGGATATTTATCCACTTTCCCATTTCTTTCTGAAACTCAGTCCTTGTCTATGGCACAGTGTTTGTATAATTTTTTGCCTTCATTAGTAAATTGCAACAATGACAGTAAAGGTGTACTGCCCATCTTGAGATAAAATTGTTGCATGTGTGGTTTTCTCTTCCACAGCTGCTGAAAAAGAAAGGAACATCCTCATTTCTTCAGAGACTGGAACGAGGGGGCCCAACCACTGTGGCAATACAGCTCAGGGTCAGTGAACATCTTATGGACAGAAATTTGCAAAAAAATCTCCAGATGTTTTAAAGGCAGGATTACCCTCTGCAGATTGCAATGGAAGAATGAAAAGTGTTATGTCTGAGAAAGCCACTTGCATGACCCGGTCAACCCTTTGATATTAAAAAGGGGTGATGAGCAAATGATGTTAAAAAGTTAGGAAGAGCATATGTGTTGAACAATTATCTTTGCTGCACAAGAATGATTGATAATTGTTTGTTTGCTTGTTTGTTTTTCTCCAGAAATCACTTGCAGATATTATTGGGAAGCTGCAGAATTGCACACCACATTCCATTCATTGTATAAAGCCTAATAACTCCAAGTTGCCAGATACTTTTGACAATTTTTATGTGTCTGCTCAACTGCAGTATATTGGTGTCCTAGACATGGTCAAAATTATACGGCATGGGTATCCAGTACGTCTCTCTTTCACAGACTTCTTGGCAAGGTAAATTCTTTCAAGTTTCATGAAACCTCTTTTCTTACCTACAGTACAAAGCCTTCTGTCATGTTCTGGTAGTGCTTGATACGTTGTTTTGCTTATAAGTCTTTCAGACTTTTTTCAGAGAAAATCTTTTCTGCCTGCAAGGGGTGCAGGCCTGTTATTTTTTAATTGAAGGAATCATGAACTTTAGAAGTATATTTATAAATTTATAAATTTACAAAATCTGTATTGATATATAGAAATATATTTATAAAGATCATCAGCAAAGTTAAAATTTAAAAGTATGGCATCATAAAAGAGCTCTACTTTTACAATTTATGCTATTTGTATGATTTATAAAATATAAAATATTGTCTGCAGGTAATTAAAAAGGAGAAGTAGAAATAGTCTAATTTTTCAGGTTTCTAGGTGTAGGTGTCACGGGTTCATTATTTTTATCTCATAGGCTAGGATTTGTTTATGCATGGTCATGAGTTACTAATGCTCATACCAAAACTCCATTTTTATTGTTGTTAGAAATCAGTGCCATATTGAATTAATGTGAAAAAATAAAAAGGTCTGCTTCGATCTGAAGGCAAATTCTTGTTCTCCATTCCCAGTTCAGTATTGGGGTTTTGGGTCACTTACGTTCTCAAAAGTTTCAGGAAAGAAAGAGGAGTGTCTTGTCCAATAAGTATTTGTTTAGCAGCCTCCTGCACTCCACGCAAGTTCCTTCTCTTTGCATCTTCTACTCCTTGACTGATATATCAACTAGTCATGATCAGGCCTTTGTATTATTTTACTTCTGATAAACAGCATGGGAATATCAGCTGCTTCCAGTTGTCTTCTTAGAAAAAGTTGTGGATGTTAAATTACTGCTTGGGCAGAAAGTTTTTCTCTCTGTAAATATTCAAAAAGTGAGAAGTATAGGAGTTTACAATTCCATCTGTTTCCTAAGTAAACCTTCTCTGTCCTACCACAATATTCATCCTCCCATGTGAATCGAGCTGGACAGGCTGGTTGAGGAGAAGATGCACGAAATGGGAGATTTGGGAAAGCTTTCGTGTTCTGAAGTTGTATGGGCAATCTCTGTATAGCCATTTCTATATAACTGGACCTTCAAGGTACTGTTACATGAGCACAGTGCCACAATTTTTTCTACTGTTAGATCCTAACTGTGATTTCTGGCAGACATTTCCTTCCTTGCCACCCAGCCTTTTTCACTGCAATTCCACCTACGGGCTGGGAATTACCACAGGCCTAGGATCAATCCTGGTGGGCAGTATGGAGGTTGCTGCTCTCTTTTGGAGGGTAAAGGAAATTAACCATGTGTACAAAGGTAATTTTCAGTGCCTGAGAATGGCACTCTTCACAGTATAGGCACAAGTCTGGCATATTTTCTTAATTTTGAGAAGTTTTGTTAAAAATATCATTTCAGTCTTTTTCATCCACACCTTCAACTACGTCCCAAAGACAAATTTTTACATAAAAGTCTAGAGGACATCTGGTGTCTTACAATAAATATTTATTTGCAGCAAGAAGAGTAAAACAAGAATAGCAAAAAACATCAACAATATGATGCCAGTGACATTTATGTTATTATTTTAAAGTGTTCTAGTTTTGTTACTCTGCATCTTTATCCCTTTTCCTCCACAATAAATTATCTTTGCAGGTTCTTTGCAGCTGAGCCCCTGCCGTTTTTACATATTTGCACCAGGTCATAATAATTTTATTGTTATACAAAAAATGAATTAAACAGTGATGGGGCTAGCATGAAAACGAAGTTCATTTTATAATATTCCCTGTGAATATATGTTGAACCTACTCAGACGTTAGCAATAATCACTCTGCATACAGTCTCTCAATACTACTGAATTTTTAGATTTGTATACAAATAGAAATATGGATCTCTTGGTCCAGCAATATTGAAAAAGACCGTCAGCATTCTGAAGGTTTTTATAGTAGCCATCCATGCCACACAGGCCATAGCTTATCTTCCTTTGTACAGGGGTGAATTTTTCACTTTAGTCACCATAACAAGTTAATTTTCATATTCACATTCAGTGTATTTGGATAATTCTTTCAATTTAATCATTTAAGAGTGTGGCTATTTGTTCTTTTATTGGCTGAAAGTATGACATTTTTAAGCAGAAAATATATTATTAGACTGCATTTCAAAATCACTGTCAGTTCTTAATGCTGTACGTTTTTTCAGCCAATAGACTATGGGTAAGAAATATTGAATTCAGACATTATGAGTTACCTTTTCAAAAAGTTTCCTAAAAAACTCTCACTTGTGCTACATCTCTCTATTGCCTTGGTAACTGGACAGGATATTTTTAGAAACCATATAATTAGTTTTGCTGATTTTTTGTTAACTGTATTAGTTTTGTTGGCTGTTCAGCCAAACTCTGGTCTTGTCGTACTATTCATTGATTGGAATGAGAAATGATTTTTTCATATTTCCATATAGGCTTACCATCCTGAAGCTGATAGAGTTTTTCACCTTTCAAATTTTTATTTCCTTTGCTGTCAAACTAGTATTTCTAGTATTCTAAAGAGAGTTTGTTGCTGTGGTCTTAACTTGAATTCCCAAAAAATAGGGAATTACTATCCTCCCTCACCACCCCTGCAGTTTTTGTGCGTTTACTTTTTGGGTCTTCCTTATCATATAGGTAATGTGGTCAGAATTTAAAATAGTTTTTAATTAAAAAATTAAAATGCTTTTTTTTGCTGGCTTACAAGAAGACAGGATGTTTGAATGAGGGGACTTTGTGGCAAAGGGATGGAATATTGGAATACCTGGATATTCTATCAGCAATCAGACAATAGCAGTGCATTCTTAATTGGATGAATTTGAATAAATTTCTATTGATATCTAATTAGGTATTAATATTACTTGTCTTTAACATATTTATGAGTTGCATTTGAACTGCTACAATGGCTTAAGGAGAGTAGCTAAGGAAAGGTCATATTTTGTAAGAGCATATCTTCCTGGGCTACAAAGCTTAGTCATTATTTCTGTTGTTATCCTTTTGGATACACTGGTTCTGCTTCTGTCTTATCAAAATAGAAGCTGTGAGTGAACCTCTCAGTCAGTAATGTTTGTTTATCAGAAGAGAAATCTTGTGGAAATTCTCGTTATTAAATGGAAGCTGTGACACTTAATGAATATATAATAAAAATGAGAATTCATAAGCTTAGATGCTAAATCCTGTAAAAATAGGATCCTTAAGAAATCATATATGTGATTTTAACAGATTTGCCAGCTCTAGATGCAGTGTTTCTCCTGAATTGACCTGCAGTGTTGGCTCAATTTTAAAGCTCTGTGAGCAGACAGACAGGGATCAGTTTTTACCTTATCTTAAAAATAGAAAAGTTTGAGTAACACGCATTTTGCACTCCTGGAAAAGTTTACCCATATATTTTGTTTAATATCTTCATAATGGTTCTCAGTGGATTACATTTTTAAATTCTAGCTTTGCTTTTTAAGTCAAGGCAGTGGCACAAACAAACCTTTAAAGGGTTTAAAGTTTCCAATTTGCAGCCCAAATAAATTGTACACATAGGTAAAGTATCCTCAAATATCTTTTTTCCTGAAAGAAAGGAAACAGTAAAATAGTCATGGAATTAGGAACTGTCTGCAGATGGCTGTTTCTTTCCAGTATTTAGTGTTTTGATATCTTATTTAAAATTATATCTAATTTAAAATATATCTAGTTTAAAATAAGATATACAAAAAGCACATTAGTATTAAACAGTAATTTATTATGGTTTTGGTAGTCAGTGCCATGGAAAAAGAAAAGTAACTATCAAGTGTCTGCTCTGTTTCCAGTGCAGAACAATAGGGCTCAGAAACACTCTGGGGCACAAACAGAGCCTCGTTTTACGAGCTTAATATCTAGAATCTCATCTCTTTGCATCAATTAATAAAATGGATCCTGGCTGACTTTTGTGTCATTCACCTCACGTGGTGCTCAAGGAAGACATGTAAAAGCCATTTGGAATATAAATTTTTAAAAGTAATTATAGTGATCAAAGACCCGTGAGGTGAGCTCAGCAATGTACAAGAATACAGCTGTTCAGGCATGTTCAGGTGAAAATGAGGCAGTAAGATGCTCTGTTCCACTCCCTCTGAAAAAAATTTTTTTGGTACCATCCTCCTCTACAAACACTCCATGTTCTGTAAATTGAACTAAAAATTAAAATTAATTTTTCCTCTCTCTTTCTCCTTTAATGTTGTTCACCAAGCTGCTGAACTATACCCAGTTCTTTCCTCTGTATTTCAGTTTCCTTGCCCAAGGAAGAATTTATGCGCTACTAACTTAGAAACTGAGGTTCACATGTCCCATGTTTCCTGTGTCTGGGACACTGCTTAGCAGTGGAGACTGCAAGGTCCAGTTACACACGTCCTTAAATGAGACACCTGTTTAAGCCTTCCCTGCCAGTTTATAGGAAACACTCAGAGCTGTTGAAGGTCAGTGTGGATTGTTGGAGTTGATAAGCAAACTGAGCCTTTCACTTAGCAGATGAGAACGGCAGGATTTCTTTGGCAAAAATCATGTTTTTCAGAAAGCCAAAATTCTAGTGTGCTGTTCCTTGCATTTATTTCTGCACTTTTGGAGTGTTTCTTGGAATTTCATTGCTGTCTCTCAGGTTCCTAGGTGGTCTTTCCTGGGTTTAACTCTATTAGCTCACCCTTCTGTTTTCCATCGTGGGGGTCCCATCCTGCCTTCTGTTGCTTTTCAAGGATGAGCAGAAAAAATTTCATAGAGTGAAGGAGAACATGAAGGCTGTCTGTAGAGACATTACTTACAGTATTGTTCCAAGAAGAGATATGTCACTAGAATGTTATGATTTATTATTTCAAATAATCTTTTAAAATGGTTTAAATCTAATCCAATCTTTAGTTTTACCTAGGCTTATGCAGCCATGAAGCTTTATAAGTAGTTATTTATCCTGTTAAGACAGTGTCAGATGCTGGCTTGGAGGTACAATGTCATACCTTCTTCCTTCTCATCCTCCTTCTCCTTATCCTCTTTCCTTTCTTCCTTCTTCTCTGCCTCATCTTCTTCCTTCTCTTCTTCTTTCCCTTCTTCCCTATCTTTCCCTCTTTTTCTCCTGCTTCTCCCTCCTTTCATAATCTAATCTTACACTCCTATATGAATCAGGTAAAAATATCTAAATTACCACATGGAAGCTTTATTTTAAAAAAGGAAATAAAGACTTAACATTCTGATGATTTCTTGTTTTAAAGTAACTTCAAAAGATGGCAAAACATCCATTTTAATAGCAAATATTAGGGAGGAAGAATATGGAACACAATGATAATGGATTCTTATGGTAATCATAGCAGTGAGGGTGAAACAAGTATGTTTGAAGACTGTTCTAATTACAGGTTTTCCTTGGATTTTAGTATGAAGTTCTTAATTTATTCTTCAAGCTACACTGAACTGCAGATCCAGAAATCAGTACTTCTAGTCACAGCAGCATTCATTGGTATCAAAATGCTCTAATAGTGGTCTTTACATCAAAACTTTAGTGCTTCAGAGCACTAAATTGTTATTAACTCCTTAAAATAATTGACTTAGCTTAGAGATCACTCTACAGAGATATCTTTTTTCTCAGGAAAGATTATGTTAGTGCTGTTATCATTGCTTTTTCAAGTAATGTCCTTTTCCTATAAAGCCATTTTTAATAGCTATTGTAATATTTTCATCAAATTTGTGCTATTAGCTGATGATGTTTTGCACAGATGTGTTGTTTATGTTTGTAAATCATATGTGTGACTCATCATTGTATATCTGAACCCCCTTTGTCCAGAAGCATTTTGGTGTTCACATTTTTTACTCTTTCTTTCCTCTCTCCCTTTTTTTCCTCTTGAAAGCAGGGACATTATAATATTTTATAATATATAATTTTTGAATTTTACAAGTCAGCAGAACGTTTCAGAGTCTCATGAGCAAGTTAGTCAAGGCATTAGTGAGAATGATGTACAGAGCAGATTGCAAAGTGATGGGTCATCATCACACTGGCCCTTTCAGCTTTGTTGTCTGCTATGCAGTATCAGTAATCTCATACAGCACTACATTGATATGTGCCATGATACCTTAAATCTTTGCAAGGAGAGCAAGAAGTAATCTGACTGGTGCTACAAAAGCAGTATTTCATTAAAGTAGACGTAATGATATCAATTTATATCAAATGGCAGTCTTGCCCTTTTGTAGTTTGTTGCTTCAGACCTAGAGCTGGAAGTGATACTTCTCATTGAGGGTAATCCTTTTGTTGTTTGTCTTTCTTTCAGAATGCAAGCAAAGGTGAGTAAATGAAGTATTTTAAAGTCATCAGTTTTGAGGGCACTTTAAGCGCAAATTCATAAACCTGGTAATGACTAACTTCCCATGAGGAATGAAGGTCATTCTTGAAGTTTAAAACTGTGATTTTCAAAATGGCTGCATCCTTGGCAATTTTGGTAATTACTATAGAATCATAGAATGGTTTGGATTGGAAAGGACCTTAAAGATCATGTTGCTCCAAACCACCTGCCATGGGCACCTTCCACTAGACAAGGTTGTTCTGAGCCGCATCCAACCTGGCCTTGGACAATTCCAGGGATGAGGCATCTACAGCTTCTCTGGGCAACCTGTTCCAGTGCCTTTCTAATCCCACAGCGAAGAATTTGATCCTAATATCTAATTTAAACCTGTCCTCTTTCAGTTTAAAGCCACTCCCCCTTGTGCTATCATTACCTGCCCTTGTCAAAAGTCCTTCTCTGGCTTTCCTGTAGGCCACCTTTAGGTACTGGGAGGCCATAGTAAGGTCACTCCAGAGCCTTTTCCTCTCCAGGGTGAACAACCCCAGCTCCCTCAGCCTGTTTTCATAGAATAGGTGTTCCAGCCCTCTGACTATCTTCATGGCCCTCCTCAGGACTTGCCCTTCTTGTTCTGAGGACCCCAGAGCTGGACACAGCACTCCAGATGGGGAATCACAAGGGCAGAGTAGAGGGCAGGATCACCTCCCTTGACCTGCTGGTCACACTTTTTTTGATGCAGCCCAGGATACCGTTGGCTTTCTGGACTACAAATGCACATTGCCGGCTCATGTCCAGTCTCTCATCCACCAGCACCCCCACTAAAGCACTTGGATGAAGTGTCATTGGTTAACACCAGCTGGCAGCTCAACCCCACGTGGCTACTAGATCATTCCTTCCTCAGTGGGGTGGGGGAGGAGAATTAGGAGAGAAGTTACAAAACCCTTGGGTTGAAATAAATTCAATTGAATAGAGAAAACAAGAAATGACAGATAAAGAATTCATTCTCTCCTTCCCATGTGCAGACAGGTGTTCAGCTATCTCCAGGAATCATGTGTACTGGTGACTTGGGAAGACAAACACCATCACTGAATGTCCCCTCTTCCTTTTTCTACCCCCAGCTTTTACTTTTTCTTTTCCTTTTACCAACCTTTCTGACCCAGTTTAGGATAATTTACAGCACTGTAAATTACTAATCCCTCATGAAATCTTACTGATAGGGGTTGATTATACTGTAAGAGATGATCAGAACCCAGAACGCTCTGATGTTCTCCCTGACAAGCCTAGAATTGGAGTAAATCACCCTGGGCAATTGCTGAGATGTAACTAGGTATTTGGGACTGTCTTAGAGGCTACAGACCATTTCAAATCTGCTTGTACAACGTGATAGTGTAGTGAGAGTTACCAGGGTACTCATATTATGGAAAAATGAAATAGCTCTTTCCACATAGTCTGACTGTAGATAGATTATTCTGTTTTATCCCCTTTGGAGTTGTTTCTTTGTATCCGTTTGGCTTGTTTGCTCCATTATCCCCGTTAGGTCCTTTCTGATACTTTATAAACAAGAAGTGCACAAGATACCTTCATATGGCTATGGTGACTTGTGTAATTAACCAGGACTTAATTTATAGGATATAAAGAAAAGTGGTCACTCTTAGGATGGGACTGAACTGATTCATCTTCGGTTTATCCATTTTTGCAGGTATTTCACAGACTCAGTGTAGCTCCATTTTATGGCAAGGGAAAGAATTAATGCTTTGTAACAGACCTTAAAAAGTTGAGAGAACAACATTTGTGAGTTGAGACAGATGCAGTTTTTGAAGCTATACCATGGTTTTCTAGCTCACAGAATTAGTATTGTAAATACAAATATCAGTCCTTATATTAGATGTCACAGAGTTTGGACTGTGAGGATGGTAAAGCTGCTGGTGTTTCTGGGGCTTAGTGGCAGTGCACAAATGACTATAAGAGAAAGTAGTTTCTCTTTGGCCTGGAGTTTTCAGTAGGAAGCCAGACACCTGACTTTATTTAGAAGGCATCTAGCTGTATTTTGAAGGCAAAAATAAGTATCAGCATTGTTTGTTGCTGGGCATCTTCAGAATCTTGTAATGCAGCCCTCATTTGCTAAAGCAATTACAAACGTGTGTAAATGTGTGTAAACTATTGAAGTCAGTTGAATTATTCATGTCTGCCAGACACTTAACCATTCTACAAGATTGACAAGAAAAGGGGTCCCTTGAGCAGGAGGATGTAATTAGGTCATTAAATATCCAGATACAGGGAAAAGATGACATGGGGTCAGTTAAGTCTGATGGTTCCTAACTTTCAAATTGGTGTGCAATCTGAATAATCTTCCAGCACTACGTATATTGCATTTAGTATAGAATGCATAAAACTTAGTGAAGCTTCTTGCAGAGAGTTTATTGTTTTGTGCAAATAGAGAATGTCCTGGCTTTTAAGCGGTTTCAGTGAGAATCTCAAGGTATTGTTCTCCCTCCACTGTTAGGTGCATACAACTCTATTAATTTCCTTAGGCAATCATAAATCTGTTGGGCACACACAAGCGTAATTCTGGCTGAACTGTTTCAGCAGTTCTTTTGGCTTTCTTTATTTTAACTTTAAGATCTGTGAAATTTTAAAATGCATATTTCATTTCTAGATTTAAGTGCCACCTTTGGTACCTCTGGTTTCCACTAACACTTGACATTTCTGATCTCTCAGATTTAACTAAATGTTTATTAGATCACTAAATAACCCTTATAACCCTTATAAAAATCTATGCATGTTTTACAGCTGTGCATTTTAAAGCTTGTGCTATTTCTAAACATGGAGAAATATTTTCACAAGGTACTAAAATACCTACCACAGCACTGGATTTCATCTAAAAGCCTGGATTATAAAAATAGATATATATGTGTACAAATAAGCATAATGAAAGTTCTTGGCCCATATCTCACAAGCTGACTGAGTTCCACGTGCCTATAACAAGTAGCTAATAACTTTATTTCAGAACCTTGAGGTTCCAACAAAAATCATTATTGAGTACTTCATAATTTGCTGACATTGGATAATGACAAAGATAATGGACATAGATTTATGTGTGGTAGTAAGAAGTTCAAATGCCTGCCATAGAAATAAACTTGTTAAAATATTATCAGCTACTAATATTTTCACTAATCCTTATGCACTGAAACTCTTCTAAGGAAATGCTTGTTAGAATTACTGACTTCTTAATGCAAACAGCATATATCTAAAATAAATATTTTAAAGAAGTAAGTGTGCAACACATTAGTTTATGCCAGTGGCACTATGCAGGAACTTTGAATTATCAGATTAAAATGCAAATTGTCACACAGATTAATTTTACTGTATAATTTTTAAATAATTCCTTGTTATTTATTGCTTAATTAAATATAACTGCATGCTTTCAGTGCTTAGAAAAATATTAGTTGCTCTTGAGTGCTGCTTTTTTATGTTCATGGGACTTGCATAGGTCATAGGAATTGTATAGATGCAGTCCAGCTGCCTCACACTTAAAAACAACTGTGACCCTCCTGCTGTTTCTTCTTTCCGTGGCTTTGCAGCTGTTAAATTCTTTCCACTCAACTCAGATGTCCATGGCACCCTTTTTCTCCTTATCCATATCTTGATATTCTTTACAACCATTTAATCTTCAGCAGAAGCACCTGGAATGACACTGCCTAAAGCTAGATTTCCTAGTCAGGCTGAATAATAGTAGGTGGCTAATACTGGTGATATCTGAGAGCAAACACTAAATCCTATGCAAGCATGCACGTAAAATCCTTTTATGCATCTTAATCACTGGATCGTACTTTGCTTTCTTGTTTAGACCAATGTGGCATTAATTTAAAAACATCTGTTTTAGCAGAATTACTCCAGCTGCACTCCACTCTAAATGAGAGCAGAATCTGGTCCACTCTTGGCACCGTATGCAGAGGGGATGACCTTAGCCTGTCTTTGAAAAATGTTGCTTTTGTCCAGTTTGTCTAACCATTATACAGTCCAGAGCCAGGAGAATCCCTGTAACCCAGACTGATACTACCCACAGGGTTCAGAGGCACAAGGGAAGCTCCCACAGAAGAGAGTAGAAGTAGAGATGATCTCACAGAGAAGCTATTTTGCCATATGTTTTAAAAAGGTCCAAAAATCCTTCCCCATAATCCCAATAAATGTTGTCTAAGCTACTAGTGAGTATTGTGGGAAGGGTTTTATGTGTTCCCATTCCTCTTTGGCTAAGTACTGGTTACACAGGAGAAAAAAAACCAAAAGGAATGAAGAAATAAATCATTATCTAGGTGGAACAGCAAATCTAATCCTATTTCTCTTTAATATCACAATTTCCATTTAACTCTGGTTTTACTTTCTGCTTCTGCAATATACATCTATCTCAGTATATTTCCCAGTGAGCTGGGCAGTGCTTTCTTGGCAAACAGTGAGCCACTGAAGTAGCAGTCTCACCAGGAGACCAAGTGGGAATATTTTCCAAGCCCACCTCGGTGTTTCAATTGAAGGACTTTTGATTTCGATGCTCTATTATCACATGGCTGTGTCTGTAGAGAAAGAACATGAGCTTCATTGGACACCAGTCCTACAACACCTCTGTGTTAAACAGAATCAAATTAGCAGGTGAACAAAGAAATTTAAATTTATTCTATAGTCCATATTTTCTGTGTACAGGGAAGCATTTTATGGCCCCATGTGCATGTTGGTGGAGTGCCCAAGCATGATGAGGTGGTTAGCTGTGGAAAAGACCTACCTATCAAGCGCTAAACGTAAACATTTGCTGAGGTAGAGTCACATGTATATGTTTGCAGATGTAGTAAGAGCTGCTTGTTTGCTCAATGCTAGTGTATTTCTGAGATAATGTGTGATTTTTGCCATTTTTTGAAGTGAATATGTTTTACATTGCTTTATCAAGATGGAATGGGAATGTCAGCTTTAAGTAAGATGGTGCAAAAGTATTGTAATGCAAATCTTTAGCAGATGTTGTGAATTCATATTTTTTATTTGCGTAGCTGAATCCACTAATCCCAAGAGCTGAACTATAATTTATATTCTACTCACTATTCTGCTGCCACATTGTCTGAGATGAGGAAGCCTCTGCTTAATTACAGGAAGTATATGAATAAATATTCCAGGATTAAGACACACATATCTTCATTACTTCTCTTCAGAAACTGAAATTCAGATGTCTAGAAAAGATTAAGGGTCACAAAGCCTAATGCAAAAAAACACATAAAACTCAGGAAAAAATAATTCTTCCAATTCATTTCTTTATCATCTGTCATAAGGTACTATCTTTATCTGAGAAATTTGTCTTACTTTTTATTCAGTCTAAATTAAAACATCCCAAACGGCCATTTCTGCAAAGGTATTTTGATGCAGTGGATTTCATAGCCATGACCCTCTCTCAAAAGTCAGTACTGAGCTCTACAGTGGCCCAGTGGCTGACTCACATTTGAGTCATTATAAAATTTTGTTCTGGGGATTTTCTGAGTATTTTTCCAGTTTTATTTCTTAGCCCTGACTTTTGCTCTTTTATTTCAGTTACATGCCATTTATTATCACTCTAAGTATATTTTCGTTTTTCCACAGACACATTAAAGCATGCTATATATTGCCCTATGCCCCCATGTATGGAAAGTGAATTTTCAATTGTTGAAGTAAATAATCAGTATATTTTACCTGAAAAAAATCCAGCAGCATATATAAAAACATGGTAAAGCTATGAGAACTGTCCAGTTTGCTGTAATATCACTTTTAGCATTATTTGCAGATTCTTCCTGGCAGGAAATGTTTGTGTGCCAGATTAACCCAGAGAGAATAAAATTGCTTGCAGTCTTTCCAGAATTGCTGTAATTTATTTTTTCTCTCTTAATTCTTTTTGGTCTGCAGATCTAGTCATTTAAGACTGTGTTGCTTGATATCAATTAAGATATTAAAAAAACAATTCTTGTATGGTAGGCAGGTACATTGAAGTTTTGGTTCATTGCCATATATATTTACTCATTGTTTCAGGTACATTGCACTTCATGCTCACATTTTCAACATTCTGAATTATTTCTGTAAGTCTGTATGAAGCAGCCTCGGTGCAAAATTTTTCATAAAAAGTTGAACCTTATAGTCTTCTTATACTGTTATTTTTGTATTCCTGTAAGAGAAGCCCCAAATTCAGTCTGTCTGATGTAATCTGTTATTTCTAAAAGAATCTTTTTCTTCTCCATATCCAAAGATTTATTCTCTCAAAAATTTTGAATATCTGCTTTGATTGTTAATATTTCTGCTCTATAGTGAGATATTTATGTCATATATATTGTAAAGAGATTGACAATCACTTTTGTTTTCTTGGAAGCTATAATAATCTATTTCCCCTTTCCTAATTATCTGGAATTTCCCATGTTCCTCATATTTCAAAAATAATTAGGTTATTCCTTGGAGGAAAAAAAAAAAGAATATAACAGAGGGAAGTGGAATGAATGAATATGTATCCTTTATATACAGGTAACATTAATAAAAATTCCATCCTATTATTTGCTGCTGAGTGCTTTTATAAGTTTTCTACTGAAAAATTTTCAGGCATCCTTTTATTTTTTACTTTAAAAAATTAGATATCAATCTTCAGTAGATAGGCTTTCTAGTTGTTTCAGTTCTCACGTGATAGACTGTTCAAATATAAACCTTACCACTCTTCCCATCCTCCCCAAATCCAAACAAACAAAACTAAAAATCCTGAGTTATAAGTATGTAGTGACAAGTTTGGCAAACAAAGTCCATTTCTTTCACATACTTCAGATATCAACAATTACTGATTGTCAGAGAAAGAGCAAAGGAAGTATAGAAAGGGGAAGAAAAAAATTTACCAAGACAGCACAACCTGAACCTTTATGATGGCAATTTTTGCATTTCTTCTCACAGAAGTATGGGACACAATTTAATTTTGATTGCAGCCTTTTATTCCCTACCTTTTGAATAGATCTTACTAAATCATACCAGTTTATCTTGGCAAACAGAGTACTAAATCATACCAGTTTATCTTGGCAAACAGAGTACATTGTAGCAAGCAAAAGAAAGAGAAAATGAAACTACAACATAATAAATTACACTGACAGGAGTTTCACTCATTTTTCCTTACGTAAGTTGTGTTTCAATATTTAAAACTTAAAACTACATAACTTAGCACTCTTTTAAAGCAGTTACCTGCCAGGCATATGTGATTTTTATTTTTTAAGCAACAAGACAAAGATGTGGAAAGAAGTAGTTGCCTTCAGGAAAGAATTGACTTGTGGTGTTAGAAACTATCCTCTTACTGAGGACATTGGATTGTAGTCATTAGCTACCTCTGACTTTATTATTTTTGGTGTTTCTTTCTTAATTAGGCAGGAGAGAGACCTGAGAAAAAGAGCAGCAAAACCAACCAAACAACAAAAGTAGTTCTGTGGCTTCAGTTCAAAGACATCTTTTATTAAGCTATTGATTTGGAGCTGCTTGTTTTTGTGCCCTTTTGTACTTGCCGTGTCTTTTCCTTTAGTGTCTTCTATCACGTTGTGCTATTGAAATTGAGTGAGTCGTGTTTATTCCAATGCTTAAAGATTTGCTGCGCATACAGAACTGGGAGTACAGCCCTACAGCCCATTTGTGCACACTCCGTGTAAATCAAATAGCGTGCTGAGCCTTAGAATATTGCTGTGGGTTACTGTGCCATAACCTGAACTGCAGAATATTCTGTCTTGGGGAAAAACAGCCTGCTGGCTCTTGTCAGCTGTGCACTTAGGGAAGTGAGGGAGAAAATGATTAGATAACATCCTTATCTGTGAAGACCCAAGAGAACTGAGCTTTCCATATTCACAAGCTATTGGCAGCAGTATCTACTCCAAACAAACAAAAAATTTCCCTGATAGAGCGCATCATTCAGAAGCAAAGGAAGAGAGGTCAGAGCACATTTCTGCAACACCAGAGAATCCTGGCCAGTCTGTACATGCTCACAGTGTGAGCCTGTCTAGCCAGAATGTCTTTCTTCTGTTTATGCCTGTGAAAATGACAAGTTAAGACAAGGAGGGTGCTTAGGGAACAAGCTGGGGAAAATGGAGCTTCTCTCACACTGATATCACGTGGATGGGCACTGGGGAGACCCCCCTTCACCCCAATAGTAGTGCACTGTCTCAGCTTGTAACTAGAAGACGTTTTGCATTTACTTCCTAATCAACACTACATTAGCCTTGACGTGGCAGTGGAGTGGTGTGATTCAAATTAATGTCCCTGTTTTGTATTTTGTTTTGCATTCCTTAGTGAATGAGTTGCTCTTGCTAGCCATGAAATACTGGGGTTTTTTAGCCTCCTGGATATGAAGGAGATTCACTTTGTCTAATATTAGGTGTCTAGGCTAGAGGCAAGAGCACCTTTATACTCAGTGGAAAGACATGATGGTCTTAAAGTGCACAGTTCATCTGACCTATTGTAAGGAGCAATATTACAGTAAGGAATATGACACCAGAATACTCTATTCTATTGAATCTTAAGAAAGTCTAGACAAGTAATTTGTCAATCTAAGTTTAGCTGAAATGTATTTCACAGGATTAAAGACCTTTTTTAGCAAGGTAGCACTGAGTGTGCTTTCTGGATTCCTCAGGATCCTCTCTAAAGCCTCACAAATACACTCTGCATTATCTACTGGGGGCAAAATGTGTGACCTGCCAGGTGGGAAGAAGCCTGGTACTTAGTTGGGTTTTTTCACTCACGTCAGAGTGAACTAAGACTGGAGCGGTAGGGGAAGAATTCTCTGAAAGGGAAAGTTTCAAAGCCTCTCCAGATTGCATTTCCCCAGAAGCAAGACCCATTGTTGCAAGGAATTCAAGTTTATCTCTATAAGCCTGCACCTTAATTTCAGTATTCTTATTACTAATTTCTGTGATAGAATAAATTCTGAAAAGTAATAAGTTCTTTTGTTATTCCTGAAAATGATTAAATTTAAGATAATGTTAAATTATTGTGTCTACATGGAAACACCAGGTCAATCCACAGTAAAAAGTATCTGATACCCAAAAGAAGGGTCATTTTGCATTTTGATAATAATGTCACACTTACAGGTTTTTATTTCTTTCTTTATATCTTAGTTCATTGTCAATTTTAAAAAGTTTCAGTATTTTCACTCATTTAAAACTAAGTACAGAAGAAATCATATAAGCTTATGGTTAGATCACCACTTCTGTCCAGGACAAATTTGGGCTGCCACCAACAGGTGTAGCCCACTTATTCCCATTCATTCAGGAACTTGCATTAATTTCCTGGCATTGACACTGTATATGCACAACTGGACCGAGAGTCAAATCGGGGAACCATTTTGGCTGAAAAATAGCTGCAAACTTAGTGTTGTTCTTATCCTTATATGAGATGAAAATGGTTGATAGCAGATAATAACACAAGACCTAATTTCATTCTGGGTGCTTAGCCAGTAGATTTGACCCAGAGTGATAAGGCAAATAAGGAAGCTCTCTTAGACCCTCTGTTAGTTACTCTGCAGGATGAGTAGCTCAGTCAGGCAAATAGGCATAAAGGTGAGCTTCCTCTCAGTCACCCAGAATGAAAGTATCCAGTCTGGACTTCTCTGAGTCCATCTGTGGCCAGTGGAGAAAGGCACCTCCAGAGGGCAATGTCTTCTCATTTTATCAAAAGTATCTAGAATGTGTAGAACAAGTCACCTTGTGGAAATACCTGTCTTCACAGGCTCTATGGAGAACAAGATGACTAACTCAGGCTTGGAGCACAGCTTTTCAGTGTCTAACATAGGGAAAATCAGATCATCTTCCAAATGTCCTGCTGTGTTCACAGAGGAAGTTTATGGAATTGTTAAATTTCCATAGTTACCTCTTCCTCTACTATCACAACCATTAGCCCATCCTCTTTTTCTAAGACAGAGCTTGCTTTAGCAGACAGAAGGGGATTGTGAACTCTGATTAGACTTCCAGGATAATGTGGTGGAATTTCAGAGACTTTAAAACCTGGAGGAAAACAGTGGGTCATTTTTGTCTGGCCTCTGTAATACAGATTGTAAGGAATGTTTGGCTATCCTTGGATCCTATCATTTGCATGTCTTTAAAGAAAACTTGAGTCAAACTTAGAATTTCAACCTTTTAAATTTTAATTTGGCTTTGTTTCAGGAGAGAAATATGTTTCTTTGGGTTTCTGCTGTGAGGGAGTTTCAGGCTGACCACTTTTGCAGTTACTTCTTCACGCATTGTGAGTCAATGCTTAATCATCTTTGTTTCAGTCAGCAGTTGCTAAGCTTTCCAGCAGCTGTCTCTCTAACACCTCTGATTCCCCATTATTCCTAAGAAAACCCTGTTGATACAAGTATGGAAACAAGGTGACCCCAGCCTTAATAGAAATCCATTTTAAAAATGCCTTTGTGACCATATAGCTAGTGGAATATCAGGAAAGTGCTATCACCAGTTTTCTAATGCTAATCTGGAGTGTGAGACTAAATAAAAGGATCTGTGGTGAAGTTCTGGACCCTTCTTACCAGCATTCCTCCAAACAATTCCTGGGCAAAATTTGGGAACCAGGACAGGCTAGTGACCAGTCAAAGAAGGCAGCTTAGATGCGGCTACACTGTATTGGAAGGGGACAGAGTTTAATAGAACATAGAAGATTACATAATATTAAATGCAGAAATAAATCAGCAGGCTAGGGTTTTGCCAGATGGTTCCTATGCCAGAGAAACAGTCTCTCTCACTTTTCACTTACTAGTATAGACTTAGCCATGAAGTCCTTAGCAGGACTGCTACCAGACAAGATAACATTTCCAGACTGCAGGAGCTGAGATACCCAAGGGTCTGTGCAGCTACATGAAGCTAGAAGTCTAGGTGCAATTTGGTCCTACAGCAGCTTACCTGCAGATGTTGCTCCAGAGTTGCCACAGCTTCTGGGACAATTGAGGTCCCCAGAGTCATGCCAGCACTGCAGCTTTGCCCACCATGGTGTGTGCAAGGGGCCCCAAGACAGCACAGTTTAGGGTTGCAGCAGAGCTATAGGTGAATTCAGCTGTTAAAAAAAAAAAAAAAAAGTCAGGAAATGTAATTAGCACACAAACTTCAAAACTTACCCATTTCACTGGGAGTTTAATCAAAAGTGACATGCTTGTAAAGTACATCCTTTCCAAAGCCTGGCTTTTTGTAATGAGAAAGCATTCTGACTCACTACCTGCAGTCAGATCTAGACAGAGGGAATACCTCCAAGAAAATATAGTAATAATATGTAGCATTAAGATGTAAAAAATTTATCCGTATTCTTAATATGTTACAGTAAATTCAATAATCCACAATTAAAACTTGAATTTTATATTTTATTGGACTTTGTATTACTTAAGTTTCCTTCTTTGATACTTTTATCTGGTACATCAGAGAGCCCTTTTATATCCAGCATTTTCTGTCTTTGAAGGTACTCAATGCTATAAGCAAGTCTCCTCTTGAACTTCTCTCTAGTAGTGTAAACCGATCAAGTTCCTGGAAGTCTCTTTGCTACATGACTTTTTGTTCAAAATGAAAATTTATTTCAGAGTGATGAAAATCATTTTTGTCAATGTCACTTTCTTATTAATTACTCCTTAGGAGGCATAAGTTGTGTGACACATACTGAAAACATATTTTCCTTCTTTCAATGACCCAGTTCAGTCCCAATGATCTTGACTGGGGAGGCTTTTCATTCCTTTGGCATTGATTTTCAGTGAGGCATCCAAAGAACTGACAGGAAGCAAATTTGGGTTTTAGGCATCACTTGTTATTAACCAAGGTCATGTCTAATAATATACAAGACTTAGAGTGATTTGCCTTCTTGTTTTCTTCACCCTGATCAGAATCCTAAGCTTCCGGTTTGGATATTAAAGATTTGAGAATCAAAGGAAAACTGACAATTTCTACAAAGATATCAACCAGGCCAACATTAGAGTAACTCTACTTCTGCTGATTTTTCTAGGTACAAAGATTTGGCTGATACAGCAGCAGGAGAGAAGAAGAAATTGTCTGCCAAGGAGAGATGTCGTCTTGTTCTTCAGCAGTGTAAATTACAAGGCTGGCAGGTTTGTGATCTACAAAGCAATTAAAATATCATTCTTTAAACAAGCTAGCTGAGTCATTTCCATTGGTGGCAAGCCACCAGATCCTTTGCAGCAGTGTATTCTTTTGACATTTAATATATGCTTGGGTGTATTATCAAACTGATTTTCAAAGTTTTATGAGTAGCTGTGATCATTGTGTCAAAAAATCATTATATTCTTGTGGGAAGGAAAAGATTTCAATTAATCATGCACACTATGTAAATTTTCATCCAGATTTTTGAAGGTATTTGGTATATATGTTTTAGTGGTTGAATGGTTCCTGAATAACCCTACATATTTTATTTCTTTAAAATCCTGTGCTAAATGCTCCACTGTCATAACACAGCAGACTCTAAGCGACTAATTAGGATTTCCCAGGTAGTCTGTGCATTTGTAGGTGCCAGCATGCTGATCCACACATACACCAGAGAACCTGAGGTTGCTGTACATCAAGTAAAGTTTTTTAAAAAACAAAAGTGCCAAACACTAAACAGGAAACTATCAACTCCCTATCCTGTCTCTTCATCCCATCTATATCCTAGTTAATTCTCACCAGCATGAAGACTGCAAGGTGGATGTCTCCATTTGTCCAGAGTACTCCATTATCTCCTTTGGGTAGCTTTGTAACTGAGTAGGACTGATTTCTTTAATATGTGCATATTTAAAAGAAAAATATGTTTCCTTGCACAGTATAGAAGCTACTGTATAGAAATAAAGCTTTCTGTGGCTTCACATATAGAGCGTTCCTGCAGGCAGTGTGAGCTTCAGATTCAGGCCTTTTTCCAGCCTAGTGGGATTGAAATCTATTACACAAGAGAGCATCCAGACCAATTTCAGGGACAGCTGTGAAGTTTAGGGATTGGACAGTGGCTCAGGCACTCCTATAGGCTTCTTCGGTTTAAAGGATGCGGTCTTCTAATTAATGTATGAACTCTGAGTATTAAGATGCCCTGAAAATTTTCTGCAAGCTGTTTATAAAGGACAAGGACTAAGTCAGAATGTGGGCTATGGGTATTTCACAGTGGTCTAGACTCCTTAGCAATAACAGGAACAAAGGTAGGCCCCCACTAGGCTGGGAGCACCATGCATGATCACCTGCACTCAGACACATAAGAAAACTTGTATTTCATCAAAATACTGTTTAAAACCACATTTTAGTCACCAAGCGAAGTAGAGGGCACATACAGCCCCTCTCCCTCAATGGCAAAGACCAGAAGACTGAAAAAGGTAACAATATTAAACTAGACTTTCTTTTCCTACCCAGGTTTCATAAGTTTGCTCTGATCTATGTTCTGCATCATTGCCACAAGGTTCCCTACAAAAAAATCTTTAACACCTAGAAACTGTACCTTCACTTACAAGTACCTGGAGACGAGAGTACCTGTCACCTTTAGAACTTATGTGGGGATACAAGCTTGACATTGGACAAAAGCTGTGTAACAGTAACTGCATAGTGTGCTCCAGTCATGAAACACAGAGCAGGATGCCTATCAATTTATTTCCCTTGGAACCAAGAACCATTGTTAGAGCACAAAAAAAAAGCAGTTGGTCATCAGTGAAAGCCTAGAGCTCAAGACTAGTGATTCTGTAGTGATAGGCATTTGAAAACAAACCTTAAACCTTGGAAGACAAAAACATGCAAAGTAAATCACAAAACAGAATCCTTCCATCATGCAGAGGACCAAAGCTTGTGATCTCAAACAGATTTTAGAAGTTCTGACTCCAGAATCTCATTAACTCCAGGAGAAGTCAGGTGTCCAAAACTACAGCAGTGCATAATGCATTATCCCTCAGACCAGAAAGGAACAAAAGTCTTCAGAGACACTTGTAAGTTAAATGGCATGGGAGGGTTTGGGGGTGAGACTTGTACCATTGTCACTCAGTGACTAAGAAGCACATGGCAACAGACTAAGCTGAAAGGAATGAGGTTTGAAAAAATGAGTGATCTTCTCCATACACCTTTTTCAAGCCACAGAGACATATAAAAAAACAAATGGAAAGATGAAAAGCATAGAAGCAAAAGAGGAAAATTCACTCTAAGCCAAATTTCTTAAATGCCCAGTATCAGCTTCGTACCAACCTATTTTGTATAAGTGATACAAAACCACATACCCAACTATCAGCAGTAGTGACTAATGTCTGTGTCACATAATCTCTCTCTCAATTATCTTTTTGATTCATTTGACTAATCATGAAAGTTGAACTTTAAGTAACAATCTAAATGAAGAAACTTACACAATCTGCATTTCTCATGGGTGCTCTCCTCAGTGCTTTTACAGCAGAGGACTCTGGAAAAAAGAAGAGAACATTTAAAAGGTAGAAAGAGGGAGGAGGAAAGGAAAGGAAAAAAGGAATTAGGAAGCAAGGATGATGTCAGCTAGCAAAGTCAGAAGAAAGGAGTCATCTGTAGTGCATACTAAAAATCATCCAAGAAGCAGGGGGTTACACATATAACCAGTTTATTCAACCACTGCTGCCAGCAGTAACTACTTCAAATGAGTCACTGTTGGAGCTGAAAATCTATTTGTTGCAGGAGTTCATGAATAAATCAAAAATTTTCTTCCCCAACACTGTTACATGCATTTCCCCTAAGAGCTGTTGCAAATTCAGGTAGAAAAATGAACCAAAAAAGGTAGCTAAAATAGCCTCATCAAAGAAGATGATGTTTAGGAGAAAGCAACACAGATCTGAAATCAACCTCTTGCTTATATGTCATCATCAGAAGATGAAGTTGCCAATAAGTTCCCCTCTCCACAGCAGAGGGGACAAGAAAGATCTGGAGTTTTTAGCTGAGTGAATCTGGACGATACTTTATTTAACTTCCTTTGATAATGTACTTCACCATCCCATTTTGAGAAAGGTTATTTTAACCTGGGGGAGGGGAAAGTCTTCTGAAGTAAAATCCCTGAAAATGAGTAAGGAAAATGGTATCTTTGTATTTATTTCCTGCTTGACAATTTATCTTTTCCTTCTCACATAAGTTGCATTTGAAGAGTGTTTTATTAACCTACAAAACAACAAAGCCGAGACCCTTCACACAGAATGTGTTCTTTCTTCTCTTGTAAATACTGCAGTCTGTTTTCAAATAGACAAAAAGTGCAGAAGAATCAATATCAGAGTCCAATTTCGGTTTATTTTCTACTGTTTAGCAGAGCATAAGAGCAAATACTACTAGCTAGCCAATGTCTTGTGCTTAATTCATCAGCCTACGTGTTCAAAGCAAGTATTTATTATCATAGAATAATTAGGGTTGGAAAAGATCTCCAAGATCACTGCATCCAACCTTTGACTGAACGCCACCACATCAACTAGACCATAGCACTCAGTGCCATGTGGAATTATTTCTTGAACACTTCCAGGGGTGGTGACTACACCATCTCCCTGGGCAGCCTATTCCAATACTTCATCATCCTTACGGTGAAAAAATTCTTCCTAATGTCCAATCTGAACCTCCTCTGGCACAGCTTGAGGCCATTTCCTCTTGTCCTGTCACCAGTTGTCTGGGAGAGAGGCAGACCCCCACCTTGCTACAACCTCCTTTCATTGTAGCTGTGAAGTGATAAGGTCATCCCTGAGCCCCCTTTTTTCCAGGCTAAACAACCCCAGTTCCCTCATCTACTCCTCACAGGAGCACTCCAGACCCTTCACCAGCTCTATTGCCCTTCTCTGGACATGCTCCAGAACCTCAGTTTCTCTGCTGGAGTAAGGGTCCCAGAACTGGACACAGAATTCAAGGTGTGGCTTCCCCAGTGCTGAGTACGGGGGGATGATCATTTCACTGGCCTTGCTGGCCACACTATTCCTGATACAGGTCAGGATGCCATTGGCCTTCTTGGCCATCTGGGCACGCTGCTGGCTCATGTTCAGCCAGCTATCAACCAGCACCCCCAGGTCCTTTTCTGCTGGGCCACTTTCCAGCCATTCTGCCCCAAGCCTGAAGGGCTACCTAGGGTTGTTGTGGGCAAAGTGTGGCCTGACACTTGGCTTTATTGAATGTCATGCCAGTGGTCTTGGCCCATATATGCAGCCTGTCCAGATCCCTCTGCAGAGCCTTCCTGCCTTCTAGCAGATCAACACTCCAAACCACCTTCGTGTTGTCTGCAAACTTACTGAGAGTAACTCAATCCAAACCATTGATCAAGATCTTAAACGGGACTGGTCCCAGCACTTACCCTTGGGGAACCCCACTAGTGACTGGCTGCCAACTGGATGTGGAACCAGCCATATTCGCCACCAGTCTCTGGACCCAGCCATCCAGCCAGTTTTTAACCCAGCAAAGAATGCACCTGTCCAAGTCATGAGCTGCTGGCTTTTCCAGGAGAATGTTGTGGGAGACAGTATCAAAGGTTTTACTGAAGCCCAGGTAGACAAACAGCCTTTCCCTCATCCACTAGACAGGTCACCTGGTCATAAAAGGACATCAAGGTAATAAAAGGAGATCAAGTTGGTTAGGCAGGACCTGCCTTTTCTAAATCCCTACTGGCTGGGCCTGATCCCCTGATTGTCCTGTATGTGCTACATGGTGGCACTCAGAATGATCAGTTCCATCATGTTCCCTGGCACTGAGGTCAGGCTGACAGGACTGTAGTTTCCCAAATCCTCCTTCAGGCTCTTGTTGTAGATGGGCATCACACTGGCCAAGCTCCTGTCACCTGGAACCTCCCTGGTTAGCCAGGACTGATGATAAATGATGGAGAATGGCTTAGAGAACTCTTCCACCATCTCCTTCAGTACCTCCAGATGGATCCCATCCAGTGCCCTGTGAGTGTCTGAGTGGGACAATAGGTCACTGACTACTTCCTCTTGGATTACCAGGAATCTATTCTGTTCTCTGGCCCTGAGTGCCACCTCAGGGAGCTGGTTGCCTTGAAAATAACTAGTCTTTCTGTTGAAGACTGAGGCAAAGAGGGCAATAAATACCTCTGCCTTTTCCTCTTTGCATCCAGTAAAGGATGGTGATTATCCTTGGGCCTATTTTTGTTATTAATGTATTTATAGAAATTATTTTTATTATCTTTCCGAGTGTGGCCAGATTGAGTTCTAGCTGAGCTTTTGACTTTCCAAACCTTTTTTCAACATGATCTAGTGACATCCTTGTACTCTTCTAAGTTGCCTGCCCCTTCTTCAAAGGTTGCAAACTGTCTTTTTTTCCCCTGAGTTCCAGCGAAAGCTCCCTATTCAGTCGGGCTGGTCTTCTTCCCTGCCAGCCGGTCTTTCGTCACGTAGGGACAGAAGTGTTGATAGCTTTATGAAATGTTGCTGTTCCTTGGGTAAGCTGAGCTAGAGGTAACTAAACTAGGACAATATAATAGTTCTTTCTTTGAAGCTGACATATCATGCAGTTCCAGTCATGCACTTAACTTAAGTACTGGAATTATGAAAGTGCAGACCTTCTAATGAAAGGCAATTTTTGCATCTTGACTCTGTGTGCAGTCTTGATAGGGTATTCTTTCAACTTAAATATATACTGGATCACTACAAGCTTAGCTACTTGCTGTGACTTTTAAGCACATCTGATATAAGAGAAAATCAGATTTCTAAATCAAAACAAATCATTCTTACTCTAGGCAGAGTGAAAGTAATGGACTTGTTTAACCCTTTGAGAAGTCAGTGAGGTGATATTTAGTAACTTTAGAGTTAAATTGAGCAGAAGTACTGGCTGGTCCACGTAAAGCAGAAGAATATCCTGTCCCCCAGAATATGTGAAGGTCTTTATATTAAGAAATCCCCATTTTCAGTGCTCTGTTCATTTATTGTCACATAGTGATGCATTAGCTAAGCAAAACCTACCGTCCCAATGGTATGACTTAATTTGCAAACATTACCATGCTTTCGGAGAAGTATGGGCACAAACAGTCCTTGGCTCTTTTTACTGACATAAGGAAACTTTCATTTGTTTGGATTATCATTCCTCACACTGTTAAGCTTGCAAATATAAATTCAATAAAAAAGAGTTAGCTCATAGCTTACTGAACTTTCTCATCAAAAGTTGGAGCTCTACATTTTGTTCAGTAGTTTGCAATTAACCCTTCTGAGTTACTTCAGATGGAGCTTGCTGAAATGCAAACAACTAATACCATACCAGAAGAAAAACAAAACATCAATTTGATTTGCTTTTACTGTAAAGTGCATCTGTTAAATACAAGCACTGCAAGGGTCAGACTTCACTGAAAGTGAATATTTCAGCCTTTGACTGCTAGAAATGCTTGTGTGGTTAAAAGACAGCAATCCTCAAAAACTTCTAAATAAATGCTTTTTCTTAGTTTATCTTTCCAATTTTTAGCCTGCTTCCTCTAACCCACAATGATTCCTCTTATCCGTAGCTTTGAATTCTGAACGCAAGAGATCACTCATTTGTCAAAGAATAAGACAGGTCTTAAGGTTCAAATGAGATGATCCAAAGACCCATCAGGTATGAAATAAGCACTACAGGAGAGTCAGTCAGAATGTTTTAATGAAGCTCCAAATGAGGTAGTTGCTTGAGATAGATGCTGTGTTGGCGCCGGTTCACACTTTTACAACTACAAACATTGCTGAAGCTGTTTCAGGAGCCAACAGTGTCTGTGGAGAAATGATCCATGCCAGTGTGGAGCTGTATTATCAAACTTGTACTCAAGAGTGTTAAAACAGAGAATAAGTCCTCAATAAAGAGAAATCCCAGAAGTCTATCCAGAGATTTTAAATTCTTCTAACACTTCTAGAACTGCAGAGGGAAAACAAAGTCTGATCCACAGTTCTTACCAGTCAGAGAGAAAATCGTATTTTATTACTGTTCTGTGGGTGTTTCATTTATTGGATTTGATAGAGCTGTCTTTAAGTATTTTTTAATTTCAATGTATTAGTATATAATATTAGCATACTATGGTCCTTTTTGGGAAAAAGTATATTTATGATTAAATAGCAGAATGTAGAACATAAGTGGCGTATGATGAGCTCAGAGGAATGAGCAGAAGTGTATGAAATCATACATATGTAAATCTTATGCTTAGTTCAGAGAATCTTTTAAGTTCTTTTTCAAACAGAACTGTTTATTTTTGCTTAAAATTAAAGTGGTCATGCTATACAAATTTCTTTGTACCTGATATGCTGAAGTACTGGAGTACTTTGCAAGCAATCTAATGTATAAGGGACTCTTAACTTTTTTTTCCCTCAAGTAGGAAAACTTTAGTGCTCATAATTTGCATGCCATTTTTTTCATTTGTTATTTAGTAATTTTAACTGAAGTCAATTTCCTGTTTGTTTTGAATATCTTACTTTAAAAGTCAATTTTCTTTTAAGCAATTAAAAAAAAAATCCCAGGGGGGGTTTCAGACTAACTGAAATTATTGAAACACAAGCACCTGTTTTTCCCTCATACTTTGAATTATATCAGTAAAATGATACTGTCCCATTATATTTTTGTTTCATTTTGTCACTCCATTATAAATTGGAAATAATTTGCTAGTTGCAGAAACCACCAGAGAGTGACTTTTGACCTCACCAGCAGTACCAAAAGAGTGGCCTGGGCCAGACACTGCCCAGAAGCTTTCTCAGTGGCTTTGTGCCACACTAGACAAATCCATCCGTCCCTTCAACCAGAGAACAGGATGGATGGTTGACTTTGACCCGAGAATGCTCACAAGCTTTCACTCTCAACACAAATCTCTATTTTTAGTTCATATTTCTATATTTTTTCCCTCTAGAATATATTCCTCCCTCTCTCCATCCACCTTTCAGGTTTTGCTTATTATTACTAGTTTTGCTAGCTCTATTTTCTCTATGATATCTTTTGCATCTCAGATCTGGATTCCATGTCCTCCTCTTCCTCTCTCTCCTCCCACCTCTCCCACCTTTTGACACTTACTTGCCTAGATACTTTGCTTCATATTTGGTCCCAGTCTTCATCCCTTATTTGTCTGTGATTAGTTTTGCAGTCTCCTGCCTTAGGGCTTCCTCTCTGTGCCATTGCTCTCCCTGTCACCTGTTGTCTGTATTCCTCAGTTCATGCCAAGAGACCATTCCATATTGTTTCTCCTGTGTCGTGAATGAGTGGTTTGGCTCAGGTTAGGAACGAGATCATAGAGCAGGCCTGGGGAGGAGGTGGGGAGGAGGATATACCACCACATTTTGGTGCTGTTTCTATTTCTAGAATTTTGAAAAGTAGAATGATAGGTCCGGTAAACACATGAGATATAATTAAACTATGCTAAAATGTAGGTTTATTCAGTATGTACCACAGTGCAATGTCACTAGTTTGTGGAGAAAAAGAAGGACTTTTAAAATTTATGAAGCAAAGCAGAAAGAATAAACCTTTAAAAATAAAATTTCAGTCCCTAAAAATCAGTGCCCTGTAAATTAATTTGTTATTATAATGTTTTTGTAGACATGTACACTGCAAGAAGACACATTTTACAATAGTATTAAGGCTTTTCTAAATTTCATTAATGCTCTGTGAAAATGTGTGTCATTGTGTAAAATATCATTAGATTATAGTTCTCTGTCTTTTGTAGGTAGCTATTTTGAAAGTACTGCCAGAAACACACAGCACTCCCACAAATTGCCTTTTTTAAACTAAAGAACAGCTTTACAGATTCCCTTGACACCTATTAAGTATGAGCTAATACTGCCTCCATGCCACCTACACACCATCTCAGCATCCATTCCATAGTTTTGAATGTCTGTACTTCTACATCCTACACATTTTCTGTAGAATAAAAAAAAAAAAAAAAAAGAAGAAGAAAGAGAAAGAACAGCTTCCTCCCATTCTTTCTCTTTCCTTCCAGGGGGAAAAAAAAAAAAAAAAAGGAGGCTGTAGCAGCTTTGGTAGTCATCAATGACAATTTTACTTAGTCTTTAAAAAATGTGTCATTTTGAAAAATAACATTTTAAAACCTAATGCTTTCCTAATTAAAATAACTATGACTGTAATTCACAGATGGTTTACTTTTACAGGAGTCTGAATGACATTAAAATTTCAGACTCAGATGAAAGCACTTTGTAGTCCAGAAAAAATATTGAAAATGAGTGTTTTAGTGGAAGAACATTTGAACCTTTTTTCCACTAGGCAAGCAGGAAACATTTTGTGATTAAAGAAAAGACCAGAATGAAGACAGGTGGCAGCCTCAAAAACTGTTTTGATATGTGACATGCGAAATTCCAACATTTTTCAGCATTATTGCTTTCACTGAACACCAGAACTGTATAGAGAGCAGTGAGATTATCTTGTTCTCCTGGTCAACCTTAGAGGCTCTCAGATTTAGTTCAAACACTAAGCAACAGAGATTTCTATCTGTACTAACATAATCAAACGTGTATAGTTTCTGCTATACATGCTTCTGTCTAGAGCTCTGCTCTCTGTAGACCAGGCATATGTTGTAACAATCTATAAATAGCTTTTATCTGAATGTAAAAATGGATTTATATTGACATTTTGTATTTCTTCATTCACTTAAAAATTGTAGCAGGCTCCTACTAATAAAGTTCATTGCATAAGTAATGCCACAATAACTCCATTTATATTGTTCCTAGGGTGCAGGATGAGAGAAAAGAGCAGTAAGGCTTTGCATGTCCCCTAGAATGCTCTGTGACTTTGCAATGACAGACTTGTAGCTAAACCAACATAAGCTTCAGCAATTTGTCTTGACTGTGATTTTGTGACTGCACACTGCACAACAAATTCCAACTCATTGTTTAGTTGAGTTAAACATTTTAAATACAGCCTAAATGTGACCAACCAGTGTGTCAATAATAAGAGTAATTGAGAATGGGGCTGTTAACTTTGCCATGGGCATTGCTAGTAATAAGGGCTTTTTTAAGGTTTGAAAATGCAACTTTTCACCCCCTTTTCTACTGTCAGAGTATCATAACAGTGCTGTAGTAAGGGGAGAAGCCAGCACTCTGAGTAATAAAGGACAAAGGGCAGAAATGAGGAAAAAGTAGATGACTTGGCATAGGCCTGGGACAGGGGAAAAAAAAAGACTCCAGTGTGATGTAGAGGATTTGGGGAAAGGAAAGGTGGAGTATAAAGAGAAAATGTAATCAGACTAGAGGAATATAATTTTATTAAGTATTTGTGCTCAGGCTTTGCCTGAGAGCTGCTCAGATGAAATGGTAATTATAATAACCCTGTGATAATTTAATTACAGTTAACCATATGATTAATAATTCAGTTATTTTTTACAGAAGAATTCTGTATTTAAGGCAATGTAAGCAAGAAGATGAAGAAATTAGTAGCCAAAACTCGTAATAAGGCAGGTTCAATGTGTGGGTTGACAAGATGAATGGGAAAAAAACTGTTCAATGAGAAAAGGGTTAAGATAACCAGGCAAATAGAGACTTTTGAAAGCTCAGGAAGAAAACTCAAAAATTTTGTTGGAAGTCATCAGTCAAAAAAATGAAGATGAGAGTATGTCCCTAAGAGCGGCGTGTGAGTGCACAACTGGATCTCAGGGAGATTGCCTCAGATTAATCACCATGCAAAGAAAGCCTACTCCCTATTTCTGAGTTTCTACAATGGTGAGACAAATAAAATGTCTTTTTTATCACCTTACTTCCACACATTTTTCTGTAATTCAAAAAGGACTATTTTACTGGGAAAAGAGATACTAACGGGAAAAAAAATTAGAAAGCATTCCAGTTTTGCCATTTGAGTACATCTTATTTTAACTAAAAGACTAACAATTGCACCATCATTGTCAGCTCAAACTTCAAGATTACAGACTTTTAGAAACATTTGATTCAAAATAGGTGCTCTCTAGAGTAGAGAGAAGGGAAGCCAAGGGACAAAAAATTGCCACAATCATTTCTGAATTTAGTTAATGGAGTTTAGACATGAAATGTATGTTCTGGCCTTCTGTCGTCCAATACTACCAGGATGTACATCTGACAGTGTTTAGATTAAAAACAATTGGAAGGGTGTGCAAATAACCCTCCTGATACCTGCCTCCCAGATCTAAACTAAAAAACATCAGTGGAGCAGGATGGTTCAGTGAGAAAAGAATGAGCTTGTAAGCTGCAAACAAACAAAGTTGGAATGAATTTCTGCAATTTCAGACAGACTTGTATTAATTAATCAGTATGCCTATTTGCCATAAAAAATTAAGAGTTAGGCAGAAGCTAGACTCTTCACTGGGTAGCACAGTTCTCTGGCACTGTTCCTTTTGTTTCTATGAAGTGAAGGAACGTTACTTCTACAAAATTCCTGAGAAAAAAGATGTTGTACTGTATTGTTTTCCCAGTTACTTGCTGGTTTTAGAGTTGCTAGGTTGTATGTGGGTTTTAGACTTGCTAGTTGTATGGGGTTTTTTAAGTCTATTAGAAAGGAATGCTTCTGAAGACAATACAAAAAAGAATTTTAAAGGACTGTTTCAGCTCATTCAGAGGGTATCAAAAGAAAGGTGTTTTCTTTTGGTCTAACTATCTAGATTTGTCTCTAAAGGAGTAAGAGCATCTAATGATTGTTATTTCAAGAGCTATATTAATTAAACCAAGATACTATACAACACCAGAATCAATACTTAGGAGATTATTTTTTCACAAATGAGTCCCTCTGTCTCTGACTTTGATTCTGAAAGGAGACCCACAGCACAGCTTCAGTAAGCAAGGCTGGGAAGTGGGATTCATAATTTTGCTGGATATTAAGAATCATTGTCACTAATGACTGAGTTTCTCCCATCCTGCAACTTTGGTTAAGTTCTTCCTGTTCCACAGATGGCAGCTATCTCACCATTTTCTGTTCCCCGTGGGTTTGTCTTGTCACCTTTCTCCATGCGCACACCCCTCTGCTTTATAAGAGCTAAACCTTATTTTCTATTATGTTGTCTAACACATTAGAGTAGTTAGATTCAGAGTGCTTTTTTTCACAACTTGTATTTAACTTGAAGATTGTACTGTTTGTTCTGGATGTTTTTGGAACTGAAGGGGAGCTATCTGTCTGACAACTTGTTCATCCTTTACAAATACATCTTTTATTCAACCAAGTGATAAATGCATTTCTGTTCAAGAATTGGCATTGTACTGTTGCTAAATTGCATATATTATTTCAATCCTTTGCTGGATTGTTAACATGCTATCTCTATTTACCTGTCATCACTTTGGCCTTTCTTTGTTGATGATTTCTCTGCTGTTTGTATTCTAGATAGGAGTCCGAAAAGTGTTTCTTAAGTACTGGCAAGCTGACCATCTCAACGATTTGTGCCTTCAGCTTCAGAAGAAAATTATAACCTGCCAAAAAGGTAACAATTACAGAACAAGTATTCCTGAGCTGTTGCTCTGTACATGGAGCAGAATATTGTATAGCAAAGAGATTTTCTCCACCTTGAATAGTTGCTGTATTTTATACACTTGCACTTTCTGTCTGTCAAACATAATTTTATGATAAACTATTGAATGTAATTAAAACGTAGAGGATCTCGAATATTTTCTTTTTAAAGTATGTTCAGTGATTTTTAAGGCATTATATCACCTTTAATTTCTTTTTTCAAATCAAATATTGTAACAGTAATACAAAATGGGAATATTTTCAAATATATCAACACTAAAAACAAAGCTAATAATTTAGTATGTTTAGTTATCCTTATTTTTCCCTTTTTCTTACTGCTTTCATATTTGACTGGTAGTTTTTTATGTTTAGGCATTTTTCCCCATTTTATGCCTGCATTTTTACTAAGATCACTAACATTTTTTGGCACATTCTTAAAAGGAAGTACTGTCCACTGCCTCCTGATTTCCTCTTACTTATGCTCCATTTCCTATCAGAATATCAAATAACTGCTGAAAATGTGCATATTGCTTTGTTTGAAGAAGCTTCCTTCACACCATGCATTATTTACCTAATTGGCTGATGTCTGCAACAATTCCCATTTTCACCTAGTTAAAGGAAATTAAAAAGACAAAGTCTTATTTTTTTTTGCCAGACACATAATATTGCAGACTTAAGAAATATAAACCTCTTTCATTTTAATTATCTGTTCCTCACTGTAAGCATGTAGTGAATAAGAGAAAACCAAGAAAAAACCTGAAGCAAGTGAAATCCATATAGTAACAGTTCAGGCATGAATGTGGAGAATGACAGGTAACAGACACCGCAGTTCAGCTGAGTTTATAACTTGGGCTTGATTTTTTAATTCAAATTACCCTATTTTATTTATGCATTTTGAAAAGCAGTAAGAGTTTATCCTCTTTCCCTTCTTATGCTGACTTATCAAAGAAAGTAAATATTTACCTTGCAGAATCCAATTTGCAAAAACAATGCTTCAATATAAGCCTACTACAAAATTTAAAGAATTCTCAGATATGTCCATATTTTGCTGAAGTAAGATAACAGATTACCAAAGCCTGCCTGAAGAATAAAGATAATAAATCTTCTTGGCTCCTTACGAAATATTTTTCTTGGATTTGCTTCTATCCTCAATTATGGTAACTTGAAAAGTCATTTTCACCAAAAGTGTATGTTTAAAGCTATGGCTCATCTGCATGCTTTTTATGATCTGGGAAACCTGAGAAAATCAGGAACTTGGATGAGTAAGCAGTAGTTAGACATCGACCTCATGTCATTACCTCATGAAAGAAGCTGCCTTTTCCAAACAGGTGCAGTTGTAAACTTGTAGAATTAGCATGCCAAAGAGTTCTGGCAGATTTGGAATAGGATAGGCTACCATTAGATTGTTCTTATGTAACCCTAAAATTGGTATCCGTATACTTTACACGGGCATAGTGATGCTTAGTTGACGCTGCCGGTCGCCCACAAGCGAGGGGGCGCAGCGTCCTTCCTGCAGACGTCAGGGTAGACAGGAGCAGGGCAGCTGCTGTCGCTGCTGCGGCAACGCTGGCTCACCAAAGGTGGTGCAGGCAAGACTGCAGATCTTCTGTGCGCGTGTCCTGAGAGAAAGGACCAGGAGGGGTCTCTCGTGTGGCTTCCAACCAACCTTATTGGTAGAGGGTCCAGGGACGAAAGACGAGAGATCAGCAACGACACTTGGTTTTATATGGGGGGCGCAGAGAGGCGGAGAAGGGGAAACAACCAATGGGGTACAGTAAAAGGGGAGGAACAACACTAACAAAAACTAATGGGGGTAAAGTAGAGGCGGGGATTAGAACAAGGAACCAATGGGGTGGAGAACTGGGGAGACCTTTCTAGAGGGAGGTGGTGGCCTTAATCCTCAGTGCCGCCCTCGGATCCGCCCTCAGGGCAGTCCTCGGAATCTTGGTACTCATACCATTGGAGAGCCAGGGCTTGAGTGATGTTATGCTGCCTCAGCCCATCCAGGGTCTGGGCCACCGCAATATTTAGTGAGTAATGGTGTCAGTCCTGATGCACTTTTATCCTCTCACCCTCTACATCCAGAGGACTTTGGAAGCTAGATCTCTCTTGATAATATGTTGAATAATAGACAAACTAGTCAATAATCACAATATAAGAAAGAAATAAAGCTGTTAGAAAACATCCAAAGGAGGGCTATGAAAATGGTGAAAGGCCTTGAGGGGAAGCTGTACAAGAAGCGGCTGAAGTCACTTGGCCTGTTTAGTCTGGAGAAGAGGAGACTGAGGGAGGACCTCATACCAGCCTACAACTTTCTCGTGAAGGGAGGTGGAGGGGTAGACACTGATCTCTTCTCACTGGTGACCAGTGACAAGACCCAAGAGATCGTCATGGAACTTTGAGGGTTGTTGGGCACTGCAACAGGCTCCCCAGGGAAGTGGTCACTGCACTAAGCTTAACAGAGCTCAAGAAGTGTTTGGACAACGCTTTTGGGCACGCAGTGTGACTCTTGAGGTGTCCTGTGCAGGGCCAGGAGTTGGACTTTGACAATCCTTATGTGTCCCTTCCAATTTAGGATATTCTGATTCTGTGATTCTAATTTCTTTGTCAGGCTTTAAATGTAGCATCATGTACCTAGATAAGGGCTTAGCTTTAAGGGGAAACAGGTCTTGCCCAAAATTACTATCAACTCTTTTTACTTCAGTCTAACTAGCAATCCCTTCTTCTAAATTTTGGGGGGGAAAAACCCAAAACAAAGCAAACCAGATAAGTCCTTTCTGATATCCTGAAATTTATCTTACACAAGCAAAGAAAGAGGTCAAACTAAAGTGAAAGCATGTGTAGAAACACTTTTACTTAAAAGTGTATCTGTGAGTTTAGAGACTTTGTCATATTTTTTTTCACAGGTATGAGAACTACATATGGTACTTTTTGACCTGAATCACTGTGAAAACTGCACCTGTAGGAAGGACAATCATGCTGAAGTTCTTCCATCAGAGTTCATGTAGATGAGGAATTAACTTGAATACATTGCATACAGAATATTTAATACATTTCTCACATAAGCCAGATCCATGGTCTACTGGAATTTTGATTATTCTAATCCTTATCCTTAGACGAACTCTAAAGAAGTAGATATTTTTCTGCCTTGTGGGTGCTAACCTCAATTATTTTTATTTGCATAAGTGAGAATTATTTTAGATCTACGTAAATGAGGAGCAAATTCGCAAGGCAATCATAGTACCCAGTACCCAATAGTAGTAGATGAAACTGAGCAGTAAAGGTCTAGAAGCTGACAATTTCATTTCACAACAGTTTTTTAGGTAATAAAATTGTTCTGTGTTGAACCAAAACCAAAATCTTCCAAATGTTTTCATAGAGAAGGAAGTGTGGAGAAATGTCTGTCATTTAATGAAAAACCTGAAGTACTCAGTTTATGAAAATGTGTGCAAAAGGGTTGTCTGTCTGCCAACCCTTCCTAATAAAACTTTGTTGAATGTTTCTTATTGATTTTGATGAAAGTTCGTAATTCAGAGTAGCTGTACAGTCTCTAAATGTTGCAACTAGCACTACTGGATCTCATTTTATTGGACCATTCTAGCAGGCTACTCTAAGCTGCTCCTTCATGCCTGCTAACAATCCTATGAGAGAAATGATCTCTGAATTTCTTTATTTTAACCAACCTTGGCTGTGTTACCAATCTTTTTTTCTTTTTTTTTTTTGGTCAAGTTAAAAGCACGCACATACACACAGACTCTTGTAAAATTGTTACTTTAAAATACTGATTTTTTTCCAAAGTCACCCAGGATTTGATGCTTAACTATTTTTTGCTCTGCAGAAGATAGGTTTAAAGAGAATATTTTTAGGAAAAATCAATTTTTTATTTTTAAGCTCTTTCAAAATTTTTATATTTGTGACTAGTGAACTCTGATAATATTCTATGCACATGTTCATTCTTTTTGCAACAGTAACCCTTGAATTCAGGCTCAGTAATGTCTTTATTATGAACACTCTCATAAAATTGTCAGCGATAACTGTACTATTAATTTTCTTTTCAAGTGAATTAGGTAAGTGCATTAATGTCTCAGGTTGCAGACTGCAGATTGTATGGAATGTAACTAAAGACATTTATTGGTTCTGGTTATAAAAGTATAAACAGTCAAAACTGTGTATCATAAATTATGATTGGAAAGAATTTCAGAGTATCTAAACTTGAAGGTTTTCAAACCTAGTGAATTTTGGATAGAAGCAGTATTAGTATGTTAACATTAGCCTTTCTGATATCTTGTCAGGTGGGCATTGAGCGTCTCTAGAAAAGAAATCATATTTTTAGTGTCTAAACAAGGCACTAAAAGATGATAGAAAGTACCTTACATTACCCTATGCTTTAGCTGTTTATTTTATTCAATAATATTTTATATTCATAGAAGAGTAATTGTATCTTTCTCTGTTGACATTTTTCCTTTAGATTATTTCAGCTTGGCTCTTCATCATTTAATGGTCTGCAGTGATCCTAAATCTGAAACTTAATTATGTTGTTTTAAATACCTAATGCATTTTAACTTTTTTATCTTGCAATCAACATTTTCGGTACCTTCCCCTGAACTCAAACAAACGTCTTACACAGGCTATTGTCTACTGACTTCACTTACAAAATGCTTTCAATTGACCAGAATAAGAGTAACCATAAGAAGCCATGATGATGTTTGACCTGGTTTTGATACATATAAAGTGATGAAAACCTATGGAAACCAACAGTATTTCACGCAACAGATAAATAATTCTAAAACAGGTTCTTCCCTGTGAAATACACAGCGGTGGTTCTAGATCTGGAAAGAAACATGATCTCGTGGAACTTAAAAAAAACAACACCACCCACACAAATACAATACATTCAGTTAGCATATTTCTTCCTTTTAAGCCAAAACGTAGGTTCAGAGACTATTGACACCACCTGTTGCGGGCACAGGGATTAAAACGGTGCCCAATTTATCATGGCCACTCACGTCCCTGTGCCTTGCGTTTCTGATCAACTGTACTTAAGAAAATCCAGAGTACCGGGTGGTTTTTGGGTAGGATTTGTTGTAATGAATGGACATACATAGGAAAGAGATACAGAAAGCTATTATAGGAGATGCACTAGAATGTTTTCCCAGCATAAAGCTGCCAAAGAGTGTGAGGAAAAAGTCTAATAGATACATGAAGCTGATGCAATGTAGATGAAAACTTGTAACTGAAAAATGCAGACACGATGTGACAGATACATTTGAGAAATTTGCATTAAGTTAATCTAATTGTTTTAGCTAAAAGGAAATGAGCATTCAAAGGTCCTTAAGCCAAACAAAAAAAAAAAATCTTGTGTTGGTTTTGATTTGGATGGGGTATTAGGTACATTGAAACAATTAAAGCATTTTTTAAAGCTGACCAACAGTAATCATTTAATTCCTACTGCATTCAAAGCAATTAATTTATCCAGGCTTTTATTTTGAAACAAACTATCTTTTGACCTTTGCAATGTAAACGCACACTCTCACAATCTGTAGTATACATCTATGTTTCAGTTGTAATGTAATAAAAAATAACATTCAGTGAAAGTAAACATTTTGAGTTCTGAGAGCTCGAATTCATGAAATTACTTTCATTACTTTTTTTTAAGCACTAGCAGCAGGAAAGGGAAAGACTTCCATTTTACTGTGTTATTTTAATGCCGTCAGATTTCTTTCCTAATTCGTACAAGATATTGACCGAACTTGGCTTGCTCATGTTTACAGCAGAACACACGGTGATAGTTAGTTAGTTCCCCAATTAGTTGTCTTTCACTGGTCCATATTTTCTCTTTCTGCTATGGTAGTTGTAAGAGGATTTCTAGCTCGCCAGCGCTTGCTACAGAAGAGGAGCATCAAACAGCAAGAGGTCACCTCAATCAAAAGCTTCTTGCAGAACGCTGAGGATATGGGATTGAAAGCATATGATGCCTTGGTTATTCAAAATGCTTCTGACATTGCTCGGGAAAATGACCGGCTCCGCAACGAGATGAATGCTGCTTACCACAGAGAAAAGGGAGAGGCTAGAAACAGGCCAGAGGAAGGCCACAAAAGGTAAGATGAGAAGCACCTGCTGTGAAGAATTAAGGAGTCTCTTCAGTTTTTGTGAATTCCTTCTCTGCTTAGAAAACCGTAGAAATGACTGAGGGATTGCGAGAGGATTCTCAAGTATATGTTCATCCCAAATCAATATTAGGCAGTATTTTTCCCCTGTATGTCAGGTAATTAAGTCTAGAAACTTAAGGAAATTACCATATCCTGTTCAGGGGACACTGAGCTTAGAGGAACATATTCAAGTCTCTTAGACACTTGTTTTTTACAGAAATACTTCTAATTCTTTGGTAGATAGATTATAGTTTAACTTTCATCAGACCAAACAAGCAAAAGAAAAATTCCTCTTACTTCAAATACCAGCACTGAAAAATTGCCAAGGTAATGAAAAACAGCTAAGGAAGTGTTAAAATACAGTAAAGTCCAGACTAAGAAATCGTGATTTCTCACTGAACCAAGTAGATTGATTGTGAGAAGGATGCTTTTATTTAAAAAGGGGCATTTTTTTTTTTTAACTCATATCAGAGTTTTCAGGAGTACCTATTTTATAAATCCAGTAAATGCTGAGTCCAGGAACTGGAGTCCATGATCTCTTCTCTCTTAGACAGCTGAATGGGCAGAGTTAGCATTTGCAGTTAATCGGTATGTGTCAATAGAAAGAATGTGTCTATAACTTGCTGGACATATAAATGTTTATTTTTCCATAGGAACTTAATTTTCATCCAGAACAACTCCCTTTGCTACCATTGCTTTTGTCAGTGACTTTTATTAAAGTGAAAATGGCAGTGCATCTGCCTAATTAGTTTCAAATATCCCAGTGATTACATATTGGAGGAAATGCCTTTGTAGGAAAGACTGTAATTAAACATTACAGTGAAAACAAATTATCCACTGAGCACCATGCTTTCATCTTTTGCTATTTCATTTACTACATGGGCAGCTGGCTATATCCTGTGCATGAATTTCAGCTCTGCTGGTGATTTGCCATGCAGAAATACAATTTAAAAAGACAAATGCTTGGGGATTTGTTTGTAGAATGGCAGTATAGACATCTTCTATCTAATACATTACTACTGTAAGTTAAAAGGGTCTCAGTGTTTTGATTCTTGGAGGAATAAAACGTTAGAAGAATTTTTGCTAAAAATCAATTTGTTAGAAGCAGCTGGAAGGTTATTTCTCAATATGCATTCAAACAGAAAAAAAAAAAGAAAAAATAGAAAAACTGAATTGTAATTGAAACAACTAAACATAACATCATAATAATAAGAATTATTATTAAAAGTAATAAATAATGATTAAGTTTAGACTGGAAGATATATAGATATCTGGGTGGAATTGCTCAAGCAGCCAATGTAGCTGGTTAAAAAGGTCATCTAATATTTTAAAGATTTGCATTATCTAAATAGAATTTATAGTTGTCTTTTTAGAAAATAATGATAAAGGCTCAGTATTTGCTGCCTCAGTAACTTTCTATTAAAATGGATTTCCCAGAAATTATCATTCAGATTGAAAACCCAGCTCTTGATTGTGTGTAGCAATCAAAGTGTGAACAATTCATTCAGTGAATGTCTGATCAACAATATGAGACTGCTTAAGCAAGGCTGCATTTGTGTGAAAAAGGGCCAGTGTCCTGATTTATCATGGAACAGGAAATGGAAGAAAGCTAGCAGCTTGATCTGGATTTGTTTGTCAGAAGATTACTACACACATCCCCTCGACACAGCAGGGGAGTTGTGAGATTGTTTACCAAAAAGCTGTTGTTACGTTTGCATGAACAGGTTCATTGTTATTGCTTGAATAATGCATCTGGGCCTCTTTTCTGTGTTTTCAGAGCTGAAGACAAGGGTGGGAAGGTCTCTGAGGACAGCTTTGCCGGCTGTCGAACGTCTAAGCACTTTCACTCCAGCTCCGTCCCTGTCCCCATGGCAGTGGACGGCTTGGTACATTCTGCGGCGGGGTCATCCATCAGATCCCCCTCCCTGCACTCTGTTTTCAGCATGGACGATAGCAATAGCCTGCCATCACCAAGGAAACAGCCTCCTCCCAAACCAAAGAGGGACCCCAACACACGACTGAGTGCCTCGTACGAGGCTGTTAGTGCTTGCTTGTCGGCAGCTTCTAAGGAAACCGCTAATGAAGGTTAGGCATAAAGGCAGAGACAGTCGCAAATGTTACTCTGAGTTATTGATTTATTCTTTTCACTTTGATCCTTTTAAACACAGTCAAATGCCTTTGAGAGGTCCTGCTTCCTTGAAATATTTCAGTGGCAGTAAATAAAAATAGCCAATTTGTCATTTGTTCCCAAATCAGCAAATAATACTCATGTATTCTAATTGCCTAGTTTGTCAACAACCAAAACCTGTTTGTAGAACTCCCTCTAGAAACAAATAATCTGTCAATATGAGCTATCCTACCCCACTGACCATTTTATTTCACCTTTTCAACTGTTAGAATATCTTGCGTCACTAAAACAGAATGCTCGAATCTTGAATTTCACAGACATTAATATTAAACTTTCTCCTACTTTTTCTTTATTCTCACATGAATAACTTATGCATTCAGTGTTTGTTTGTTTGGGGTTTTTTGCCATAATTTGGTTACAGTGATTTTTGTTTAGAAGGACAGTGCTGCAAGTGTCCCAGGGCATTATGGTGTGCACAGCATGGTTTTGAGTTCACTTGTTCTATTCTCCTTTACCCTTGAAATGAATGGGTAGAAGATGAAGGAAGGGATTGCATTCTGCTTTCCTTGATAAGCCTGACTTTTCATGTTTTGTGTAAAGGATCCTCAAGGTTTATCAAGGAAGATCCTTCAGGTTGGGTTTAAAGCTCTGTATAACCTTTCCCTACTCCTGCATGCAATGGATAGAAATCTTTGCAGCTGCCTCTCTCAAAATAATTACTGTTCTCATGTCTAGTTCATTGGGTGAAAGTCCATTTTTCTTAACCTCTTCCTTGCTCATTCAAGCTCTGTGCAAGGAGACATGAACTACGCCCAACATACTTTTAAACTAGTATGGTTTAAGGAGGTCTGTAGTTGTTTCATCTTTCTGTGTCCAAATCTGCAAGAGATTATTGATTTAACCAAGAAGTTCCAGCAGAGATGTTTTGAAAGAACAATAATTTATATATATATATACATGGTCTTAACAATAATGCTTACATATACTCACAAAACAGTTTTAGAGTTCTTATATGTATGAAACAGTAGGGAAAGTTTCTCTGCCCTATACTCATTTTCCAAGAATGATGTCAGTTTTCTGAGTCTTTGTCCAAAACCATCTCTGATTTATACCATCTAATTTTGATCTTAAAAGACCAATCATCTAGGTATCTAGTCTCTTCAGTCCATACATGCCTGGAGGCTATGAGGAGACATCTAGTTTAGTTAAATGTATACTCACTTGGGGATTTGCCCTTAGGCTGTGAGATTCCCTAAACTTATAAATTATTTCCACACCTGCAGTATAAAAGAAGAGAGGGGCATAATATCATCCTATAATTAGAATTTTGTAGATATTACATAAAAGAAGGGTATTTCAGTCAATGGCAATCACATATGTGTCAAAGTAGCACCGTACTGACTCCTAGTTAAAAGTCTGCCCCTCTCCCTTGGAACAAAAGGAGAAACAAATACGTATTTCCATGTGTTACAGATCTTGCAGTGCACATTTGGATTCAAAATATACCTCCTCAGGTGTGAGTTCTCATCTTTTAGTGGCAGTAGAGATTACCAAAGCATATTATATGCCCATGTAGCAAAGGCCTGTTGTTTGGTATTTGAAAATTCGGCATTTTATTTCTAGAAGTATTTATGCTTTTGCTTGGATTCCTGTGTTTGTGACTGCTTCTCATTGTAGAGCTAAATGGGTAACATTTGAGGGCTTAACGTACTAGACCAGTGTCAGAAAAAACTGACTTTAACTTGTTAATAACACAGACCTTTTTCACTTTCCTAGTACTGACCCGTCCAAGGCCACACAGTGATGACTATAGTACCATGAAAAAAATACCTCCCAGAAAACCAAAACGAAGTCCAAATACAAAACTTAGTGGCTCTTATGAAGAAATACCTGGCCAAAAGCCTGGGGATGTAAAAAAAGCAAGCACAGTAGTTAAACCAGGTGTCTATGACACTGTGACAGTACAGAGAGCAGTTTCTATTGATGGACCACAACACGGCGTGTTGAATCTCTTTATGTCACAAGAAGAGGAGGAAAACGAGCCTGTCTATATTGAAATGGTAGGGAATGCAGTGAAAAGCAGTTCTGCTGAAGCAGAGAGTCCAGAACAAGGAGAGTCTGTATATGAGGAAATGAAGTACTTTCTACCAGAAGAAGGAAGCAATGGTAATGGAATAATTCCAGTAGTGACTGGATCTCCTCCTCTGTTGTTTGAAAGCAAAAAAAATATTAACATTGAAGATGGAACATTGGATGGAAACATTCAAGCAGCTTTGGTCTATAAAGACTCATGTGACATTCCAGCCCCTTTCCCTAACTTGCTCCCCCACAGACCACCACTTCTTGTATTCCCTCCAACCCCTGTCACATGTTCACCTGCTTCTGATGAATCACCTTTAACACCACTAGAGGTCAAAAAGCTTCCTGTTTTGGAAACCAACCTAAAATACCCTGTGCAGTCAGAAGGCTCAAGTCCATTATCACCCCAGTACTCCAAAGGCCAGAAAGGGGAGAATGAAAGACCAGTATCTCCAGGCTTGATTGTGTTCAGTGTTTCCACCAAAGTGACTCCTCCTTCCACACCACCTCCTCCTCTACCACCACCCCCTCCTCCTGTACCACCTCCTGTTTCTTACCGGGCTTCCACACATTTTGCATCTCCTCCGGAGACTTGTGCTAGTTTTCTGATTAATGCTGGGAAAACAGGTACAAATTCAGATCTGTCAAAAGTACCTCAGAGACCCAATCCTGCTCAGCTTGGATGCTCATCCTCTCCATTCTCCAAACTGCCTTACTCCCCAAAGGTGGCAAGAGCGGATCACAGGAAATTGAACTCAAATTCATCATCTTCATTTCCATACAGCCCTACAAACGCAAGGTCATTGACCAGTCCCCTTGATGAGTTAACTAGCTTGTTCAACTCAGGAAGGAGTGTGCTACGAAAATCTGCAGCAGGACGTAAGATCAGGGAGCCAGAAGGTAAGACAGTTCTCTGGACTTCTCTATTGTGTATATTTTCTACATCAAAACTTTCTTACCTTGAAAACTGATAGAGTGGGCAAAAATACAAAATGAAAACCTTGACTGGTTTGGGTTTTTTTTAAAGGAAGGTCTGTTGTAGTCATAAGAAACACATACAGAATATACATTGCATATAAAAATTATAGGTCTTCAGGTTTTGTCTGAGATACCAACTTTTCTTTTGCCAAAATGTTTGTGTGACACAAGTTTAAATGTTCTTTTAACATTCCAGCTGTCTCAGTAAAATAAACACAGATGTTAGATTGTGTGAAAAATAAGTTTATGTTATCAACCTATAAAAATACTTTGAATTTAATATATGGCTAGGTGGCTGGTACATGTACTTTAACTTGAAGGCTGTCTTTTAAAATTTCATCATTTCATTTCCATGAAATTCTGTATTTGGTGATACAGTGTTTATTACTCCCCTAAATAAAGCTTGCTCATAGAGTCATGCAGTGAACAATATTTAAAAAGATAAAGTAAATCCTGGTTTTGCATCTCAATAACAATACTGACTCCAGTCTTCGCATTACTTTCGTGATTTAAAAAAAGTTTCCTATTGAAAATACTTGGTACACTTTATATAGAAATTTATCCCCATAGTAGCATCTCCTAAACACAAAATTTTGTGAATTTAAAATTTAGAGTGAGAAAATCTCTAGACTGTTTTTTCTGCTTCTTCATTTCTATCTGTCCAAACAGCTTGTCTTAATCAAGAGCTGTGTGCAGGATATTCGAAATAGGCAATACAGAAACATAGAATTACTTAAGTTTGAAAAGAATGTTAAGACCATAGAGGCCAACTGAAAAACTAACATTTTCCGTGATTTCAGCTATATTATAGTTTTCCAGCTGCACAGTGTCTTCCAGCTCCTCCTGTTTGTTGCCCGTGCTGCATGCATTGGTCTAGATGTATTTCCATTGGCTTATTAATGTGCCACCTTTTTGGGAAGAAGCTGAAGTGATACTTTTGAAATACAAAACAAAACAGTAGAGAATGGGATGGATTCTCTTATTAGTCATTGTCCTTTTTCTTAAATATATACTGCTCCATTGATTTTAGTATCATATACTAGTTTACACAGCTATACTGCAACAGAAGGAGGTGTCTGTTCTTGCTCTGTATATGTGTATGTCTGTCTGCCACCCTACCTCTCTATTCCTAAGAACCGTGGCAGCCTTCAGCCAAAATTGCTTTCAACCAAATACAGCAAGGAGCTAAAGGTCTCAAAATTAACTGAATTTCTACAGGCTTTGTGAAAGTTAGTGTCTAGGTGGAGACAAGAGACATTTGGCCATCAGAGAAACTACGGTGGACAGAACCCTCATGAGTCTTCCAGACCTTGAAAGAGCTTTAGCTGGACCTTGCTTGTTCTTGCTTGTTGAATTCAGTACTGTATGTTGAATGAGCTGTGAACTGACACTTCATCAGTTCTCAGCCTCAAGAGAATGTTTTTTTCTTATGCTAAGTATATGAATTGATGGCATTGGTAAAGGAGTTATTGCAGTAGTTTTGCTTGCTTTGAAAAAATTACTCAGTAACATTCACTGCCTATAAATACATGTAGAATGTTTTCTGTGGGTTTTTTGATGGTTTTGTGGTTGATTTTTTTTGCTGTTTGTTTTGTTTTCTTCTTTTAAGTTGGGAGTCTTATTTTATTATATAGCTTATACATTTTTATCTGCTAGGAAATACCTGTTGAAGTTAGTTCTTTGGATGTATCTTCTCAAGGCTCTCTCAATGTATCTGGTGAGGAAGTGTTGTAAACCACTCCAACGAAGTCAAAAAAATTACCTTTACCTAAAAAAAAAGTTGCTTTGGGATGGAAGATTTTTGCAAATGCAATGATCAGCTAAATGTGACCAAGATAGAGTTCAGCTTGGGTCTCGTGTGGGTTGAAGCTAATGCATTAACAGAGGCTACCATAAAAAACCTCTAAATTTACCTTTCACATGGAAAATGTACTTCTAAATATTTCATCAAGGCAGCACTAAGTATGAAAGATCAAAGTTCAAGAAAGATATATGATAAAAAACCTGAATCAATATTTTATGAGCTAGGAAGTTACTGTATACTAAGTGCAGTTACATATGAATAGTTCAGTGATAAGTAGATGGATTGAAAGTAACAAATACAGGTGAATATATGTGTGTTTTTACAATTTGCCTTTTTTCATGTACTTCATGTGTTCATCTATTTTCTAGGGTAACAGCTGGAAAAAATTTTATTTAACCTTTCATGCAAAGTAATAAGATGGCAGTCATCCGAGCTGACTCTCTACAGGTTGTGTAAAACTAGAAGTTTATTGCCTAATGCATATTAAGTTCCTAGAAGGCTCCTCCCTTTCTTTTTGTCATTTGTAGTATTTTATTTATCGGAGATGATATGGTGAAAAAAAAACTCAATAGGATTTCCTTAAAGTTGAAGACATGGCTTTAAACAGCACTCTGTAATGTTTCCTTTATTTTCAGAAGTTATAACCTACCAACAGTCTTAACTAAAACTTGAAAGTAAAATTGTGGGCCATTTTGAAGTCATGGAGAGTTACCTATGGGAATCAGGGAGTTTCTGGATGAGATCATCAGCCTTGGAGATGAAAACCTCCTTGCCAATATAAGTGCAATACAGACAGATCCCCCAGCATGCTTCCCTCTTGCCTGGAGGAGTAATTTCAAGGCCTGAGAACACTTATGTCCTTTTGTCTCCTGACCTCTTTGTGAGAAAAGCTTGTCCAGAATTACAGTAGAACACATTTGTGGTTTTCTGATGCGCTGAAGAGTTATTGTGAACTGAACTGAGAACACTGTCTTTCAGAAGGGCAACAACAAAAAGAATCAAATGGCAACAACTTTCTTTACCTGGTGGTTGAGCCTGGCCTTTTTTTTGTATACAAGACTAGCCCCTGCTGGTTCAAACAATGATCAGGACCAAACAGTATGCAATTTCATGCAAAATACTTCACATGCAACAAGAGAAGTCTTTTGCTCTGCACAGCTTATAGTTCAAATAAACAAAGCTGTAACAGGTGAGAACCTAGATAAGGTGATTTCTCCAAGGTTGAAAAGGGTTATCATTGAAACTGCAGCTGTATTGTTACACAAGGATTTGGTTTTACTCCATATAAAATGAAATTTGAGTGCAGATAACTGATAATACACACACACAGATCTGTTCTATTCTCTATGATTTCTGGAAGTGAAAACTTTAGTTTGCAAGACAGATTGAAACTGAATGGTAGTGTGCAGGGCCGCTACTCAAATAGACAAGACCTGAGATTTGAAACTAGACCTCATGAAACTGAATTCAATCCTTTAATCACAAAATGGCATTCCTTAGCAGGATATCCAAATATTTTTGACTATTCAACATGTAAGACATTCCTTATATAAGGAAGAGACAATCACATGTTTAAGCATTTTGTATTAAATATTTATGAGCATGGACAGAATTTTCTGTTCCTCAGTGTGGAGAAATGTTCCTCAGATTTTGCTGGGTCGTGATGTTATTTCTCTTAATTGGTATAGTTAATATTAAATTATTCCTTGCAAAGGGGAATCATCTCACCTTCAGAACAAAAGGTAGAATAAATCCTAACCAATCACCCATGCTTAGATTGGCAGAGTGAGCATTCATGTGGATTCTGACAGGGAAGGAGCAAAGGAACTATTGAAAAATGGGAGGAAGCACTGCTAATAAGAGTTCAATGCAAGTCATTGCAAAAATGCCCTTTCTGGGCTAGCCATGGATGCCCTATACAGAAAATTACACAGGAGCAGACAGAACTGCTGGCAATACAGTTGCCATCCAGCCCATGCTGCGTGATTTTTCTGAGGAAATAATTGTGGTTTCTATTATTGCAGCAGAAAGAGGTTAGAAGAGTCTAGAGAAAGTACACTCGATTCCTGTTTTCTGAATATCTATGGACTTCTGTACAGCCTGAAAGATACCACCTTAATCTGCAGACTTCTCCTGATCTATAAGTCTCTCTGTATAATCCAGCCATTATCTGGATAGACCTGTTGTTTCAGGATAAACACAATGTATCAAGAATAATTTCAGAATCTCTGAAAACTAGTACATTTTACTGCTGAAGACTGTTCTGGGTTTCTGTTATGACTTTTTTTTTTCACTAAATCATTTCTGTTTCTGGTCGACTTCACTGTTTGCTGCTACAGCCTAAAATCCTGTAATATGGAATTTGCTTTGGTTATCTGTTCCAACATGTGAAAGAGGCTTTGTGTTTACCATAAACAATTTTAACCCAAAGATTATTAGAAGACCATATCAAGTCTCATTTTCAGGTAAAAAAAAAAAAGGGTATTGTCACAAAAATTCATATTTATTTTTGCATTTTAAGTGCTTGTATTGAAAATACAATCAAGTCTTTTGCACTCCTCCATTTCCAAAAGTTATATCAGTGAAATAGAGGTTGAAGGAGACTATGCAGCCCTGGGACCACGAGGAAATATCGCTGCATTTTTGATTTCCATTGACCTTATACTGTAACTATCCATGGCTACTGGAAAAGGAACCTAGAGTAGGCAGTGCCTTGGTTTGACCCCTTGCAGGCTCTCTCATATTCATACCAAGTCACTGTTTAAGAGGAGGAACGTTGAGGAAAAGTAATTGCACTCACTTTTCTCTTCCTTTTACATGGTCCATTTCTGAGAACTGCAGACATTCTTTTAAATTAATGACTTTGTTTTGCATCTTTTCCACTGAGCTGGATTTTTTTTGTGCCCCCTTCATTCTGTCTGATACTCGAATGCAATAACTACACCACCACACTGGTTCAGCTTAGTGCATTTCAGACCCCTACTTTTCAATAATATCTCACTTTTAATTGTGACTTGGATCATTCTGGACATTTACAGGATTCTTATTTTCATAGCAATGTCTTTTCTTCAACATCTGATGTGACATCATGGTTCCAAATTCAGTAATGGTTTAGAAAGCTGTCTCTTTACTAGCAGGGTTATGGGCTTTTTTAAATAGTAAGAATTTTGGTTTTAATTCACAATGCAGAACCACAAATGACTTTGTTTAGGAACCACTACATCATTAATTGTAAACCAACTGTGAGAAATTAGCCATATCTAAGGAAAGAAATTGATTTGTAGCATACTTACGTTCCTGATACCAAAGAAGAACATGGGTATTTGGCAGTAAATGTCACGTCACTTCATTTTACAGGAATTCCAGCATTTAAAACATAATGAAGAATGAAATATGGACACACATTTTAGTGAAAGTCTCTAATTAAATTCTCGGCTTGAGTGAGAAGTCTGTTCAGATGTTTTTAACTCCTTTACATCCATCTCAGCATTAAATTGTCTTTTTCATAGAACCTCAGTAGAGAACAATAATTCCATTTCACAGAAAATGTCAAGATTGTGACATTTATTTTTGTTTTGGCTTGAAATGAAAATCAAGCATTCTAAAATTCTGTGCAGAAGTAAATATTCTTTCATGTCCAGGCTTTCAAAAATGTTTGTAAAGTACTGAAATGGTCTTCCTCAAATACAGTAAAATGCTTCTGACTGAAAATGTTAACAACTAAATGTGCTGACTTTTTTTTGAACCTAGATAAGTTCAAGAGCAGTCATTTCAATGTTGGTCGTGTTGGCATTTAGGGGTATGACTCCGCAACAACCAAACCTGTCTTATAAACAAGCCAACCTATTCCTAAACTTCTTGTCTCGGGTATGCAAGAGCTGTGCACTCCAGCCCCTCAGTGATGACCCAGAGTTATTGGCAGGACTCATGCATCTCATCATGAAACTCTGAAACTCTATAGACCTGGATGTGTGGATTATGTTCCTGTTCCAGCATTGGAATTTCATGGGGCTGGATGGAGAAGCAAGAGAAGACAACTGAAAAGAGATTGATAAAAAGACTTGGTCATAAACATGAGAGTACCTTGACCCTCATGCTCTCTCCACACTGCTACACTCTGCTGTGAGAGAGTAGTAGAAGTGGAGTACTGGAGGTAGGAGTAGCATTTAAAGCAGTTAAGGACATCTGCCTTCTTCCTGGCACCACTGGTGAGTGGGAAAATACAGAAGCCTTCAAGTTCAGTGCTCTTTTGGCTTGAGTTTTCATTCTCTTTTAAAATCAAAAGCATGAAAATTAGTATTATCCTTTGTATGGTGAAATTTTAAAAACAAAAAATGTATTAAATTAGGCTTGAAGTTTTACATTTCATTATTTCTCTTAGCTCTTTCCTTAGGGGCTGGCTGCAGAATGATCCTGACATACTAGTAGCATTTAGTGGCAGTTTTTAGTCACTGGTTGTTTGTATGTGTGCATAGTGTGGATGTTTATCACACTGCATCTGTGATAGCCATATGTCCTTGCGTTGAGGCTAATGAAGGTGTCATTGACCATCACTCTGTCCTTTTAAAATGAACTTGAAAACAAGTTAAATAGATATCTAAATTCAATTTTTGTCTTAGAAACTCACTTGGAAAGCAAAATGTGAATGTTGTCTGAGAAGTTTTCCAGAACAGCTGTCCCTATTTGGTGGGCAGTATTACAGTACAGGTGGACCAAAAATATTCCTTGGATTGCTCCTCAGGATCTTCTCAAACAATTTATCTTCTCAGTGCAGTCACTTATGCCAAGACTTCTGCATTGCAGTCGGTGCCAGAGCTGGTATGAGAGATCCTGAAAAATCTCTGTAGAAGCATTCTGGGAAAAGTAAATAGAACTGATGTGATGCTTTTGGCAGTAGCAAATCCCTATCTTTTTGTTTGTCTGTTTGTGGGTTTGTTTGTTTATTTTTACAATATTTGAAACTCTGTTTGAGGGGGAGGAAGGTTGAGACAGTGTCTCGTCACAGTTTCTTTCACCAGCAGCTAAAGCCCAGCAGTAATGGCTGTTCTGTTACTGAGATACCACACAGAAATGTAAACAGGCTTAAATGCCTGCCTTCAAGAAGAACTGCTGTATCCACACAAACTTGAAGAAAACAGTTTGAGAAAGGGAAGCTGTGTTTCTCAGCAAATTGTCTCCTCCTTTTCCAGCACACCAGCAGGTTTTTAAACACACAAATACAAAAAGTAGAGTCTTTGGTCAGCCAGTCAACAAACCTAGTAGTAAATAAAACTATTAACAGACTAAAATCAACTACTTCTTTTCCATTACACTTGAAAAGGTGGAGAACATGGGGACATGGAGGGAATAAATGTTTCTTCTAAGGCAGGATATTATCCCAAGCAGTGCTCTCCTCCTTCCTGCCCTGTGTGGTTTGTTTATGGACCTCAGAAAAGCCTGCAGAGATCAGTTCCTAGAGAAGATGGGATGAATGAAATCCCCAGTCTCTGAAACACATACACTGGCTGGAGTCTAGCTCATTTGCTGTCCTGAAAAGGTGTTCCAAGTTCTTGCTCAAATACTATCAATCAGGAGAGATGGCAGCCTGTCCAGATATTTTTCATCCTTCACCAGTGTTTGAGAAAGCTGTTTTCTCCACTTCAGAATGGTATTCCTTGTCTCGTGTTGGGAAAAAAACGTAATTCAAACAATCCAGAGTCCTCCAGACAAGGAAAAAAGGCACTTATGTTGTCTTACCCACCAGCTCTGAGAGTTTACCTGATCCAGAGATGTCCCTAATATTACTTCTTAGGAAAGAGGGAAAGGTTTTTAGCTGGTAATGATTGACACTGAAATAAATGTAAAAAAGAGCACTGTCTTTCTACCAGCACAAATCCATCAGACAGGAAAGAAGAAGAAACCTTGTTTTAGGTGTGTACTTTCCAGAACTGTGATTTAGAAAATAATAATTGAGCTGATGGCTCTTAAGGGCTGAACCAGACCTAGGAGTTCCCGCAGCTGCTTCAGCAACCTCCTTCTTACTACCTGAAATTTGGCTGGTTGGTATAACACTAACACGAAATTCTTCAGAGGAGCTCTTTCCTCTAGCAGAGTGAGTTTTGTCACTTGATATTCTTCATGGCCTGTCTCCTCTCTTTGCTTTCCAGTGTTCACGCAAAGCTTCCACGAATGCAGCTTCCCATACAAAATAAGTGACCTATTTCTGTATTTACCTGCTCCATCAAAGAGTGTGGCTTCTGGAGTAGCTTGTAACACCATCTGATAGCTCCACTTACACAGCTGAGAGAGAAAGGATGCTGGAAGTGACAGTACAGATTCATTGCTGCTATCCTAGGAGCATCCCTAGTGCGGAGAGAATCCTAGACAATTGCTGCTGTAAGAATAGGCTTTGTGAGGTGAAATAAATCAATGAATAATTATTGCCTCTGATGGCAGTGGCAGCCAGCAGCACAGCTAAAAGGGTGAGACAGGCAGCACACGCTAATAGACTGGGGGAATCCTGTCTTGACAGTTTTCAGCCTGCTCCATTTCTTTCAGCAAATAAGATGCAGCTGTTTGCCTCCAGCTCCCAGCAGACAAAGTAAACAGTCGTGTTACAGCAGGTCACAGTGTGACTTCGTATGAGTGAACTGAACTGCTCTGAAGCAATATGCATTTATCCAGCAAAAGGACACCCAAGACAACATGTGCTGAGGGTAGCTAGCAAATGCCACAGACAAGGAATATTCCAACAGCAAGTCAGAGCAAAACAGGAAACACTGAGTGTAATTGAAAAAGTACAACAAAACACAGGGGTAAAAATTTGAGCCAAAATAAAATGGCCTGTTCTTATTTAAATTTCCTCTTCCTTTCCTTCATCAAAAAATATCTGCAAAATTTCAGAAATCACCATATCTAATTTTTTTTCCCCTCACTTCACAACATCCACTTGCCATAGTAAATTGCCAGAATTTATGTGTCTTCCTGTTTTCATAGTTGCTGATACGGAATGTATAACTGTGGATCTTGATACCTACAACTCTGTATTGATCATTAGTTACAGAAAGTTATGTTTTCCATGAATGAAGAAATAATGTTTGATTTTATACTGAGATTTTTTCAGCTTTAGGACTGAGATACGTCCTGCCTAGCATGTGACACTGAATTTCCTCAGCTGGAAACCCATCCTTAGCTCTCTGTTTAATTAAGGAAAAGAAATGTGTGCCTTGAAAGAATGGTCATGTCAAGTCATACTGGGAGGAGTGCATGACTTCCATTTATACCAGAGCAGAACTAGGGAGAATCTGCTCTCCCTATACAGTCAGGATGCAACCTTTAAATGTGGCTTCAGCAGAAACCGTGCAACAGTTCAGTGCTCCACTAGCCCCATATGATTTTGAGGCAGTTTTTCTTCCATATTTTTCCTTTTTTTCCTGAGATAGATTAATATTGACCCCTGAATTTTGATTGTGGTAACTAGTGCTGTCAAAGTGAAGGGCTGTATCTGTTTTACTACATGAGCCAGTGCCAGGGAATGTCCTTGGAATGGCAGCTCACTGCTGTGCACAGTCGAAGTGCAGAGCAATCCCCAGCATCATTTGGGACCTGGCAGGCTGGCTCCCTTCCAGACAGATCTGGGCATGGTTCAGGAAAAGACATAGCCCAGGGACTATTCCCAGTAGATGATCTGGATGCAACCTCTCTTCTGTGGAGGGCAAGGAAAGAGTAGTAGTACTGATACGGGTCTCTTACCATTTGCCTTGGGGCCAGAGAACAGTTGTGATCACATTTGAATAACCAGGATAGACAAAGCAAGAGGCCCTCTGTACTTTGCCTGTAATATGGGTCCCTTGGTGCTTTGGCAGTGCTGCACAAAGCATCCAAGGTAAGCATGAATGGGATCCAAAACCGGCTGAAAGCAGTGGAGCCTTCTGTTGTTATTAATGAATTTCCAGTTAGACTGTAAATGAGCACTAAGATGTTAAAAGGAGAAGTATTTGAAAAAGAATTTATGGGGACATATGTGTCCATATACATTTTGAATATACCTACATTTAAAGAAAGGAGAGCAAAACAAGGGATTTGACAGAAAAGTAAAATACAACCCTGTCAGGTGAGTTACTGCTGGGCCTTCAATAACACACTGTTTTTTCATATCTTGCTGTGCAAAAAGTCTATGATGATTCCACCTGAATGCTGATATTAGTCATTGATTTATGTTTTGTCTTTAGACTTTATAAAATAGGCTAAGTATATGATTTCCTTAGAAAACTACTAGGCTCTCAAAATGTTTCAGTTTTGTACTTTAATCTGTCATATGAATAGAGCTAATATTGGCTCATTTTTAATTTGGTGATAAAGCATTAGTTCAGCCTAAATACTACTTATGAAATACTTATGATGCTTAGGATCATACATTTTATGTTTGAGAAAAGAAAAGAGTTTTATAATAGGATATTTGGAAGTCATAGCTCAATTAAAAGAGTTTAAGTCATTATTTTGACAAAAAAGTTCTAGCATGTAGACTTTCAGTGTATTGGTTTCTTTTAAAAGTGAGATAGTGACTTAAAAAGAGGGGGAGGAAAAGCCAATACATTAATTTTCATAATTGCCATACTCTGAATATTTTTTATAAAATAAGTGTAATTCTGTCCATCTGTGCCTTATGACCTTACCTTGAGTTTTAAACTCAGTCTCTTCCAAGAGCACTAATAATGAGCTGTTATATATACATATATATATATATATGTATAAAATAACTGTGGATTTCATAAGCTGCCTCTTTTGCATACTGTTCCTCTTGCACTTTTCAAGTAATGCTGATATAAATAATTGTGGATTTGTTGGAATATGGAGCTTGCTTGTAAGGAAATAACTGTTACACTTTGATTTGTCATCCTTTGATTAAAAGCACTGTAACATGTGATTGCTCCCAGCTACTAACTATGCTACAGCTGAGGGACAAATGATGTCCTCAGTCCAAACATCCATACATCCCTTTAGTATATACATCCTCATTAACTGCAAGATTAGTCAGAGTAGGACTTTACTGAGTCAGAGATATCTTTTTGGCAAAGTCAGTTTACTGAAATAATAATCCAAATACTGTTCACTTTTGCAGACTCTAGGTTTTCACTGACAGCTTGTATTCCTCTTATAATCACGAACTTCCACCATGCTCCTGCAGCTGATACGTCTCTATAGCTAGTCTCTTGCAAGTAGGCTTGGATGAATCTTCAAACAGCATTTATTACCAGCTGAAAACTGTTAAAGATGTTACTTAAAAAAAAAAATATTGAAACCTGGTAAATAATCCATCCATCTAGTGAGAACAGCAGAGCACAAGTCTGAACAAAAAGCTAAGATTCATCATGTTGGTTAAGATGTTCAAATGCAGGAACCATAAGGGGTTTTTTCCTGTCTCCTAAAGTATTTCTGATAGCTTCAGGATGTTGATAAGGGATGAGAGAACACTGTGTATTTTTATCTGCAAGGTTTGATGGCAGCAGGAGCAAGTTGACATTATCGCGGAGAAAAGTCCAAACGTCTATGTTAGGTGACTCAGAAAACATGAGGGGGAATAGAAATCAATAGGAATTTCAAATAGAAATATTATGAGAAAATGTCAGGACACCTTTGTTATGGTCAGGGATATTTTGAACAGTAAGGAGGCAGGACAGAGAGGGATACCCCTGCACAGAAGATAAAGTCAGGACCTTCTGGCATGTTTAATGAAAAAGCAAATGCAAAGTGCTGCACCTTGAAAGGTATTACCTCCTACCATGATATAGGGATCAGGCTGTCTGGGGAGCAGCCCTGGGAAAAGGATGGTGGGGGCCCTGGGAGCTGGGCAGGAGCTGGCAGTGAGCCTTGGCAGCAGAGACAGCCAGCAGCATCCAGGGCTGTGTCAGTCATTCCTCTACCCAGCACTCGTGTTAGACCGTATCTGAGTACTGTGGCCAGTTTGTGCCTCCCAATGCAGAAAGACACTGATAACCTGGAGCGAATTTACTCCAGCAATCACAGAATCACAGAATTGTTAGGGTTGGAATTGACCTTTGGAGATCACCCAGTCCAACCCCCTGCCAAAGCAGGGTCACCTACAACAGGTACACAGGAACATGTCCAGGTGAGTTTTGAATGTCTCCCGAGAGGGAGACTGCACCAGCCCCCTGGGCAGCCTGTTCAGTGCTCTGCCACCCTCAACATAAAGAAGTTCTTCCTCAGAAGGTGGAAGGTGAAATTTCTTGTGTTTTAGTTTATGGCCACTGCTCCTTGTCCTGTTGCTGAGCACCACTAAAAAGAGCCTGGCACCATCCTCTTGAAACCCACCTTTGAGATATTTATATGTATTGATGAGATCCCCTCTCAGTTCTCTCTTCTCTAGACTAAAGAGGTCTGGCTCCCACAGTCTCTCCTCATAAGAGACATGCTCCAAAACCCTCATCATCTTTGTGACAGGTGGAATTCAAAACAGAATCCCTGATACAAAGAAGAAAAGGTAATTTTTTTTTCCAAGAGCCCTTCATGAATGCCCTGAGAAGATATCAGTGTACCTATGAAACAGAAGGCTTCTGCAAACAGCCATGCAAGAAAAATTCTTTCTACTTACTCATTCTCAAATGAATTATACATGTCAGGCAAATCAATAAATCTTTCGAATATCAAGAAACATAAGGATCCCAGCCACTTCCCCAAGAAGCTTTATGTAAAAGGTGGCACAATAATTATGTAGGTGGATTATGATCTATAGTGTGCTGACTATTAACATCTAAAAGTGACATTTCCTTTTCAGACAAATTTAAAATGAGCTGCAAAGATGCATTTTGCAGTCAACTTGCTCGTACAAAAGCTAAATCAGGCATGCTCTTATAATTGTACTGTATGCATTTTCCATCTCAGACTTCCCATCTCAGCCTCTCCCAAGTCAGTTATCGTGGGTAGAGCTGGCCTAATTTTTTCAATGCATAGCAACTTTGCCTAAAGATCCATTTTATGAAACAGTGTCACTGAAACAATCCAATCAGATCTGGCAAAAAATAATGATCAGGGAATGAGGGCAAGGGAGGGAGGGACAAAAACCAAACAAACATTGAAATGTTTTATCTGACAGTTTGAAAAGGAACTTTTTGACGTTTCAAGACATGTTTTTTTTAGACAAGGAAATATTAAGAACAATTCAGAGTTAGATAACTGAAAGCAAAACAAAAATCTGAAAGACCTTTTCAATTAAATGAAATATTTTGAGGTAACCAGAATGGAATTATAGTTTTGATTTCATTAATTAAGTTTTAATGTTAGTGCATTTTAAATCAGGTGGATGTTTTTTTTTAGTTCAGGCAAAATAATGGAAAATTGACAACACAGTCAGAATTAGGCTGGAAAATCTTCCAGGTTAAGTATCTATTACCTGGAGAAAAAAAAAATGCATTTCCTTGCTCTTGAAAAATTTCCATGTGCTTGAGATTGATAAGAATATACCATATCTTTGAGAGAACTAAGGATGTTACTGGAAGTATGGGTGAATGCTGTAATGTTAGTTTTAATAGCTGGTCTTTTGGCCTCCATTGGTTATTGCTGTCATTATGATAACCAAAATCAAGGAGTAACTCTTTCAGAGCTGTCATAGAAGGAAAATTTCATTTTAGAGTGTTACAAGAGGACCTCTGCACCAGGGTCAGCCATAATACATCAACCCCACCGCTAAGGCCAGGTCTTAGAGGGGGTGGAAAGAGTTAGGAAGACTGAAATGGAGAAAGCACTGAATTCAGGTTTGTCTTCCATTAATCAAACCTGACTGTAGCAAGGAAAGAAGATGCATATATATTTAACACACATAAAAAAACCCAAAAATACAAAACAATCAAGCAAAAAAAAACCACAGAAAAGAGAGATCCTTTTAAAAATGGATAACCTCGCCAGTGCAGCATTTCATCAGCCCTGTCACACAGGAGTGGAGTGGGGATAGCCAGGGGTACAGGTAACTGCAGTGGGGTCCCTCCTACTATCCCCATCCATCTTGTCCTCCAGCTCTGAACATGTCCCTGGACCCTGAACTCCAGTGGGGAGCACCACTTGGGCACAGCCGATGATTGAGCCCCGTTTCTCGTGGAGCACTGGGCTAACAAAGCCAGGCAAGCTCAGAGCCAGCTCCAGGCACTTGGCTGTGAGCTGTTCTGCTTTGCATAGATGTGCAATCAGTCAGAGGGGGAAGAAGATAAGGGCTTTGTTTTGCCCTTCTCTTTGAACAAGTGCGTGTCCATTATACAGAGCTTTGGAACTCCTACAGGATCAGGCCTCCTCTTGGTGTCTTGAAGAAATTTAACTAAAAGGCTCTGACATGAAAACCTGGCACTTTTTAGAAAATGACAACTGATGGCTGGAGAGCCCCGGAGGCTGGGTAAACAATGGCCACAGGGAGGATCTGCTGGGAGGAATATTGGTACTATGGTTTAATCTCAAAAGCCATTTTGTTTCTTGTGGGAGGTGGTAAAAGAAAAAGATCAGATCACATTATATCTGTTGCTAGTATCACTTAGTGCAATGATGAGAGGCATTTCAGTGATGACAGTGGTATGTAAAGTCATGGGAAATAAATCTAAAATAGAGGCAATACAAACACTTGGTGAGTTGTATCCACTGATACTTGTGTGGAAAGAAACAGTCCAAATGAAATTTTGTAATGCCTTTCACTTCCCTAAACTTTAAAAAGCTACAAGTGGAACAGTAGCAAAAAAAAAAAAAGAAAAAAAAAAGAAAAACCCTAGAGAAATCACTGATTTAAACCTTCCACATTTATCACTGGACTTGTGAATTTAGTGAATAATTTGATTAATTTAATAAAGTAAATTGGTCTCTGTGTTAGTTTTCATCTACTTATATGTGAAAGTCGCTAGTTAATAGGAAGCTGACAATCATTTTCTCTGTTTCTGTCAGGTGCTGAAACTAATCTGAACTTGAGGAGCAGGGAAGATCCAAATACATCAGATTCTGGATCAGAAACGCAGGATAAAAATGCAAATAACCATGGAACTCAGTCATCTAATCCACTGTCCAGTTCTGTGACTGCTGAAAATGGAAATTCAGTATCAAATGGTAAGCAGTTTTTAATCCCAAAGCTCTTCTAACATAAAATTGCTGAAGTGTTCCTTTTGAATGAGCTCTGTAAGATATAGTCAGGCTGGAATCTTCTGAGTTGTGAAATATCTGTTTCTGGAACTGACTTAACTTTGTATGCGTGAACTGGTAAGCCCCTCTCCAATAAAAGCTGCATGTGAAGAAAATGAAACAGCCTCTGTTGAGGAATTTGTAACTACTTCAGCTCCAAGTATATAAGCAGCCTAAGGCATGGAGGACTGAGATTTGAGATTCTGATCCTATAATTGATACAAACGGGACAGAAAATAGAAAATCAGAATCTCCCTTTGCTATAGGTGCCCTCCTAGTGAATGAAAAATTGCTTATCATTGCAATACAAAATAGTAAAAGAGCAGTGACAGAATATCTTTCAAGGTTCTAAAAGCATTAATCCTAAGCAAATAACCCTTCTCTGAGTTTAGATTTTTAATAGAAGTTGTTTTTTCATTTTGTTTAATGAATATAATGTATTGCTGTTCTTTTTAAATTTATTTTTAATAGGAGTAGCACCTTTCCAGAGCTCTGTGCTATCAAACTGTGACTTCTCCACCACAAATCTTCCCTACTTACCAGAGTTCTTAGTCTGAAAGAAAGAGTTTTTGCCAAACACACAAAGTAATCAGAAAGCCTGAAATAACCTTTTACATTGCAATGCTGAAAGCTGTGATCCTACATCACCCAAAACAGTACCGCATATAATTGCAGTGATAATGTATAGCAAACCTAATTTTGCCAAAAAAAATGCCGAATTCAGCTTACCTTTGGTAACTTGAGAATAGTTGCAGGAAAGCCCAATCCAGATGGTGTAGTTTGTACTCCAGACTGAACACCTGGTTAACTTAGGTTCTTGAATTTTGCCCCTGGCCCAGCTAAACTGATGCTTCCAACCTTGGACTGAATTAAACAAGGTCTTACTCAATGCACAGCTGTGGTATCCTAATATTTACTTAGGTGTATGTAAAGGAAAGCTCTTAGTATGTAATCAGCTACTCCATTTGTCTTTCCAAACTCTACTAAGCTTCTCCTTGCCATGTCTGTGACAACGTGCTGTTGCTGTACATGGAAACTTTACTTATTTGATAAGGCCTCTTATCAAAGTGCTTTCTACAGAAATAAACAGAAAATCGTTGATAACCTGATTCTTGGCTCAAGGCTGTCCTGGATAGTCTATCCTAAAGTGAGTTAGCATAGTGCAAAATCAATGTATTTTTCAGAACTTGCTGCTTGGCCTGGGAAAGTATTTTTATTCATTTCTGGTGGTCTAGAAGTATGCAAATATTTTATATTCTACCTTTTATTTGAATTAAACGAATAGCACCTACTTTTAGTAGGTACTTTGCATTAAAATTTGGATAACTTTTAATTACTTTATTTGAGGTGTATCCAAACTGAATCCATGTAAATAAATTGTTAGTTCAGGAAATTATTTGAAAAAAGGGGGTTGTTTTGTGTTCACAAAAAATGGGATTTTTTAGAGGGGAAATTTATGTCAAGCATTTCATTTGACCAAAAACATGTGATCTTGCGAAGGGAGAATTTTTAGTTGGAGTACAGAGAATTTAATATAGGTAAGAAAGCAATAATGGTAACTTACATATAATTTATGAGACTAGCGTGTGACTTGGATGTCACACCTTGCCCCTGTACATACCTAATATATCATTGCCCAGCTTCAGAAAGTGATAATCCCACGTCAAAACAACACATAGTTCCAATTACTGAGGGAACAGGGTCAGATTCCCTCTGCAGCAAGCAGAAAAGAACTGAAGTGCTGGACTCTCAATGATTTGATCTGACTCCTGAGCTGCAAACAAGGGATTCACCTTCTTCATTGTCTGTGTGTTCAGAGGGAGCCCAGATGATGTAGAAAAAGATCCATATTTATTAATATTTTACACAAGCTTTTATTCAGAAGAACAAAGAAAATTTTAAAACTGTTGTCCCTAGTTACAAAGTTGTGGGAAGGCACTGTTATAAGGGGGAAACTAAAAGGAGGATAGAGGGGTTTTAAAGGGCTTTAAGCTTTGTTTTAATTCTCATTTTCCTACTCTGATTTTGATTGGTAATAAATAAATTCAGTTCATTTCCCCAAGTTGAGTCTGTTTTCCCATGACAGTAACTGGTCTCCCCTCTCCTTATCTCAACCCACAAGCCTTTAATTATGTTTTCTCCCGTCTGTCCAGCTGAGGAGGGGACTGATGGAGCTGCTTGGGTGGGCACCCAGCATCCACCCAGGGTCAGCCCACCACAAGCACAGCACTGAGTGCTGCTATGGGAAAAATGATCTCTGGATCTGCTAGACCCAGTATACCGACCTACCATGGTGTCTGTGATTCTGGTTTGTGAGGTGCTTAATAATGCCCATCGTGGGCTCCCTGTGTTTCTGCTTTTGCCTTTGCTTCTCCTCATCCCACCTTTCAGATCCTCTGTAGTGCTATGTGAATGGTGTTCCCACTGCTGCAGAAGTGATTGGGAAGCACCAGCAATGAGCCTCACTATAGGATCACTTTGCAGAGGTGTTTGTTTCTCTTGACTACAGGAGACTACCTGGCCGTTCTACACTGGATGACTGGTTTTTACACAGCTAAATTTTGGACAGCTAATTCCCACATGGAGAGTGCACAATAATTATAGGACTTACAAAAAACATGTTCTGTACTGAGAGGATGAAGTTTTGAATCCTGGACCTAATATTGACTTGCTGTGTGACACAGAGATACTAGTTTGAGAGCAGAATGGTGCAGGCATGGTTTTTGTTCCCTTTGCATTGCTTCTGCCATGAAAACGAGTTAGGGGAAGAGGAGCCAGGGATTTCTGCATTGCAGGAGGAATCCCTGGGCAGTGTACAGGTAAAGTGTTATTTGCAGTCTCTTTAGTTACAATTGCTCCTTCCTGTCAACCTATCTATGCCATCCCTACTTGGTAAAAAAGAATTGTTCTGTTTCAGTAAGCATGGAAATAGTAAATATTCAGGCAAATGTGTAATTCGGGTTTTTTGTTTCTTTTTTAGTAAAACATACCAAGATCTTTTGAATCTTATTTTGAAATCAACCAGAGCATAAATCTCAGATTATAAATTAGTATTCTTCTGCTTTAGGATTACCAGAGGAAAATGAATATTCAAGACTGTCAGCCAGCACTACAGCAAGCTCATCGATTCAAAGGCACAGGGAGAGCCACACTAGTCAGGTAAATATGGTCTGCTAGAACCACTAAAACAGGAAAAGATCATAGTAGGCGTGTGTTGAAAGCTGTGTCTTGATTCAAATTTGGGTATTGGCATTGAAAAATGCCCTTTACGGGTATTCTTTTACAGGTTTCTATTGAGCTAAAGACAATAATGAATTTACTATTAACTTTTTCTTTTGCTGGAAGAATAATGACCCTGAAAGGTTCTTAGAGTGAGTTCAAAGTTTATGAAATATACTGTTGCTGTTTGTGAGGATGCTATTTTCAGGCAGGAAATATGTCTCTTAACTCTTAGAGGACCAAGATGTTATCTCCCTCAAGATATTGATTCATTCATACCAGAAACACTTGCATGAACCTCGTAGAATTAAATGCATCATCCTTTTTTATATAAAAGCAATGAAGACTTTAAAAACGATCTTCACAAGTTTTGTACAAATACCAATAAGTAATAAAATCAAAATATCTGTCAGTTAAAATGGCAGTAGGTACTAAGGTAATGTGACGTTTGCATTGGTTCTCTTAAAGTTTCTCAAGAGTTAAAGTAAGTTAAAAATTGCAACATAGAATTAATTTTGATGTTCATTAAGTGAACAAAAAAGGATAAAATTTTTCATAAGATATTTTCTTAATTCTTTCTTCAGAATTTTGTACCTAATGTCAACCACTTTATTTTCTAAGTAGCCATTCTGGCATGAGGGCATTCAAAAATTTTATTATTATAGTACTTCACTTAAATGGCATTAGTGTATTTTCCTGTTGTCATTATGTCTTCAATCCACTTTTCTAAAAGGGTAGTCTCAAGTAATTTTATTTATTTGAGATGACTGTAAAAAGTTTACAGTAAAGCTAAATATTGTCCAAAGATGAAACAAGTTGGAGCTGAGAGGACTTTTTTCAACAGAAACCTCTCATTAACCAATTTTAAAACTTCCAAACTATTTTACCAGAAGGTAAGAGAAGTGCTTTATCACATTAGAAGCTAACTGTTGTCTGTGGGGCACAGCTGACATTTCACAACAACAAAATACTGGCCCTAGCCAAGTTAAATGAGTGCTTGGCCTTTGAATCCAGCAGGAGCGCGATTCAACCTTCAACATCATACTCGGTCTTAATATAAATTTGAAAAAAATAGGTTGCAACTGAATAAATATGTGAGCAAACTAGTATAAAAGTCTTCACTTCTTGGTTTTTTACCTGACTGTCAGAAGCACGTAACTACAGTGCCTATTCTGAGTTGAAAAATTGTGCCAAGACAGCACTCAGCACTACACTTACTCCTTGAGTAAGGCTGGCCAGAGCTGGCCAGAGCTGCCCTGGCACACATAGGAACATATCCATCTTGCACACAAGAACAAATTTTTTGCCCTCACCATACCTCTCAGACTCTGAAAAATGGACTTTGACCCTATTATGAAAAAAATACTTGCAGTTCTAGTGTCTCCAGATGAGTATCCTGGATGAGGATGCTTTCAGTTGTCTCTGTTACATTTTTATTACATCAACCAAGCACTTACAACGTATGAGAGTGGCCAAAGAGACCTTTCTAGCGAATGAAAAGTCCAAATCCTTGACGCTGCTCCAGTTACAAACCTCACACAGTGAGATGCCTTTGTCCTGAAGCACCTCACAACTCTGTTGTTAATAAGCTTACCTGGGTCGAGACGGTCAAGTATAAATTATATCAGTGCACTACAAAGAGTTAAATTAACTAGGTATGGGGACCCATTGTCTTCTTCTTTTCTTTGAAAATGGAAACTGTGAAATTATTCTGCAACATTTAAATCTTTTCTTTTAGAAGCAAATTGTTAACCATTTGCAAACTTGTGGTTTTTATTTTTCCAGAAGTACTTGCCAAAACCTGAACATAATTTCATTTAAGTATTTTGAAATGTCACTTTTCAGTAAATTTTCAGATGTTTTGCCAAAGTGTTTCACAAATTTTTAAAATAGATTCCATGCAATGTACTCAGAATTACATGCAGGGACAATCCTTAAATGCAAGCTCAGTAAGAACGGTGACAAGTTTAGAAAAGAAACCTGTAGTTCTGTGATTTTTGATACACTCCTTTAATGAATAAACATCTTCCAAAATGGTGTTGCCAAAAGAAAAAGGAAAAAAATCTTCTTCAATAAAAAGAAAAAAAAAATCTTAAAAAAATTCTATGCTCACAGGGCTGAGAATTTTTACTGTGAAAAGCATTCGTCACTACTGCCAAAGCATGGCATATATTTCAAAATTATTGGATTTAATTACTGTTGACATTTCTTAGCATGCTGCTAGTGACTCTAACAGCGTATGAGCCAATTGTAAAAGTCTTTGCCAGGCTTCACTGTAGTAACCTTATCACTTAAAGTAATTCTTGCACAGCTGTACAAAGTAGGACATTTTTTCACAGGCCTGTGAAGGTATTGATTGACTAATTGCTCTAAAGAGAAAAATGTAGGTCCGTGGATTTCTTGGCAGACACTGTCACTTCAGCTAAAGGAAACTGGTTCACTAGCTTTCAGGAGCTTCCAACATTTATGGGGTTTCTTTAATATCTCCCACTAGTTCCTTACTGAAGTGACAGTGAGGGTTAGTTCATTTCATTTTTGTCACAGGATCTCAGGGCTCATATACATTCAATTAAGTTTAGACATTGTGGCTACAGTACCATCGTGTTGTCACATCAGGTGCTAATTACCTGCATCATTGCCTGACACATCCTGCACTGCAAACCTACACACTCCAGAGATAATTCTTCAGGTCAGTATCTGTCAACATGCAGCATACAGATCAATCTTTTAGCAAACTTTTTTGAAAGTAGTTACCAATAAAATGTCATCCAGATCATCATCCTAAATTGAAGTCTGCTGAAAAAAAAAAAAAAGAAAAAGGTTCACTATTGGCCATAAATGCTAATTTTCTAGGGCAGTGTTTACATAAAGGGCAATTTTTACTGAATTAGAAAGGACAAAAATTGGAAAATTCAAATACTAACAAAATATTTCTCATTGGAAAGTTATGGAATAAAATTCTATTTATTCTGTTAGAAAATTATTAAAGTTTAGTTTTTGTCTCACCAGAAATGAAAGAACATACATCAAAAGAAATAAGAGTCTTGTATGTCAAAAGAACAACAAACTATGGGGTTTTTAAACTAATGCCTTTTTCTTCATATTGTTTTGTGGCTGTACAGCTGTAGATTTCCAAGTGTTTTTATCAATAGGTTGCAAAATAATATGGCATAAAAACATAAAGAACCTAACATCTGATACAGATAACATCTGATATAGATACCCAACACTGTAACTTCATTCTCTGTGAAGATGAAAACTGAACCATGAATTTTGGGGTGAAAACAGTTATTAAAAAGTTTCATGTGCTTTAGTTTGTTCAGACAGTAGATATTCCAGAAACTATTTGCTAGCAGAGCCACACATTTTCTCTTCCCCAGCCCAGCACACTAGCTTCCCTGTGTTTTGTGCTTTCCTTGTAAACCAAAACATTCTAGTCAAGGAAATATTCTAAATTGTAAACCAGAAATCTACAGTAGAATGGTACTGCAAGAAGCAATATCCTAATCTACCCTTACATGAAAACTTTACTCTTAGCAACTATGCCTCTAACTCAGCTTCTACAGAAAGCGTTTTTGTAGCCTCTTGCTCCCCAAACAGCCGAAAACTAGAAATCTTCCTTTTCCAATCTTGATTTTAAATTACAGATTTAAAATCATTTAAATAACTGTTGTTTCAAATTGCTTCAGTGATTTGTATAAACAGTTTGGCAGTTCCAAATGTGCCTGGATCTCTAGTCTCAAATTCTTATGCCATAATTTCCTTCCAGAGGCAGAAACCTCACCAAAATGAAAGAGATGTTTCTTCTGGTCATTTTTGCCATAATCTTGCTTAGTTAGAAAATTCTGATATGACTAAGAGTCATTTCTATTCAGTCACATTCCAGGAAGTGATCCCAAAGCATACTGGATACTCCACAAATGTTGAAATTGCTTAGCAGGGTCTAAAAACCAAAACCTCCTCTAAAATAAAAAAGCTATATAAAATATTGCTCCTGTGCTCTTTTTCTTTTACACAAAGTATTTCCCAGTTCCCTAATCAGTCTAATGGGCTCTCTCTAGACTGTTTTTAGTGATTCCTCTGTTCTCAGCAGCTGCTATGAGTCTCTATGTTTAAAAGACAGAGAAGAAAGACCATTGAAATGTATAAATTCTTTGGGGTGTCAGCAACAGCAGCAAGATGAAATAGAGTCAATAAAACCAAGCCTCTATATTTTTACCTCACACAAAAGCTAAGTGGCCCTGTCTTTTTTTCACAGATCCAGGACTTCGGGGATTTTTTGGAGTTTTGAGTTTGGTTTTTTTTCAATGATATTTTAAATTTGTTTTTGCCATTCACTATGAAGTGGGAAGTGGTGTGAGAAAGATATAGTGGAATGAAGAAAAGCAGGCCAGCTAAAAGATTCCTTTTTTTCTTATGTGGGCAGCAAAAAGCAACATGGTCTGTCTGTAACAAGATGAGATGGACAACCTGGAGATAATGAACAGATGGGAAGTGAAAGACTAGAGTGATAATAAGCATGTGTGTGGGGCGGGAGTGAGGAGTAAACCAGGCACAGATAATGGATGATTCTAAGAAGTAAGTTTGGAAAAAGAATAAAAAAACTGAGAGAGAAGGTAAATAATGAAATGGAATAGGGGGTTTAGAAAGAAGAAAGAGGGGAAGAGCCAGAGAGAAGGAATCAACCCAAAGAAGTGAGGAAAAAGGAAACCTAAAAGGAAGATAAGAACAGGAGGGAAAGAACCAAGAATAGAACAAAGGGTAAAAAGAGAGGGACTAAGGAGGAAAAAAGTGGAAAGTCTATGTGATGTTCCAGATATGATATTAATCTTCATGCACATATCAATATGCTCTTTTATGTACCATAAAATAAAAATAATTGTAATGATTGCCTACATTTATAGGGTTGCATTCTATGCAAGTTGGGTCATAACCATACTGAAGATTTGGTTGTCCCAGAAGAAAGATATAAAATTTTCTCTTGATAGATGCAAAGCCTCTTTGTCCAGTTTATCTTTGAATGGCTGAATATTTGCTTATTTGTAATCAGATGATATCATGTGCATTCAGTCCTATGGAAATGCTCCTGGAACAAGACACAAATAAACAAGCAGCTTGCCATCCTGGTAGGTTAAATAATATCAGACGTATGACACACCCTGGTGTAGGATTTTGGTTACCCACTTCTGAAATATGTTTTATCTGTCGTGTGTTCAAAGAGGTGAGATAAAAATCATGGTTATTTCTTCACATATGGTTATATTAGAAAATCTGCAGTCTTATATCTTCTATTCCATTTAAACCCCATGGTGCAGATTGGCATATTATAGTAATATAGGAGCCAACATCTGACAATGTTAAATTGGAAATGTCTTTTCATATTCGTGATGTATTTATTGTTTCATTACAGCTTAAGCCATAGCTCGTATTTCATGAAATCTCATTGCTTTCAGCAGTCTCTTCCCTAAAAAAGAGCTGCATATTCATTATGGTTTCAAGGGTCTTCTTTGTTCCTACTTGATTTAATATTTGTTGCCAATCACTTCTTTTGTTGACTGCTCAAAATTTTAAAAAAATGAATAGTCAAGACTGTGTTGCAATGTATTGCTATCCCCCACCCATTGTCACAGTTCTAAACACTGGGCTCTAACATTCCTTATTATTGTCTCTCATGTTTGCCTATTAGCTGGAAGTAATCTTTGATCATCTTTGAAGGAAAAATTGACAATCAAACAGGTCTGGTGTAATAAAAAAGCCACTAACACTTTTGTAAACACATAACATCCAAAAGAAGACGTAGAATGTTATATACTTATCACTAATCTGAGTCAGTACATCCCCCTGCATTGTGTTTTGTTTATTGTTTTCACAGTAATGCCAAAGAATACTCTTTATAATGTCACAAACAACAAAAATCAGGTCCTATAACAAATTGTGGCTTTATTTTTAGAAGTCAAAAGCATGTGCCTTATAGATTAAATGGTATGAGGTAATGCATAGTGTAAATTCATTAGTAAGTACATTATCTTGTGTTTATGTGTGAAGGGCTCTTGGAGGGCTGATGCTCCTCTGCTAAGCAGGAATATCCCAGGTCTGACTGCTGTGACCTCCACGAGCAAAACCACAGATCATCCTCTTTGAACCAGCTGATGTCACAGCCAGCTCCCTACACATTCCAGGCCCCTTTTCTGTCCCCAGTGCTTCATCCGCACTGCATTTGCCCCTGCTAGGTGAGATTGTAGAAAAGAAGGTTACAAAACCTCCTGAGTATCCCCATACCCTCCTGTCTTGGTTTGAAAGACAGGTGTCTGCTAAGGAAGGCAGGAGCCCCCCTTGGAATGGAAAAAATACAACCCCCTTCCCTCCAAATTATTATAAATTTGAAATTAAGGGGCTTTCAGGCAAAGATATGAGGAAATGGGAATAACAGTTTTTACTAATATATATAACAAAACAATAATACAGAGAAACTGGTTTAAAGCCTGACAGAGTCAGGGGTACAACCTGGCACCCTGCCGGGCAGGNGCTAAAGGGTGTAATTATCCTTTTTGGGTTGCCACGATGGCCAGTGGCTCACCTTAAAAGGCTGCTTCAAACTTGAGCTCAACAGGAGTGTGGTCCAGCACCCCACTGACAGCACCTGTGGAGAGTGACTGCACTTCTCACTTGGAAGTGCCTGGTGTGAGAGGGAATAAATTAGTTCCTCTGCCCTTCATTCTCTTGCTGTCACACACTGCTGCATGGAGACAGAAGAGATTTAGATTGCTAACAGACCATAAATTAAATTATGTTTTTCCTCTAACGTTGTTTGACCATAAATGTAGTGTTTTTATACAACAAAGGATGATACCCAACTACAGCAAACACGAGTTGATGTAATTGCTTTGAAGGCATTGTGGCAAATGTAGTCTCTATGCAATCAAATAAAATATCTCAATTAATGCCATAAAAAGGCAGTGATCAATTAAGTAGCAACATGACTTAGTTTGTCAGGTATTTTTTGTTAGATTAGGTGCAAAGCATTATCAGCATTGTTAGGTGAGCCATTCCAAAAACCTCTATGATAAATGATTTGTTTTCAGAACTCATCTCGAGATAGACACAGCTGCCATCCTGAACACATTCTTTTTCTCAGGCATCAGAGGCAAATTAGGAGGATGCCCTGAAGGTTTTAAAGAGCATTGTATAATCAGTTTATCTGGTGATAAACATTACCTTAGAGAAAAAAAAATTCAATATTTGTTGGTGGTTGATGTTTTAGTCACTCTGGGAATGTGTCACTTTTTAGTTGATATCAGAAATCTAGATTTGAAAGAAACTCAGCCAAAAAAAAAATTAAAATTTGAAAGCCACAAGGTCCAAATAAACAATGTACACCCCTCTTTTGAATGTATAGGCTTGTCCAACTCTATTCCCAGCTCAGGTAATCAGTGTGCCTGGCGTGTACTGTCATATATTATCAAACATTGCCTACCTTGCGCTAATATTTTATACCAGATTACAAATTAAAGTTGTATTCAGGATTTGTGTGCTGATTTTATTTTGCAAAGATCTATTTATCTTTGTTTGATTGCTGAGATACTTCCAGTCTGTATGGAAGATGACATAATTCATTGATAAATTTGTGATATAACTATTGATGTATTTTTGATAATATTGATATAACTACTTCACTGCGAGAAAGATACAAAAGTATGGAAGACAGGTCTGGCTTTTGTGACTAAAATGTATTACTTAAAAAAATAATAATGAAAAAAATCACCCCAAACCAAATTTATTTTAAATACAAAGTTACTTCTAAGATTATCCCAAATTTTTATAGTTCAGCCAAGTTATTACTCCCTTTGGTATGTCATCCATATAACAACATCTGTTCTAAAAGAAGTTTCTTCTTTTGATGTAATACAAAATTTTAACTGAGAGAGATATTTTCCTGTTTAGAAAAAAGCAAATGCAATGTATTTTCAGTTATGGATCGCATTAATTTTTTGCTGGGATGCCTCCTCCAGAGCAATTCCAGATTTGCACCAGACAGAACACCTGTCTTCTTTGCCATTTTCTCCTTTCCAATAAACCCATTTGACATCCATTCGGAGCTTTATTTTTGGACATTGTAAAGTTGCTCCAACACAAAGAAAAATCATCAGCAGTTTAAAAGAACAATTAACTAAAATCATTTTATTGTTGTATATCACATATCAATTTATTACATCCAGTGGGTCTTCTATTTCAAAAAAACTGCCCATCCCAGCACTCACATGACAATCCTATGTATCAGTTGGGATCCCAGTGTTACATTTGTATTTGAAGATTTTAATTGGAATTTTGAAGCATGTAAGCTCATTTATCATAGCTGCTCTCTGCTCCTGCTGGGGTCTTACATGGCCAGTGCAGGGTTCCCAATCAAGCACAGATTTACATATTGATTTGATTTATGTGAACACTTACCTAGGCTTCTTAATACCCCCTTGGCTTACTGTGTGCTTTCCCTTACATATTAAACGAATATTATATTGGTAAATAACATGTAGACTAACAGATTTTTAATTTTCCTTGCTTCAGTAGTTGGTGGAAAAGCAATCCTTTCCTGTTTTCTGCTCTTTTTTTAACATAAAAGACCCCCAAACATACCTGTTTGTCCGTGAAGGGTTAGGATTTTTGGAGAGGTTGCAGTGTGCCTGTTCTGTAGTTTGGAAATAAAGGTGTGCCATGCATGTTTGGAAAGAGTCAGTGTAGGGGATTTTCAGATTAAAAAAAAAAATTAAATAAAAAAATTAAGCCATTAAAATGAGTTAGAAACATTTTTGTGGGAGTTGCATCAAAATATGATTGAATCATATTTTGAAGTTGAATCAAAATATGTTGCTCTTGTTAATAATTGCCTCTTGTTAATAATTGTTAATAATGCAGTAAGAATTATTTTCTGAATTACTGAATGAAATGGTGTTTAATTTTGAAACGAGGTGAAAACATCCTTATCAAATAATGATAAGTCTTTAAAACTGGGGATCCACAGAAGACCCACTAGGGTCTGTGAACTGCTTTTGAGGGCTATAATAAAGTTAAATGGGAGTCACCAATTGGCTGAAATTTATTTGGTTTTCATATTTAGGCAGCCTACAGACTGAAAGAGATTGTAAACGGGGTTTTGTCAAGGCAGTTTCATTTCTAAAATAATTATGATAATTTATCATCAACATTTTACATTTATTGCATAATTCACTTTAGATCCTGATCAAAGTTTAGAAGGGTAAAATCATTGCTCTTCTGAACTCAGTCTTCCCAAGGATTCCATGATGGGACCTCAACTTCACTAATGGAAGAGAAAAATCAATGATGTAATAATTAACTGTGAGCATTTACTGACAGTTACTTTAAAGCACCAACATTGATAAATCTGTTGAAGAAAACAACTGGCATTATTTCTCCAAACAAAAAAAAGAACTAGCTACAAAATACAAATGTCTCAGGAACACAGGTTTATATGCTTTGCATGTCCTTAAATTCTACTGTGATTTTCTGTTGTGCTTATATGTCTATAGGCAGGAATCTTACTAAAATTTAAAGAAGCAACTAAAAACAGAACTGTAATAAAACATGAAGTGCTACATTTTGTGCAAAGAAAATTATTTTTATGTTTTAAATAATATGTAATTATCATACGTAATTAAGTACTTCATTTCTGGTGAATATTAGCAAAAACAATGCACTCACAAATGAAAAAATTACTAGAGTATACACATTTTTTAAAAGGCAAACCCTACATTTGGTCAGTGAGGGAGCAAACTGAGGTGAAATACTGAAAAGACTATATCAATAATTGATCTCTATTTGTCAGACTGTGTAATAAGCCCTTTAGTCATAGGCTGATGATTAAGACTCTGTTGCATTTGACACACAAACATAGAATATAAGTTCTTTACTTCTGAATGTTACAAAACATCCTCTGTAAAGTTATAGTGTTTGATTTTTTAAGGCAGAATGAATTTCTTGAGATTGCAGAGCAAAATCTAAATAACTCAAAGTTAATTTTAAATGTGCCAGTTAATCATTTTATCTGGCATACTTTTTGTCACAAGTTATTTAAAATATGAAACCTTCTACTTTCTATAATTAAAAACTTGCTGAATTTTTAACTTGCATATGAAATAGACTGTAATTAAAATAATTTACTGACTTACCTTATAGCAACTCATCTAGATTCTAAGACAAAGTTGAAATCCAGCATGTCTGCTTTAGGCTGTAAAGTGAAATCTAGGCAGAATTTAGAAGGCTAAATCCAGAAGGCAGTTCAGAGCCTCATTCTCCAATGACTATGCTATACTCAAATGTGTATAGGCAAAATTGTGCTCCGAGACTTTCATGACTGCCAGCATATAACCAAAGTGCACTAAAACCACAAGGGACTCTCTCTGAAGGTTTTACTTCAGCACACTAATCTGACAGCACAAAGCACAGGAGTCAGACTCCTTCTGCTCTGCACTCAGAGTCCAGCCCTTGTGCTTGCAATGTTCTCTCAGCATGTGGGAACTTGGTCTCTTCCTTAACCTGAAAGAACGCTGGTGGGTTGACCCTGGCTGGACACCAAGTGCCTACCAAGCTGCTCTATCACTCCCCTTTACAACAGAACAGGGGGAAAAAATAAGATGGAAAAAATGAATGGGTCAAGATATAGGCAGTTTACTAAAGCAAAAGTGAAAGTTGTGCACAAGCAAGCAGCAAAGGAAGAAGAAAATAAAACAAAAATATTTTATTGTCTACTTCTGATCATCAAGCAATGTCTGGCTACTTCCTGGGAAGCAGGGATTCAGCGTATGTGGACGTTGTTCTGGAAGACAAACTGTGAATAATGAATGTCTCCCCTTCCCCCTCCTTTTTCTTATAGGTGTGCAGACAGCATATGGTATATGGATATATGGAATATCCCCTTGGTCAGTTTGGGTCAGCTGGCCTAGTTGTGTCCCCTCCCAAAATGCTGCCTACCCCCAGCCTACTGGTCAGGTGGGAATGCTGGAGAGACAGCACTGAGGCTGTGCCAGCTCTGCTCAGCAGCAGCCAAAACACTGGAGTGTTATCAGCTCCTTTCTAGTTATCAATGCAAAGAGGACAATGGTCTTTATCTCAGCTAGGACCAACACAGAGAAGTTGAATCCACATCTTCTAATTTCCCAATATGCTCTAACTTCTAGAGAATGATGAAAGTCCTTCCATGCATGTTGTGATGGAAGTGAGTAATTTGTGTTCTGTCACCAACCAAAATCCTCGATGCCGGGAAGAGAGCACTTGCTGCTACAGTCTGAGAGTTTGGGCTGTGAAGTGAAAAGAATGAATCCTGAAAGCTCCTCTCTGGGCTGTTTATTACAAATTTATTTTGTCCATCTTGCCATATTTTGCAGTGGAAAATATGGATCTGGTTTAAATCCTTCAATCCATTGCAGTTGCCAATTAATAGCTGTGGTAACTCCACAAGCTCTTCTGTGTGTGACTTTGACACTTCAGCTTTTCTTGTTTGCTCAGTAAGAGCTCTGGATACTAAACAGAGATGGTGTTTCCACCCAACGGCAGAGCTGTTAAATGCCAAGTATTCAAATACTTTATTTTGTGGGTCTCTACCAAATTCTATGTTTACCATGTCTGATTGACCATTGACTTTGAGTAGGAAAATCCTGGTCTACAGTTGTTGTTGCTGATACAGTTGGTTGAAGTTGTTCATTTAGTGTCCATTTAAAAGATCAGTAGTTTTAAAGTAATTAATTCCTGCACACATCATTCACCCTTCACAAAATACCTGCTCAGGATATAGAATAATAATCAAGAAACATAGCTTACTGTTTTACATTTTGCTTCATGTAAAATTATTCAGCCAACCTTTTCTGTAATGAATATGTATAATAGATTTTTAGTTTGTCACAAGTCTAATCATAAATGGAAAAGAGAAAAGATATCATGTTATTCAAATAGATCTAATTAAATTAATTGGTTCATTTAGATCTCTGCCACTTCTTATGCATTTTCCCCCATTTCATTTCAACTGCAGTTTCATCTCATGTCCTTCATGCAGGTTGTTTTCCAGCTTATTTACCAGATCACTTTCATAATGAATAAATGTTTGAGATATTTTTCCATCCCTGCTTAAGAAAGTACAATAAGGTATGTACACTTATTTGTGAACTGGACCAACTTTTGTCCACTATGCACTGGAAAATGAGCTCTATAGTGAAACCAATGACTCAATATTAATTTACAGCTTGCATAAACAGGGCCGGTATAGTAAAGTTTCTTCAGTGCCTATAAGCTATAAACAGGATGCATTTGTCAATTCCTTGCCCAGGCAAAGTGTACTCACTTCTCACCCTGCCCCTATGTGCCTTTTTGTTCCTTGGAACAGCAGTGGCACTGTCTCTTTTCAAATACTCTGTCCATCTCTCAACCTGAAAATTCTTCCAGACTTCATTAGTCATACTATTCAAACTTTTGTCACCAGAGCACATCTAATTACACAGTTTCAAAATATCTATTTTTTTATAGCTATATTTATCCTCCAGTGTTCAGGCATGTCTTTGATTAATTATCTCTGAAACTCTTTCATATTAAACTCTTGCTGTGACGGTCTAACAAAGTTTGGTTCTTGTGTGTTCCAACACCTCTCTGAGAAGCATGCCTAGCACAGGTTCATGAAATGTCTTAAATTTAGGTACAAATAAGGTGTCCTAATTGGGAAGACTGTATTCCAATCTATGTGTTTTGTAAAATGGATTATGTTCATAATTTAAACCCACAAAAAACTACAGAAACTGGCCATGAGTAAGCTATGGTGACTCACAAACTATTCAGCTGTTCTCTAGGATAAAGCCACCTGACCTGTCTTTCTTGATAAGTTGTTTCCAAGTGCAAACTTTTGTCTTCTAATCTTTTATAAACCACTGAAAAAAAAAGAAAAGGTATGTTTTGTCTCTGATATCCCTCTAGTAATATCTGTGGAACATTTCATTTTCTGCAGAGTTGCGCTGTTGCATTTTGTGTAAATATAAAAGCAAAGAGGTTTTTAATTTTATCGTGATATGTGATTGAGATACTTTATTGAAATCTTTCAAACATTTAAATTTTCTTTCTTTTTTTAAAAAAATTCGGAACTGTAAACTGTATATGATTATGCCTGTTATTAAGACATATTATAGGTTAATGCATTTCTCTTTGAAGTATAAACCAATCAGAAATTAACCAAATTCCCTGTAGATATTCAGGCATATCCATGTAAGGGCTCATTCCTTCTCTGACAGCGTGTGCCTGTGAAAGGTCTGACTTGCACAGGACACATTTGAAATAGCAGTGTAAAGTCTGGTAAGCCTCTGTACCCAGGCACTTGCTATTCCATGAAGGAACAGCGGGAGCCACAGGCAATAGCAAAGTCTTCTACCCCAGGAAGCCCATTGCTTATAAGTGACAAAAATGCCCTTCATGTCACTCAGCTTTCCTTGCAACTGGAACTAATAATGTGTGGGGTGTCTCATGAGCATTTAAGGGCACTGCACATCATTTCCTTTATCATAACTAACATGCAGTTGTCTCTCATTATGTCAAGTAGAAGTGAAACCTTAAAGTGAGCCCATTGTGTGAGGTGTAGTGTGGGCAATTTAGTCATGCCATAGGTGCCTCTTACAGGTGCTCCTGTGGGGTTCTTAAGAAAGAAGGTAATGATAAGGGTTATGGGCTATTAGATGTTATGATGGGCTTGTTTCATATTTTTTAGTTACAGAATGCTCCCAAGCCAATAGATCTCAGTACCTGCTCTAGGGGCTGCTGTATTGCATAGATGTCAAGTAAGTCTTAAAGGACCGTGAGACGGACTTCATCGCTTCAAGGACTTGGGTTGCCATGAGGGCTTCAAACTGACTTGAACAAAATAAATAGTCACTGGGATAGAAGAGTTAAATGGAAGGGAACAGTTTCTTCTAGGTGGATTAGGAGTCTAGTACAGAACTGTGATTACTTCAGAATGAATTTATAAATAGATTCAGGCCAACTGGAACTACAGTTAAAGTTGTTAATGTATACTCTGGAGGAGGACAAGGACTGGCACTTGGTTCTAAGGATAACACCTGTCTGACACGTAGCTTTACTGATTCTAATATGCAACAAAAGTTACGGTTTCTTGGTTATGGCTATTTGGGTACTTACGTTTAGAGGAAAAACCTTGCTACTCCTGCAGTAGCTGTAGGCAGTCTGTTTTTTGTGTTTCAGAGAATTGTGTTCGTGTACCCTTTGATGACACAGGAGAGTTTTTTCCATTTGTTTCATTTTTGGCAGTTGCTTCATACAACTTTAGACACGGTGACTTCAGGCTCTGTGGCTTTCAGACATGAGATTGCAATAGGGCAATTCTAAATCACTAGTGTTCTTTGTTTTCAGTGTAAAGAGTTTAAAACCCTTTTGGAGGACAAGGTTGCTTCAAATTATTAACAGGCTTATTTGATCTGTTTTCTTTATCCACCTTTGTTATTATTATTATTGTTATCATTATTTTCTTCTTACAGGTTATTCATCAGCTTAGACTTTCTGAGAATGAGAGTGTGGCTCTACAAGAGCTTCTAGATTGGAGGAGAAAGCTGTGTGAAGAGAGAGAAGACTGGCAGCAAATATTGCACAATACTGAGCAAAGAATCACAGCCCCACCTCCACCCCCTTGTAAGAAGCCGACGCTGCTGAAGAAGGTAGAAGATACCTCCTGCAACAGACTCTCTTCAGGCATATGGGATACCACCATATGATTCAGATGTGTGCTTGCAGACTGTTAGGAATGGAACCATCTAATGACTTCAATCTGCACAATCAGCAAGTTTTCTTCCCTTCACAAAACGTGCAGGGATTTTTTATAAGCACTAATTCGATAGCACAGGATGGAGGAGCTGTTTAGATCTGTCACGTGTGTGTGTACGTGTGTGTGTTTGTTCTTTTCATATATATACATGTATACATATATGTGTGCACCAGTGAGTATATATATGTATGCATGAGTATATATATATGGAGACAAACTGCACTGTAAGTACTTAGTTTAAAAGTACAAAAGAGTCACTTAGAGTTCTCCCATGGACAATGAAAAAACTATGTTAAGCAAAAGATGATGGGGAGAAGTGACTGACAGACATTTTAGAGAGATCAGGAAAGTCTGTGTGCACACTGTACAGCTGTTTTATACAGTACAAAAATACATTTCTTGTTCCCTAATGAATGGGTTTATTATATTACATGTATACATATATATATATTTCTTTGTAGATGTCTGTGTTCCATGGAGATTATTTACATGTTTATTTCTGGTGTTTTATAACTTCATGCAATTGGTGCTGTCGTTCTTTCTTCAAAATACAGGTAATAAATTCAGTACTTGCATTTTTCTTTCATAGTTTATCTTTAAGAACATACCAAACAGTTTCAACACTGTGGGGTTTCTTTCAGAACTGGCAATATCCTTTCTAAAATCCAATCCTGAAATTCTTGCAAAGCTCCTATGTGCAGGAGTGATTTGGTGCTGTTCACAGTCACGAATTAGAGACCATTACTTCTTTTTGATGGACCTGCATTTCTGAAAGTGTGAACTGTGAATTTTGAAGTTACATCTCAAATCTTATTTCATTCTGGGTTATGTAAAATAATGAGGCACTCATTTAGATTATGTGTGGTTTGAAATTCATACCTGATTATGCATAAGGTCAGGTGTCAGTGGAAAGATACATAATGGTAATGAGGTATGAAAATAGGTCTGTGATTTACTGTTACAAGCCTGAAGGCTTTGCAGAGATGGATATATCAAAGTATTATGTCCTTATTATGGTAGCACAGTGATGCGTTTATACCTCAAATTTCATGTAATGAAATGGTTTCAGAAATTGCAGCATTCTAGTTAGTGTACATGAGTTCTGAGCAGTAATGTTAATTTATGAAAAACATGCTGCTGGGAACTTGTTAGTTATTGCTCAGAAATCTTTGAAATACTGCTTTGCCACTAAAAGGTGCAATTTATATATATTTAAAAGTATTCTTCTGGGGCTACTTAATTTTAAGTTCTTAGAGTATGTAGAGCCAGTGTGGAACCCTTTTCTTGGTGGTTTGTCCCATTCCTATTGAGATCCAGGAAAAAGTGTTTCCAGTTTTGCACGTGCATATAAAACAAAGATTTTTCAAATGTAAGCTAGGTCTAAAATGGTGAGCTCACTCTTTGTTGGAAGTTGTTGGAAAAGGAAAAAATCCATAGAGGTGTAAGTTTTTCCATCATGTTTGACAGAAGTTTCAAGCAGGCTGAATAGCAAGCAAAAAGCAATGCCATGCTTGTTTGTTTGTTTATACACAAAAACAGCAAAATTCAAATTTTTCCCATGAGCATCATCATGCTGTAGGCAGAATTAAGCGCCTTCCCTTGCTGGAGATTAAAACAGATGCTTTGAGTGGACAAGGAAGGGGAGACACCAAGTTAGCTCAGAATTTTACCTTGTTACCGCTGTTTCCTTCACAGAAGTCCTCTATGTAAGATTCGTCATTTCTATTTCATGGAGAATGAGGAACTCTAGGCTCCAAACCATACCTTTGTTGGATGTAAATGGCCACAGATAATGACTTTATCCAGGGGGGCAGGTAACCCCTCTGAGTGAGGTTATGCAGAAAACAACTCTCACCTGGTACACGATTATGTCAGAATGAGGCTGTGCCTGGAAGAACTGAGGTTTTTGCTTTTTTGCTCAGATAAGCAGGGACACACAGAGATCCCTCTGTGAGTGTGAAATTAAATGGCTCCAGAACTGGATGCAGGAGAGCTAATTAACCTGACCTTGCAGCTATATTGCTTCCAGGATGCAGGTTGTTATCCCTACATGGCACAGCATCCCTATCCATAGCCACAACAACATCTACCCAGCCAGCCTAGCAATGCTGAGCACCTCAGTGCACTGAGATGTGCAGACACGCCCTGAGGCTTATTGCTAACCCTAATGCTCACTAGCTGGCTCGGCCACTGGCTGCAATCAATCCACAGCATCCTGGAAGTTTAAGACGAGCTGTAAAAACTGACTGAGAAGCCAGTGTAGATCATGCCAAAATCCCTGCTGCTGCAGTGAGCTTGCTTCCAGTCACTGAGCTATGTGTAAGGTGAGCTTGTGTATCTCCAGATGACACTGTTGTCATTGCTGCACTTGGAATGCGGGAGTACCCAGAGGGGAGAAAATGCATTTGTCACATGGAGTTTAAAATGGAAAACAGTATAAATATACATTACCCTACTTGCAGTCCTTACTAAAAGTTGTGTTAGAACTGTGAGCAGCCTCAGCTGCAGGAGCTCAAATGGGGTCTTAAGGAACTTTTTTGCTACTCGTTCAAAGTCCATATTGTGCCCTATTACAGCAGTATGAACAACTGTGGAATAAAGGTATGTAGATTTTCTAGCAGTTTCATCAACACAGTTACATGGGAGAAGCCAGTACACCCCTGATTCAGGCAATCTGATTCTACAGACAGTGAGCAAAACAGATTATAATCCCCTGTGCAGAAGGCCTTTGTGCTATTTTTTACAAACTTGGGTAAGACATATATTTTCTGGGGCAGTTCTTTAAAGCGTGTCACCACAGTGCAATATGACAAACTTAGAAGACCTTTTTTGTTTTGTTTTGTTTCAATTTCATTTCTAATTCCAGATTACATAAAGGCTAACTTTTTACTTGGAAAGATTTTTCAGGATATTCCATTAAAATATAGTGCTATAGGAATAAAGTATTTGCTTTAAAACGTGTTTTAAATATTTCTTTAATGGCAGTAAGACACTCTAGAGTGTGACTTATGATGTCATAATTCACACCTAGTGTGTTCATTGGTCCCTTGGCCTTTGGCCTCATGCCTAACAATGCAGTTGGTAGGGAATTATTGTACCATAATTCACACCCTACTGTGTCTTATTGCTTAAATAACCATACCCCCAGAGGTGTCTTAAAACTACCATTAAAGTTTATACTGTGTATCAAAATGTGTTTACAGGGCTGGGAAAATATACTATTGACATTTTGAAGTGTTGAGAAGTAGTTTTAGCAGAACTGTACAGTGCTTGTAAATTAATCTCCCCAGTGGAGTATGCACCAGCCAATTACAGTATTTCTTGAGTACATGAAGTCCTGTCTTTCACACTAAAAAACAGCTTAGACAAAAAAAAGCCTTATGAATTTAATATTCTAAAGGGGAAGATTAAACTCTATGGGCATGCTAATGCCCTTAATATCCAGTGAACAATCTAAAATATATTTATATTTGCAATAAAGCAATTTCAGGATGCTGGGATTATCATCAGATAATCACTCCTCCACACTGTGCCTTATTGCTTAATTTTTAATATGTGAAAAAACCGAAACGCCTAACAAATCACCTTCAGCATAAGGTAAGAGGAATCAGATATGTATTACACTTTAAAAAGTTATTGGTCTTAAAGTCAAGAGAATTCTGAAACCATATTAAGCCACAATAAAAGCAAAACAACATCTATTGACATGGGAAATTTTTTAAAGCTTGTATACCTTACTTGTTACTCCTGAAACAGCACTTGGTGTTTTTTAGTTGCTGTAGTTACATTCCTATTGCAGATTTTAAGCAAAACTTTGTTTTTAAAAACTGATTGAGATGTTCAGAGAAGTACATGCACCGATATTTTTCAAAAGATCTGTGTACAGCATGAAGTGATAAGCCTTTTAAAAATTTGTATTGTTTACAAAACAATAGTATGATTGTTGAGTAAGTGAAATGCCTTTACCTTTTTTTTTTGCCAGTGATCCTTTTTTATTCTAAAAGGTTTAATTACTTTAGTTAATAACTTTATTATACTGCAGATCCTTTGTGTGTGGGACAAAGAATTTCATTAAATTGCTAAGAAAGTATAATAGAGTGTAGCATAGTTCTAAAGTGATAGTAATAGCCATATTAATTGTAGCTTTTAACTCTGCTGTATAATATTGGCATCCCTAGTAATCCTGTTATTCTTATCTCTATAAAGCCTGCTAATATCTGAAATGCTCTGAGGAACTTAAAGTAAGTTTTGCCATTCGCTTGTTAAATAATAAATGTATCTAAACTCTGTACAAATCAGTTTTCCAGAATGGTATTAAAAATTTCATGGCTTTGTGTTTTAAATATATAATTTTTAAAAAGAAAATACCACCTGAGCATAAATATTTGACAATAGCTGAACAAAATAGAAGGAAATTCTTTTCTTCCAGTTCTGCTGTTCTCTGTATACTCAGGATTTTCCTTTTGAGAAGAAATAAATAAACCCCAGTGCTGGCTTATACTGTGGCTGTGAGAATTAGATCATTAGCAAAGACTGTCTGTCCTCCCCACTGTGGTTTGGCCTTTTCACCAACCCATGAATGTATGCTGGATCTGGTCAAATCATGCATTTTGCTGTGAAGTGTCATAGGCAAAAGTTGGGTCAAGTAATGATTTGACTTTTTGAGGATTTTTAATTTATTACAGTAAACAAAAGAACCTCATCTTGAATTAGTTAGACATATTTATTTCAACGTTAAGTAGCTTGGTTTGGTTCTCATATATGAGAATAAAGTCCCCTCTTAGCACATTCCTATTTCCTTTCCTGTCAACTTAGCTTAATTTTCAATCAGACTTTTATGGTAAAAAAGAAAATGTTGTTAAATGAAATTGCAGCACAACCTTTATGACTAATTAAAAAAAAAAAAAATCCTTTAAAATACCAAAATAGAATACTTCAGTATTTCAACATCTTTTTCACCTTTTACTAGCTGAAAGTGTTTGTTGGATGCAGTCTGAATTTACACATAATTTCAACTCTTCACAAACATACCTCTTCATAAATCCACTCTTCTCTGAAAAGACCACACTAATGGATATTTGTTTTGAGATGAAGGAGAACTGTTGAGGTCTTTTGAAGTATCAACAGGGAAAATTTGACAAGCACGGGTATATTGCTGTCATAGCAATGTTCATGTGACAGTTATTAGCTAATGCTTGTGCCCTCACTGTGTTTTATTTGGGCTCTAGCCCCTTCTCAGCCTACCTGGATATGTAGTCACCTGTCTCCTGATTAGAGTACAGAAAGAAAAGTGCTGAATCTGTCATATACTCCCAGAGAAAGGGGAGAAATGTGTTGCAGACTCTTTCTAATTAACAATTAATATAAATTAAGTGCATGTTTCCAAAACTGAGTATTGAAATGCAACTTTCTCCCTGTCCAAATGTGACCAAACCACTGGGCTAGAAAGCTGTGGCAATGAAATTGCCACAGCTATTAAATGACTCTTTAGGCCGACAGAGCTCCTCTGTCTCACAACATAGTAAAACTTGGTGGTCCAGAAATTATTTCAAAAACTAGGGGACCTGATTTTGTATCCTTTCAGGAAGACAACTCCACATGGTTTGTTTGAATTAAAACTATCTCTTGTTGGTTTTACTGCAGACCTTCCCCTAAAGAGTGTTCTGAGCCTTACAAATCAGATAGGCAGGCAAAGAGTTGCCTAATCTGACAGGACTAAGATAGGAAAACATTCATCAGTGGATGGGTAAGTTTGGGTAAGTGCTTTGGAAATTTTCAGATATCGTGACCTTCCTCATGGTTCTGACCAGTAGCCTGAATATAGATTTGGTCTAAATTCTTGCCTAATGAATCTAGTCACAATCAGTCAATGCAGTTAAAAGTATCTTGAATAGAAATTACTCCTCTAGTCATCTAAATTTATATTTTAGTAACGATTACTGGAAGTATTTATTCACGTCTAGCTTTTACTAACGTAGCTCCCATGTGTGTAATATGAATTGAGCAGATAGAAAAGGGAAAAAATAAAAAAACACAATATGGAAATAAGTACATTTGAAACATATCTTCTATGTTCATGCTGAGACTGGGGCTTCTTGGGCTTTAGAATTATCATAAGTAATATGCTAGATGCCATATCATCAAAGATCAAGACAATGTCCCAAAAGTAGCTCTCAAAGTTTAAAGACTTCATTCTGCCTTAAGCTTCTGTCCTATGTAATCCCTGAGTTCTCATCAGGCATAAGTAGTTAGCAAAGTCAGACATCATGCAGCCTGAAAAGAGTGCATCTTTTGTCTCCTGGGGGAGACAAACATCCAGTCCTCAGCTTCTCTGAGGTGGGAAAGACATTCTGTTTAGTTGATAAAAGGCACAATGATGGATCCTTTATATCAAATATCTCATGTAGGTGTGCTTGCTTTTCTAGACAAACATAACACTCTGTAGCAGGCTTATTTGTTCAACAGAGATGTTGATTTGTAGCTGGGGAATGCGGATCTACTTTAAGTCCATAATTTTACAAAGATCTTCAATTAAGTTCAGGATTTAACCCCAGCTGATTTTTACAGCCCACAGATAATTTACTTATTTCTGTATGTTTACAAGAGTCCTGCCAAACATTCAAATAAGATCTGTATTTGCCAATACAAAAAAAAAAAAAAAAAAAAAAAAAAAA